>JANFOE010001445.1:0-2500 GCA_025667525.1 Glebionis coronaria | reverse complement strand
GAATGAGTAAAAATGTATAAACCCACTTGATCATCATCATATATATAAAATCATCATATGTATACATAATTGTTATTTTGATAAAGTCATTGGACAAAAGTCTAAGACGAGTATTATTTGTCTAGGTTTCCGTGATTGAAGCACATACCGTACATCCAAATCGCCGATAACCGCCTTCCCACATCAACGTGAGTTCATAGCCTCGCACTCTTTTAAATGTTTTTATGAAATGTTTTATAAACTCGCGAGGGAGATAACATGTTAGTTTTTATTAAATAGGACACTAGTTGTCCCAATTGTTTGTTTATTGATTTGGACCCGAATGATTGTATGACCCGATGAATGATTATATGACCCGATAGATGAAATGAAATGGATTATTAAAGTTATGTTATGTCACTAAAAGTCCCATTAGCATGAATTGTGAACTACCGGGATTTGGTAGACGCTTATGCATAAAATAGTACTATTTGGGGACGATCACCCCAGTTCGCGCCTTGACGGTTGATCCCCGTCGTGCCACATTGATTGGTAAGCGAATTTATGTATTAGAAGATTTACAGAAGCTTGATTATTGTGATGACACGCTAATTTAGATGGGCAAATGAGTTTCGGGTTAGCTACCCGTTGTTTGGTATAGTAAGGTAACAATGTCATGCGGCTTATAATAATCCAAAAATAACGAAAAACTGCTATACGCACCGAATTACGATATATTGCCTGACTAACAATACGGGATCATATTAATTAAATTATGTATGTGTTTTGGTTTTACATAACCATATTCATATAACGGTTTTTTATTTAACTCTACACGACGTTATAAAACGTATTGTATGATATTTTACGACATTGGTTCGTATAATGGTTTTGAAGGCGAAAGCCTATATCATGATTTTTGATAAGGATTTGTATAAAATGACTTTGGCTATTTTATGGCCTATTACAAAGATTTGTACAAAAATGATTTTCGGAAATAATTATATACCGATGATATATTAATGATTTTATTAAACTCTATGAATTCACTCGGCGTTTTCGCTGACCTTTTCTTTTAACATGTTTTATCTCAGGTACTTGAAGGTAATTCTCGGGAAGACGACAAGAATTCATGGCCCGCACTCAAATAATAATTTCCATTCAAATGCTTTATAAAACCTGTATAAAATACAATGACTTGGGACCTATGTAAACTTGATATTTATGAATGGAAATGCTTTATTATTAAAGGACGCGATTTTTAAGCGTTGTCTATGATGTGAGTAATGTGCTATCCCGTAACATCAACGAGTCTTCCGCTGTATTGAATTGTGTAAATTTGGGGGTGTTACAGTTTGGTACCAGAGCTCTCGTTATAGAGAACGAAAGATTTTTAAAACCAAGGTTTTGAATAAAACATTTCAAAATATTTTAACTATAAAAATTTTTCTAAAAATGTCTAAAAATCTTTTGACTATAACGGTGCCGAAGAATTCCCGAGTTACCGACAAGGCCAGACTGAGAAGTGTTATTTTAATATATATATATAACTTGGATTATATATATATATATACATATATATATATATATATATATATATATATATATATATATATTTATATATATATATATATATATATATATATATATATATATATATATATATATATATATATATATATATATATATATATATATATATATATATATATATATATATATATATATATATATACATATATATATATATATATATATATATATATATATATATATATATATATATATATATATATATATATATATATATATATATATATATATATATTTATGATGTAATTTGATTATGTGATTGTTTGATGATTATTTAATACTTATACGAGGTATTTATACGACGTAGATTGTCACAAGAAACCCTAACTCCCCTAGCAAATTAATCGAAGCTATTCCCGTAGGAATTTTAGCTATTCCAGATCTAAATCAAGTTGTGGATATTTATGACCCCAACAAAATGGTTGATATTCGTAGAAATGTAAATATTAGTTGATTGTGATATTGAAGAAGAACTGGCGAGATTAAAACTGATATCGATGTCATGACGATCTTTCCTTATAGAGTGGAGTTTGACAAAACGTTACCACCTAGAAAGATGTCATCTGATTCGTTGTCATCCAATTCTTAAATTGAAATTAAAAGGGTGAATGTTGCACTTGAGACTGTCATTGGAACCATTAACCAAAAGCCTCATGCCGCTAGTACCTTTCCGAGAAGTCTAATTGAATGTGTGAGTCATTTCATACTAGTGATTTATTTGATAACTATTGTTGTAAGAGCTATAGGATTGGAAATTAAGTGTTGTTCATATTGAGCTTTTATTGCCCTTTTAAGGTTTATGAATAAGGTTGAAAGTATTGGAGAATGAGGGAGGATATCGAATTGAGTATGATTTGGCTGAAACTTGAATAAAAGTAAAATTTAACTTATATGGAATATAAGAAATTGTTAAGAGGAAGTTGTTGAG
>JANFOE010001444.1:0-581275 GCA_025667525.1 Glebionis coronaria | reverse complement strand
GAATAAGAACTCGATTTTTTTTAAACTTTTTCTGAAAATCAAACCAAAATTACCAACTTTTTATAAAAAACAAGAAAAATGAGAAACACAAATTCCTACCACAACTTTGTAGGCAATTTGTATATAGATTTCGATCTTGAAAAAACAAAACTTTTTGATACGAGATGATTTTTAAGATGAAAATCACACGAAATGAAAAATGATAACCACAAACTAAACACAAATCTACCCCATGGCGATTGATACCAAATGTTGTCCCTTATAATATGATGATAGATTAAAGAAATGAGATGGAAAAGATATGAATTTTAGAGAGAGAAAGTAGTGAGAGAAAGTAGAGAGAGAGATGATTAACTTGGTGTATATTAGATTAGGAGAAAAATTAGAGTTACAAATGACCATCCACCCTTCCTAACATGCTAGGAAGGGCCTTATATAGTCGGGCTTACATGTAACCATAATGGGCTATATTGTTTGGACCGGGCTTGTCTTTTGGGCTTTAAGTAGCTTAAATCCCAGCCCGTGAACCACGACTATTTAACTAACTATTACAACGTTCTAATAAATGTTTCAATAATAAACTATGACCGAGCATTCTTGTTTGACTCAATATTTTGAGGCTAACAGACATTGACTCTCGGATTATTCCTTGAAGATGCGGATGAATCCCAATTTTTTTGATGAGTGGTCATGTTCTCGATTAGCTCTCTACACTCCTCGGGTCTTCTTTTCATAAATGTACCACTGGCGGCTGCATTATTCGTATCACGATCACGAAAAGTTAAACCATTGTAGAAAGTATCAGTTAAAGTGACGGGGATCATATTATGGTTAGGACAACGATCGATCAAGACATTATAACGTTCCTAAGCATTGAAAAGAGACTCATCAGGTTCTTGAGTGAAACCACTGATTTGATTCCGAAGACTAGTGACCATGGATGGTGGAAAATATCTTGACAAAATTTTTTGAGTCATCTCGTCCCAAGTATGAATTGAGTTTTTAGGAAGACGATCAAACCATTTTTCGGCATGGTGGGATAAAGTGTGTGGAAAAAGATGAAGGCGAAGAAAATCCATGGTAACACCGAGAAATTTCATGCTTTGAGTGACGGTTATGAATTTATCGAGGTGTTTGTTGGCATCATCATCCGGTAATCCGCGAAATAGGCAAGCATTTTGAATTTGTTGGATCATGTGGTGCTTCAACGAAAATTTGGAAGCCGTGATTTGCATCGGCGCAATCGGTCATCCACGTCCATTCATAGTTGGTTGGCATAGCTCCTCCATCGTACGAAGGTCGGGTTGAGGGTCATGGTTGTTATTATTCACATTGGGGTGAGGTGGATTATTATTATTATGCACACCGGCCATATCTAAGTCTCTACGAGTCTCGGGCTCAAGATAAGACGAAGATCGAGTACCCATACACTAAAAATGAACTACAATATTTTTGATTTTTTATCTTTTTTACTTTTTTGGATTTTTGAAAATTTTACATTTTTTAGGATTTTTTGAAAATTTTTGTGTTTGAAAATAACGTTTCCAAAAGAACGGATCCCAAAATCCAACTTTTCTCACTAAAAACCGTTAATCTTTACGAAAAGAGCCGGCATCGGCGCCATTTTAATAGACGACTTTTACATATGTGTACTCGTTCGTTCTCGGTCTCTAATCGAATTGATCATGGTTCAAGGTAGAATTATTGTTATTGGTCACTAAAAGGGGAAGGTTTTTGGTTATCTATATCTACTAAAATGAGTAAAGACAAATAACAAATATAAAGAGATTAAAAAAGTTTGAGTCTAATTAAAAAAAGTGAATTTGAAGATAAAATAAGACAAGACAATATAAAATCAAACTAGACAAAAATGGTGGGAAAGAAATCAACTATGAAAAATAACTAAGTAAAATAAAAACAAAGTAATACGATTCGATCACAACCTAGATCGCAACAAGGGGTCGTGGCCTGGATCGTGACAACCAATCGTGACCTCCGATCGCACCCTGGATCGGAGTTTGGATCGCAGAATGTGAACAAGGATCGCACCCTACGATCGCACTCTAGATCGTAGTCTAGATCGCAGTCTAGATCGCAACAGGCGATCGTAGTCTTTGATCGCAACCTACAATCTTAACCTGGATCGCACCCTTTTGATCGCAACTAGGATCGCAACACACGATTGCAGTCTGCGATCGTGACTTTGATCGAAGTCTTGGATCGTAGTGTGTGATCGCAGTTATGATCACAGTGAGTGATCGCAGTATTTGATCGCAAGTAGAAACCCTAAGGCTTATGCGATAACAATACTCGATCGGAACAAGTAAAACCCTTAGAAGTATTACGATGGGATACAAAAGGCAAATAAGCAAAAACCAAATAAGCAATTTTCTAATAAGCACTTACCAAAACTTAACCAAATGAATAATAAAAAGAACTAAATAAGCACGAATGAAAAACTATCAAAACACTAAATAAGCAAGATTTATAAAATAAACTTTTAAAAACACTAAATAGAAAATATGCTAAAACCGAAATAAGCTAAAAGCACCAAAAAGTTGAGATTTTCAATCGTATGAAATTGATAAAAACAACAAGATGAGCACTTTAATCAAATAAACATCAAGATGAAACAAGTTACATACTGTGAACCGAATCAAAATCAAGATTAAAACAAGAAAGGTAGAATAAGATAGATTATGAAAAGCTTGAAATTAAACTTAAAGATTAAAGATTCAAAACAAGATTAAAGACTTACATGATAAACTTGAAAGAAAATGAAAGAAATCTAGAGAGAGAAAGTAGAAGCATCTACTCCTACTTCTCTCTAAAAAGAAAATGAACTAAAAAAATGACTCCCTCCTAAAATGAACTATATGGAAACTATATATAGGGGAAGAGAGGTGTGTTGTGTTGCTTGCTTCTTTCTTTCTTTTGTCTTCTCGACTTTTTAGATAACTCGTCTTTCTCGACTTTGTCTCGGGATTAGTCGAATGATAAAATGAACTTGTCTTCTAATTTTCTTCTTTTAGTTGACTTGGTTCTTCGACTTCGTTAAAAGGATAAGTGCTTTCACACTTATTAAAACCTCTCGTGAGCCGTTCTAAGTCAAGGATAATATTAACCGGGAGAAACAAAACCGAAGCCCAATATATATGCATAGACGCTAGGACAGATCAAATAAGTTGAAGCCTCCCTACAAAAGAAAGCGTCTTGTTTTTCGAATTATTAATTCTACCTTCTAATCTTTCCACAAGAACATGACAATCACGGATCAACAGTCTCGAAGAAATAAGAGGGACACACAAGTATCGAACTAGAAGAGTACCTTCATTAAAAGGCAGCATATCTAAGATACTCGTCTTTAAAGCCATCAGAACATTGCATAAAAGGACAGTACTCTTAGGAATACTTGGAACAAGACCCGAAACATTCTTAAATTCCTCAAGGGCAACCATAATAACCTGAATCGACGGCAAGTGCCCTTTAGAAAAAGGAATAAATCATCAGCAAAGCACAAGTTAACAATTCGTTGATGCTCACAATGTTGATGACACTGAAAATCCTCCGCATTACGAACATTACGGTTCACAATCAATGTTAGAACTTCCATAACTAAAGTAAATAAATAGGAGATAGCGGATCTCCTTGTCGTAAGCCCTTCCTACCTCGAAACTAGCCACATAGATAACCATTAACACTCACTGAATATGAAGTAGTAGATACACACACCATGATCCAATTAACCATAGTAGTATGAAACCCAAAAGCAATCAGAATATTACAAAGAAAATTCCAATCAACAGTATCATATGCTTTTTTAATATCAACCTTAAACGCACATCTAGGAGGCCCTCGATTCCGGTGGTAATTACTCATTAGTTCTTGAGTAAGTAAAATATTATCAGAAATCCTCCGACCCGAAACAAACACAGATTGATTAATACTCACCAAAAATTCAATATCTCCTTTAATACGATTAGCAATAATCTTGCTAACACACTTAAAGATAACATTGCAACAAGAAATAGGACGATAATCATTAATTTTGTTGGGAACAGTTACCTTCGGTATAAGAGCAATAATTGTATGATTGATCTCCTTTAGAAGCTTACCATTTCTGAAGAAGTCACGAATAACATTCACAAAATCAACCTTAACAATATCCCAAGACTTCTTAAAAAATGCTGCAGAGTTACCATCAGGTCCAGGAGCTTTGTCATCACCCATAAAAAAATAGCCTGTTTAATCTCTTCTTCAGACACCTCACGAATCATAAAATTAGCTTTGTCACTACTTAACACACGATCAAATAAATGTTGTGTATTAAGCGGGACAATAGAACCTTCACATCCCTAAAAATTTTCATAATGAGACACAAAAGTCGTTTCCACATCATGATTTTCAAACAAAGCATCATTAGCATCACGAACCATTTCAATTAGATTTCTAACATTTCTACTTTTAACCGAATTATGAAAGTATGAAGTATTTGAGTCACCTGCTTCTAGCCACTCGATTTTTGATTTTTATCGTAAAAATCTCTCTTCATCCAACAAAGCTTCTTTGAAAGCTAACAAATAGTGAGCATGCTCCTCTCTAATAATGACGAATGAAGGGTCCAAATCAAGGGCTCGTTTAGAAGCATCCAGCTCAATTCGTAATCATTTAACACGATCATGAAGATTACCATACGAATGTAACAGCTTCCTAAAAGGAGGCTTTAAGCCTTTGAGCCGTTTAACCAGTTTATACATCGATACCCATTAACATTCAGGTTCCATCCCTCCTTAACAATATCACGGAACCCATCCTTATGAACAAGGAAGTTAGAAAACTTGAATGGCTTTGGTTTGGATTTACTAACCACCGGAATACGCAAAACACAAGGAGAGTGATCCGATATTCGATATGGTTGGAATATAGCAAAAGAACCAGGAAAGCAATCTAAATTTTTTTTAGAACATATATATATATATATATATATATATATATATATATATATATATATATATATATATATATATATATATATATATATATATATATATATATATATATATATATATATATATATATATATATATATATATATATATATATATATATATATATATATATATATATATATATATATATATATATATATATATATATATATATATATATATATATATATATATATATATATATATATATATCTTACTACTTTATAAAGGATTTACACCATTTCTAATTATGGAAGTCTTAAAAATTTTAAGCCCTCAACATTTCTTTATTAAGAAATATACAACCTGATCATTTACGAATATTGTCCATGTTGAATACATACGTTTTCCTATTAAAATGTCTTTACTATTAAAATTGTAACAACCATTCAATATATTCAAGATAATTACATTCATTCATTATTGTAACAGTCATTCATTCAATATATTCAATTCAATATTGTAACAGTTATTCATTCAATATATTCAATATTGTAATAGTCATTCCATATTGTAACAGTCATTCATTCAATATATTCAATATTGTAACAATATTGTAACAGGTTATAAGATTAGATCCTATAAGATTTAAATAACACACACACACAAATCCGGCTTAGCTAAACCCAAATCCCATCCTCCTCAACACACAACCACGAGTATCTAAGACCTCATCTCCAATTACTGTACCTCGAAAATAGAGACTCGAAAATAAAGATACAAGATCTCAGGTTCGTTTCGTCAAGACAAAGGACTTTTGTAGAAGACTATACATAAAAACCCATCATTCATCTTTGTAAAGCACAACTTCTTGCATGTTTCGAAAATAACTGTCTTTCTTTATTTCGGTCAACTGAAACAATAGATCCAATGTCCATAACAAAGCTACTTTATCTTTTCAAGAGATTTTAATGTTGACGCAAGGAATAGGGTGAATGGTGGTTAGTGGTTCGTTCTTGAATGTAGGGAACCAAAGAAGATTTGTTGTGATATTGTGCTCTTCTTTAGATATAAGGATGTGAGATGCATTTGATTTACGAAAGGGAAGTGACTACACAACGATCATGAATAAAAATTTCTCGCCACAAAATTAGTCATCGGGTACTTGCCGCAGCAATGCGCGGGTACACGGCTAGTATATATATATATATATATATATATATATATATATATATATATATATATATATATATATATATATATATATATATATATATATATATTTATACTTTTACCTATCCAGAATTTACTGATTTTGAACATATGAAAAGTTTGTTATGATCAGAGGGTCTTAACCAATTCCATTTACTTAGCCCTCCTCCAGATCTTTTATTTAATTTATAAACTAAGTTTCATGTTCGTTTGAAGGTCCAACCATAACCCTAAGTACCCTAAACAACTCAAAACATTAATTATAAACCGGCTGATCCAAAAACTGTTTTGACAACCGACTGTTGTAACATGTTTTTGACCCACTTTTCGACTTCCAATTTAGTTCTAGTTTCTTGGTTTCAAATGCTAACTCAAATACCTTTCCAAGGGTACTTGAATCGCAAATTAAAAGTTTACCAAACTCTAGATATGATCAAAACAAGTGACCTAAAAATTCTGCCCAGTTATTAGCGATGAATTTAACATAATTAGTCTAATTAATTACCATCACCATGGATAATTATGAACCCTAATTAATCTAAGCATGTCTATATTATTAAAATACAGATTTTAATTTAAACCTAACTCTAGATCCATCATGTATTGATTAAAAATGATTTAAAAACAATTTAATTGAAATAGTTATGAAGGTTTTACCTTAAAATTTAATGGAAGAAGAAAAATTAATGAAAACCATAATTCTCCATTGTAGTCGACGTGTGTTTTTTTCTCCAGGGGGTTATGAAGTTTCTTTTGTTCATAACATTCCTTGTATAGTTAAACAAGAGAATCCTAGCCCAATTACAAAACCCACTTTCCTTTTTTTCTTTTCCTTCTTTCTTGCATTTGTTTATGCCGACCCATATCTTTTTTATTTTCTTTCTATTATTAAATAATATATTAATAACATTACCTTAATTTCCCTTAACTTATTTCAGCTCCTAAAACCTCCTAAACCTCAAAACCACAAAACTAGTTAAATTTACACGTTTACCATAAAAGACGTAAAATATACAGTTTTATGAAAACTCTTGAAATATGTTATTAAATAACTAACTAAGTCCAAAATCACTTAAACCATCTCGTAAATTATTCCCCAAACTAAATCCATAGTCAGTGACCTCTAAATGCTAAACCCTAAATCGTAAAAATACGATTTACTATAATACATATACGTATACGTAAAAACATAAAATAACACCATTTCAGTTCCTAGTTAGTAATATGTGAGCTTATGATTCATGTAATATCCGTTCATCGATTTATTTAAGAGTACCCCGTACTCATAAACGATGTCCAAACCACCCTTCATTCACCCCAAATAATCACGTAAGCACATATAACACATAGTCACACAAAATAACCTAAAATAAGACTAAGTGATGAACCTCAAAAAACCAAGGTTGTCACATCAATCCCTCCTAATGGAAATCTCGTCCCGAGATTTATTCCTTAGGATCGTCATTAGAAAAAAAACAAAGGATACTTGTTCCTCACAAACTCTTCTCGTTACCACGTGAACTCTAGTCCATGTTTTGAATTCCATCTAACTTAACTAACGGTATCTCACTTCTCTTCAACGTCTTAACGTCTCAACTCCATTGGCACTTCAATGAAACGAAGGCTCGTATCTATACTAATATCTTCCAACGGTACTTGCAAGTCGGTTCTTGCTAAGCATTTCCTCAAGTTTGATACATAAAATACATCACTGCTCAACTCTCCCGGTAATATTAACCTATACGTCACTAGTCCAATCCTTTCAAGGATTTTGAATGGACCCACGAATCTTGGTGCTAACTTCCTTTTCTTCCCAAACCGCATTACTCCTTTCCATGGTGAAACCTTTAGCATAACCTTATCTCCGACCTCAAACTCCAACAGATTTCGCCTCTTGTTTGCATAGCTCTTTTGTCGATCTCTAGTCGTCTTTAACTTCTCCTTAAGCACTGTTATCACATCCGTAGTTTCTTGAACCATCTCTGGTCCAATTAGGTGACTACTTTCAACCTCAGCCCATAGTAACAGCGATCAACATTTCCTACCATAATGTGCCTCAAACGTTGCACATTCTATACTAGTATGATAGCTAATGTTGTAGGAAAACTCATCCAACGCTAAATGAGTCTCCCAACTTCCTCCGAAGTCTATCACACACGTCCTTAGCATGTCTTCTAGTGTTTGCATGGTCCTTTCACTCTGACCATCCGTCTGCGGATGATAGGATGTACTCATATCCAGCCTTGTACCCAACACCTTCTGTAGTAATCCCCAAAACCTAGAAGTAAACCTACTCTCTCTATCTGATATGATCGACACCAGCACTCCATGTTTTGCCACCACATGCTCCATGTACTTCTTTGCAAACTTCTCCATCTTATCAACCTCTCGCATTACTACGAACGTGTAGACTTAGTCAGTCTGTCCACTACTACCCATATCATATCATTACCACTGTTAGACCCTAGAAGTTTAGTAATGAAGTCCATGGAAGTATTCTCCCACTTCCACTCAGGAATCCCAGGTTGTTGCAACAATACTAGATGGTCTTTGATGTTCATCTTTTACCTTGGCACAAGTCAGACACTCACTGACTTGCAAAGCTACATTCTTCTTCATTCCTAGCCACCAATACCTATCTCTCAAGTCCCTATACATCTTATCAGCTACTGGGTGTATTAAATAATTCATCCCATGAGCTTCATCTAATATAACCTTCCTTGTATCACCAACGATGGAACCTAGATTTTGTCTAAATAGTACCTACAACCATCTCCTCTTTCCTCGATGAACTGGTCCATACTGTGTAGCTTTTCTTCCGTCAGCTTCTCCTCCTTAGTAGCTTCTACTTGTGCTGCCCGAAACGTATCCTTAAGAGTCGATTGAATAGTCATACTCATTGCCCCTACTCTCCTTGGTTTTATCCTCTCCCTTCTACTTAAGGCATCAGCCACAACATCTTCGCTTGTCCATACACGGCACGAAATAGCAAACCATCCTTTCTACTAATAGGTGCTACACTTTTCTCTAGGTGAACTTTCCATTGTTCATGATTACTAACCTTTAACTCTAACGGTTTTCCCTTCAAGAACACTCCGCTATCTTGACAATCTCTCGCTTCTTCAAGCCATTCTTCCTCATTACTACTTTTCGCTTGTCTCTCCACAATCTTAAATTCCATACCATCTTCCATCTCGTCTTCAGCCTATAATTTAGGTGATCCTCTTTTATTCCCTACATTCTCATCAATGAGGAATACACCCGTCTCACTAGTGACTCTCTTTTTGAAGAAGAATTCTTCCTAATAAAATGCGTGATCCAACTATCTCTAAACCTCGCGCCAACCATTAGTCTATCAATGGTATGCTCATACCAACCATTAGTCTATCAATGGTATACTACGATTGCTTCCCTGGCCATAATCCTGTTGGGAATAAATTAAGGCCAGATCACTTGAGCGCTGACAAGAGTAAAACAAGCATTGACAGGAGCAAAACAAGCGCTGACAGCTCAAGCATTGACAAGACAAAGTCAAGCATTGATACATTAAAGACAAGCACTAATGGGGAGATATACTCTACGCGTTTATTGTATTCTAGATTACTTCTAGTAAATATAGGAACAACAATGTATTTTCTATATTTATCTTTACCTAGAATAGCTGATACGTAGATTATTGTACAAGGCTTCTTATGTCTATAAAAGAAGACCTTTAGGTTAATGTTTCATATAAGTTTTCATTCGTAAACTACTTTCATTGTAAGCAAGTTTGATATCATTAATCAAAGTGAAAGTTTGTTTATATCTTGTGTGTTCTTGTTTAAGTGTTAATTCCGCATAACACTTAGATTATTATAAACATATACAAAGGTTTCTCTAAGTGTATTACTTGATCTAATCTCGTATACATAAAGCTAAATCGATCTAAGTTTGGGATCAACAAGTGGTATCAGAGCTTGTTGAGGAACTTTTGATCTTAAAGAACACAAGAACCCTAAAAATCACCAAAACCCTAAATTTCTCAAAAACCCTAACAACATCATGTCAGAAATAACCTCCTCATCCTCCTCACCTTTACCAAACATCAAGATTCCCATGCTTGATGCAACCAACTTTGAATTGTGGAAATTCAACTTTGAGCAATATCTAGGGATCTATGACTACACAGTCTGGGAGATCATTGAATATGGAAACACATTCGATAAAGCCCAAAAGATTGCTGATGCTATTTCTCAAAGATCAGCTGTTGCTGGATGAGAAAGAAAAACCTGAAGATGGTAGAGCTGTGGCTGCTGAAGACATAGCAAAGAAAAGGGTTGACATGAAAACCCTAAATATTCTGAAAGTCTATTTGGGACAAGAGAACCAGCATAAATACAAAGGTTATGATTCTGCTAAAGACCTTTGGGCAGCTCTTGAAGTTGCATATGGTGGCAATGCAGATACCAGGGAAGAAAAGAAGAAACAGCTCATGCATGATTATGCTGTTTCCAAAGCACAACCCAATGAGAAGCTGAGTAGTGTGAGAAGCAGATTGCTTGACATCACAAGCAAATTGTTCTTTATGGGGACACAACTTGGTGATGTTGACATTAATGCTACTTTTCTTAAAAGTCTTGGTGAGGCGTGGAAGATTGAGGCAAGATCTATTCTTGCCAATAATACTTACAAAAGTTCCACGTTTGATGACATTTACAACAAACTGAGGCTGTTGGAAGATGAAACTCTTTTAGAGCATGGAAGCAAGTCCACCAACAGTAACATGGCCTTCTTCTCTCATAGTGAAGGTCAGAAGGACTCTTACATGCATCCAGTTACTGGATCGTCATGTGTCAGCGCTGGAACAAGTCCTGTCAACGTCTCCTTTTCAGACGCTGACACATTCAAAAGTGACTCCCCAAGAGTTAAACCTGCTGGTTTGGATTTAGATACTGTATGTGATTATATTGCTTCTTTGCCCAATGGTTCAGTGATTACATATGAGGACCTTGAGCAGATAAGTGATGAGCATTTGGAAGAGATGGACATTAAGTGGAACATGGCTCTTGCTAGTATAAGAGCAAACAGGTGGAACAGAAGGTTTAAAAAGAAGATGACCTTCAATGCAAAAGACACAGCTGGATTTGATAAATCCAAAGTTGAATGCTACAACTGTCATCGTATGGGGCACTTCATGAGGGAATGTAGATCTCCTAGAAGATCTGATGCTGGTAAACCCTCAAGTCAAGTTGTTAAAGCTCAGGATCCTAAAGCCATGGTTGCATTTTAAGGAATTGATGGTATAGGATGGGATTGGAGCTATCTGGCTAAGGATGTGGAAGAGGATAAAGCTTTGGTTGCTGACATTGAAGAAGAAGAGCATGTTGAATATGCTCTCATGGCAAACTCCTCCTCTTCATCTGATAATGAGGTATACAATGATGCTTTTTGTAGTAAAGGTTGTAGGTTAAACACTGAGAAACTTAACAAAGAAGTGTTAAGATTATTAAGTGATGTGAGTACTGAAAAGTGTAAACTGTCTAATTACCAACTAGCTCTCAATCAAACTGAGAAAACAGTTTCTGAATACAAGAAAATGGAATTTGACTTAAAAGATAAAATAAATATTTTAAAACATGAGTTAAATGCTAGTATGAATATTTGAAACATCATGGAAAGGGTTAATGGTGAGTTACAGGCTAAATTAGATGAGGCCATTAAGAATAAAGACAATGTTGGCCTTAAAATTCAAAGATTTGATAGAGCCACTCAAACCCTAGGAGACTGTGTGGGTAAACAAAGGGATCCTAAGGACATGACTGGGATTGGAATGAAAGACTACTATGTGGTTCCACCACCAGTTGGTGACTTCTATGGTGTCCAACAAAAGGACCTATCTTGGACTGGTTTGCCAGAACTCCAAGAGGAGGAATTCATTCCTCCACCAAGAGTTGTCACCCCAGTTGAAGAGTATCAACAAAAGTTGACTAACCTGAATGAATGGAAGAAAGCTAACCCTACATTATTTGTTAAGGGTGGCTTGCTATGTGAAAGTCCTAATGAGTCAACACCCATTAAGGTTACTAACCCAATCATTTGTAAAGCTGTTGACCTTGGCTCCAACACTGATAGAAAACCTAGCATTAAGTATGCAGAGATGTATAGGAATACTAGGTCACCTAAGAGCCAAGTTAGCAATGATGGAACAGACTTCTTCTCTTCTAGACCTAGGGTTGTGTCTAGAAAAGCCTGTTACACTTGTGGTAGCTTTTCACACTTGACATATAAGTGTGTCAACGCTCCCAAAGTCAGCGCTGACAGGAACAATTTCAGCGCTGACAGGAACAAAGTCAACGTTGTTAGGAAGTCAAACGTTGTCAGATCCAAACCTTGTGTGCAACAAAGTCCACAAGTGATTAGACCTGCCCCATTCTTTACTAGAGGGTCTAACACTCATGGACAAAGACCATTTCAAAAGACAAATACTTGGTCTAATAGGCAATGGGTTTCTGTAGCAAACCCTAGATTCAACGCTGACAAGGGTAATTGCAGCGTTAACAAGACCAATTCCAACGCTGACAGAAACGTGACCAGACCTAAATATTTGCAACCACAGGGTAAGGGGTCCAAAGCTTCCTCAAGCTTAACAAGGAGAACCAAGAAAGATCAAAACCCTAATGATAATGGGATTTCAATGACCTGCAACAGATTTAATTACATTTCAAAGGTCATTACAAAACCTATTGAGGTTAACTGGGTATTTCATCCTAAGAAGGATGAAAATGGGGTTGTTGTGAGAACTAAGTCTGTTCTTATTGAACAACTAGATGAATCCAAGTCTTCTAAGGCTTGGGTTCCCAAAGAAAACTAATTTTTTTTCTTTATGTGCAGGGCATTCAAAAACAGGTCAATGATTATGGATATTGGGATAGTGGATGCTCAAGGCACATGACAGGGAAGGAAGATTATTTAACTAACTTCACTCCCATTAAGGATGGTGATCAGGTTTACTTTGGAGGCTGATATGGTACTATCATAGGCAAAGGAACCCTTCTCACCAAGAACTTGTGTTTTGAAAACGTATTTCTGGTAAAAGAACTCGATTACAATCTTTTTAGTGTATCACAAGTTTGTGATAACAAAAATAAAGTTCTGTTTACTGATACTGAATGTTTGGTGTTAAGCAAGGATTATAAGATCCCTGATGAGAAATATATTGAATATAGAACACCTAGGCATAAAGACATATACAATGTGAATCTGAATGGGATTAGAATGAATAACAATATGTCTTGTTTTATGCTAAAGCTTCAGTAGATGAGAGTAATTTGTGGCACAGGAGACTAGGGCACATAAATTTTAAGAATATAAATAGGCTTGTGAGACTTGGTTTGGTTGTTGGTTTTCCTGAGAAGGCCTTCCACAATGACCACTCTTGTGTTGCATGTCTTAGAGGCAAGCAGCACAAGGTCTCATTCAAGTCCAAACAGGTGCACTCTAGTTCTAGACCTCTTCATTTGCTTCACATGGACCTCTTTGGTCCAACCAATATAGAAAGTTTGTATGGTAAGTCATATTGCTTTGTTATCACAGATGACTTTTCTAGGTTTACTTGGACATTCTTTCTAGCTACGAAGAGTGACACATCTAATATTCTAATTGATTTTATCACTCAGATTGAGAAGAAGTCTGGCAATGAAGTTAAAATGCTTAGGAGTGATAATGGTGGTGAATTTAGGAATAAGAAGCTAGATGATTTTTGTGCCAGGAAAGGAATTACTAGGCAATTTAGTATTGCAAGAACCCCACAGCAAAATGGGGTTGCTGAGAGGAAAAATAGAACCCTGATTGAAGCAGCCAGAACCATGTTGGCTGATGCTCATTTTCCTATAGCCTTTTGGGCTGAAGCTGTTAATACAGCTTGTTATGTTCAAAATAGAGCATTGGTTAACAAAATTCAGAACAAAACACCTTATGAGTTACTTTGGGGAAGAAAACCTAATATTGGTTTTCTCAGACCTTTTGGTTGTCATGTAGTAGTTCTAGATACTAGTGATGCCTTAGGGAAATTTAGTGCAAAAGGTGATGAAGGCTACTTCATGGGGTATTCAGTGCAGAGCAAGGGATATAGGGTTTATCTTAAAGAGGAAAAACGTATACTTGAAAGAGTACATGTTAGGTTTTTAGAAAATAAACCTAGTGATCCTGAAAGTGGTCCTAATTGGTTGTTTGACTTGGAACCTTTATCTAGAACTTTAAATTATATGCCTGTCACTAATCCAGACATTGTGAAGGTAACTTCAAATGTTGTGTAGGAACAAGTTGTTGATGTTTCAGGTTCACAGGTTCATGAAAAGGTTGGATCGCAAGCAGAAAAGACATATCCTATACAAGAATATGTTACAATTCCCATTTGGACAGATGCTTTTGCTGCTGCTGCTGCTGCTGGTAAAGATAATGGTGGTCTCCAAGTACCACCAGATACAAACATGCATGGTCCTTCAGGCGCTGACAAAGGCAAATCTAGCGCTGACAAGACCAATTCAGACGTTGATGGTTCAGACGTTTACAACAGTAGTTCAAGCGTTGTTAGCCCAAGCGCTGACAAACAAGGTTCAGGCGTTGACAACACTTCTGCACATCTTTTCTCTTCCATTTTTGAACAAGGTGAACCTTCCAATATATATGAAGAGGTTCATCCTCATATTGATGAAAGAGAGTCTGATGAAGAAGATATTGGCAACATGGAGAATGAGGTTAAGGACACCAGACTTTTTGAAGGAGGAGTTCTCACTTCCACTATGAAGAATCACCCCACTTCTCAAATCATTGGTGATATTATGACTCCAGTTCAGACTAGAAGATCTCATCAAGGTCTTGGTGGGTTTATTGCCAATATACACAAGAAGGTTGATACCCCTCTTGTGCAAGTATGTTTGTTTGCCTGTTTTATGTCACAACTGGAACCCAAGAAAATATTTGATGCTCTCAAAGAACCAAGTTGGGTGGAAGCAATGCAGGATGAGCTTCACCAATTTGCAAATCAGGATGTTTGGGAGCTGGTTGATTGTCCCAGATATGTCAGACCGATAGGGACAAGATGGGTTCTAAGAAACAAGAGAGATGAAACAGGAATTGTGGTCAGAAACAAGGCAAGGTTAGTGGCTCAGGGATATACACAAGAGGAGGGGATAGACTATGAGGAGGTCTTTGCACCAGTTGCAAGGATTTGAAGCTATAAGGATCTTTTTAGCCTATGCATCCTGCATGGGCTTCACTGTCTATCAAATGGATGTCAAGAGTGCCTTCCTCTATGGAACTATTGTTGAGGAGGTATATGTGATGCAGCCTCCTGGTTTTGAGGATCCAGAGAATCCAGACAAGGTGTATAGAGTCAAAAAGGCTATGTATGGACTTCATCAAGCCCCTAGAGCATGGTATGGTACTTTGTCTACCTACTTGGTGGACAATGGATTCAAGAAGGGCACCATAGATCAGACACTGTTTACAAAGAAGAAAGGTAAGGATGTGTTGCTTGTTCAGGTCTATGTTGATGACATCATTTTTGGGTCTACTGATCCAAAGATGAGTGAGGATTTCTCTAAGCTTATGACAGACAAATTCAAGATGAGTGCTTTGGGGGAGATGAACTTCTTTCTTGGTTTACAAGTTCAGCAGAAAGAAGATGGTATCTTCATCTCCCAGGATAAATATGTGGCTGAGATCTTGAAGAAGTTTGGCATTTCTCCACATGAAAAGAGGGCTACTACTCCTATGGATAGAGAACACGCTTGGGGAAAGATTGGAGATGGGAAAGATGTTGATGTCAGGCACTATAGGTCCATGATTGGATCATTGATGTACCTTACAGCCTCCAGACCTAATATCATGTTTGCTGTGTGTGCTTGTGCACGCCATCAAGTGACTCCCAAAGAATGTCACCTTTATGCTGTGAAAAGGATCTTTAGGTACCTGAGATGCTATCCTAGTCTTGGTTTGTGGTACCCAAAGGATTCACCATTGGAGCTGATTGCATATTCAGATAGTGACTATGGAGGTGATAGATTTGATAGGAAATCCACAACTGGTGGATGTAAGTTTCTTGGGAGCAGACTGATATCTTGGCAATGCAAGAAACAAACAGTGGTGGCTAATTCTACAACTGAAGCTGAGTATGTGGCTGCAGCTGCTTGTTGTGGACAAGTTTTGTGGATTCAGAACCAGCTGTTGGACTATGGGTATAATTTCATGCATACCAAGATATTTGTTGACAATAACAGCACTTTATGCATCATTAAGAATCCTGTACATCATTCTAAAACTAAACACATAGAAATTAGACACCATTTTATAAGAGATTGTTTTGAAAAAGGTTTAATACAACCAGATAGGGTTGACACTGAGGAAAATGTGTCAGATTTACTAACTAAACCTTTTGATGCTGGGAGGTTTCAATACTTGGTAACAAGTATTGGAATGATCAATCTCACATAATATGTGTTTTGGAGTCTTTTTGTAAAAGTATGTACAGGATGATGCATTGTTATTGGTCTTATTGATGATTTAGATTTTCCACTATATTTTTCTAACACTGACAAAGGTTGCTTGAACGCTGATAAGTGTTTTTGGTAACGTTGTCAGCAATATAATTGTCTAACGCTGGCAAAGCTTCCCTCAACGCTTTCATGTGTTATCGGGGCGTTGTCAGCAACAATGTTAGTTTTGTGGTTTTCAATCTAAATGTGCAGGTGGTGTTAGCAGTCTACCATTGGATACAGAGTTGCTTATGGATCAATGGAGAAGAATTTGGACAAGTTTTTATTTATGGATGATTGTTAGAATTTTTAATTCCTATCTTGACATAAATTTTTATGTTCATGCATGTTTTTAGCAACTTGTGTATCATAGTTTAAGGGGAGGTTTTAGGAACCTTTAGGATGTTTGGGTATCCATATGATACTCTTATCACCATTCTAGATTGTGTCCACAGGTGAGTATGAGTTAGTTTTACTAAATCATGAGGCACTGTAGCATGCAAAGTTGATATACTATGCATGCTGCCAAAACATTTTTGGCCTAGAATTGGTTGTGGTCTGTTGGGAGACTTGGGAATAATTTTGTTATGGGATTTACCTGGGAGTAACAAGGAATTTTATAAGGTAACTTAGTTGCTAAGAGTTTTGGTTAGCAAGGGACACTAGAGGACTGTTATGTCTATCTTGCATAAGCAAGTGTGCATAACTGGACAGTGCTTGTCGCCCTACAATAATTATCAGCTTTTTGGTTATCTTCTCTAGGATAAATTACTTTGTTAAGGTCATTTTTCATTTTTAAACATTTTATTTTTGGACGCTGACAAGTATATTTTCAAGCGTTGTTGTGACCAATTTAGACGCTGACATGGCTATAGGCAAACGTTGACAAGATTATAGCCGTTGGGCGTTGATAGGTTATTTTTGACCGTTAACACTCAATGGGTCCTACCCAGTTGTTACTTTTTGATATATTTTTAAGCCGTAATTTTGGGGAGTTGATAACTCTCATTTAATGCATGAGATAAACTTTTTATTTTTCAATATTTTCATGATTACATTTTGAAAATACTTGCCTATTTTTGGGCCAATCACATGCATTTTCTTCTCCTATAAATTTGGCTCCTATTTTTAAACAGGGTATCTATAATTCTTGTCTAACACAATTTTCTCTTATCAACTTCATCTTCATCAATCAATTTTAACAGCTTTCAACAATGGCACCAAAGTTTAAACCATCAGAATTGGAATTGGGGTTCAGAAGCCAACACAACATGATCGCGTATCTTGAAGCTGATGATGCTCTGTTTCCCCAATACACTCAAATGGTGGCTTATTTGAACGCATCCCCCATAAGGTATGCTCTTTCTCATGCACCACTCATTCCTGTCACACATATTAAACAGTTTTGGAACAGTGTTAGTTTCTCAACAGTTAATAGAGTGACTACATTGACTTCTATTGTTCATAGGAGACCTTGGGTGGTTACTGAGGCTTTGGTACGCCAAGCCTTGCATCTTGATGATGTTGATGGTATAACCACCCTTCCCATAAGTGAAATAGAACAAGGACTACGGGCTTTGGGGTATCCTTTTCCTGATGAAGGAACTTTAAACAAATATCATAAACAGGAGTTTCCCCCAGCCTGGAAGTACCTCATACATGTCCTCCTACAATGTTTGAGTCCCAAATGCACTGCACACAATGAGATCAATAGATCTATTGCCAGTGCTATTGTGTGTATTGCAACTGGGCAAAAATTTAATTATTCTAAAATGATTTTTGAGGGCATGTGTAAAAATAAGGGGAACAAAATGACTTTAGCTTATCCCCGCTTTTTACAAATGGTTTTTGATGTTCAAGGATACTGCACAAGGGATCATAATGATTTTTATGAGATCCCTGTGCAAAAGAAAGAAATTTTTATGAAGATGAACTCACCTCCACATCGTGACCTACCCTTAACCCAAGCTATGCTTGCTGTCATTGCAACAGCTCAACCCCAACCTGACCCCCAACATCAAATTGACCCAATACCTGAACCACTACCTTCACCTGAACATATGCAAATTGACCAAGAACCCTTCAACGCTGACACATTAAATGTTGGCGTTGATGTGTCTATTTCCAACGTTGACACACAACCTTCACAAACCCAAACACCCCTTAACCAACCCACATCCACCCAATCCACATCATCTTCCACACCCCCTGAATATAGGTTGATTAAACGCGAAAGGACTACTGGAGTGTTCTCCTCTGGTGGTCCTAGCCATGTAGCAGAGAGAACTACCACCACAAGTGTGGCTGGTGCTATGGATGAGGCTGGGACTATTGGTTCTGGCTTAGAAGCTGGCCAAGGCAGTC
Organism: Glebionis coronaria; assembly: GCA_025667525.1. Lineage (NCBI taxonomy): Eukaryota > Viridiplantae > Streptophyta > Magnoliopsida > Asterales > Asteraceae > Glebionis > Glebionis coronaria. The sequence goes on along the minus strand of JANFOE010001444.1, from coordinate 562,257 downwards.
CCACCATCATTAAGTCCTCATCCATGCCCAATGAATCTGACTTGGGAGGTCAAATCCCCATTTTAGAAGAGGGCAGATTGGAACCAATGACCCTAATGGAATTGACAGCAGCCTGCATGAGCTTGCAAAAGCAAAACGCAGACTTGGTACAAGTTGTCAGCACACAAGGCCTTGAACTCAAGCAATTGAGGGAGAGGATTGTTATTTTGGAGACTGCTAGTGCAAGGAGAGGGATGGAGGAATCTTCCAAAGGGGAGGAAGATCCAATAAATGTGAGTTATAAGGGCAGCAATGATGGTCAATATTTGGATGTTGCTGAGGCCCTTACAAGTTTGAAGAAACAGACAGGTTTTGATACGTCCTTAGTCTCTCCTACCAACTTAAATTTATCATTTACAGCCATGTTGGAGGAAATTGCAAAAGGCGCTGAGGCAGGAACTTTGGGCGTTGACAAGGAGAAGTTGAACGCTGACATGAGTATTTTGGGCGCTGACACAGCAAAATTGGGCGTTGACAGACCTGCACATGAGGTTGATGTATCCCAGTCATCATCTATCATCAAGGAGGTTTCTTCACAGGTATCACCATCTACCTTACCAACAATTGATCCATTAGATAAGGGTAAGGGTATTATGGTAGAAGAGGTTGTTTGTAACACTCCCAAATTTCGGATAGCAGCGGAAGGGTCACTGGGAGTATTACTTCATAGAACAGCACACAAGTTACAGAAAACGCACTCAAAAGAGGCGTTTCAAAAGTTTAATCCATTCAGTAATTTAAAATCAAAGTTTACAAGCAGGTCCCACAACAATGTGATAATCAACATTTTCAAAAAGATTATCAAATGGTAATCAGTAATTTATTGCCTTTAAAATATCAAATGCGACTCCATGCTCCAGCTGCTCTTAAACCTGAGTACCTGAGAAATACATGCTAAAACGTCAACACAACGGTTGAGTGAATTCATAGGTTTGCAAGTAAAAGCAGTGGACCACAAGATTTCAGTATTCAGATTACAAAAGTCAAATAGCATCAGTTATCACATTTAGCTCATGAAACCGAACATTAACATCCGTTATTCCGTTCAAGTTTCAAATACAGTGCGTCCAGTCGGTTTTCCGTTAAACCCGGACGGAGAGGTCAATCCCAATAGATCTATTCACAGCATTCACGTTTACTCGACCAGTACAGTCGGTCCAAGTAATTAACGGTTCATGACTAAAAGTGATAAAATAAGCATACAGTTCAAGCACTTGCGTCCATTCGTAAAAAGTAGCATGTATCCCCCTCGCGGGTTTTAAAAAAAACAATTAAATAGGTAAAAGCGAGGCTATGAACTCACCTTAGCGAAAGTGATACCAAGCGATGGTAACATTCGACACAATAGTCATGAAAGCATAACGACGAAATAGGATAAGACAGGAAGCCGCGAGCTTCTAACGACGACCTGAACTTGAACTAGGTGTCTGTAACAACTCAAACTATAATTTCAACCCAAAGTGTAACTTGTATCCTTGAAAATCTTACAAGATCCTCCTTATATCAGCCTCTAAAATCAATAAAATGATGATGTTGGTGGTGAAAGCTCTCAAGAAAATAACAAATAACTACAAACAAAATCATGATCCTTTAATTAACATAAGTAGGAGAATTTAGATGATGGAGTTTTGGTGCTTGGTTTCTCACGGTAGAATAGGAACAAGAATGATGTGATATTTTTTTTTTTTGATATACATTGGTGAAAGATAATGCAAGAGGGTGATATATTTTGGTGCTACGTGTCTTAATATGACAAATAATGAGTCACACGATATGTATATAAGTATAAAAACTATGGTGTATAAATTTGTCCCATATTTATAAAAGCGGGTATTATCAAAGCCCGATACTTTAAAAGTTACGCGATATAAAAGTTACATGTAAAACACGAAAAATAAACGCTCGATATAAAATAAGAACGATGGTAATTGGAGAACGTTGATATTTTGATTTAAAATATAGGTTTTGAAACTTATAAAACATTAACATTTTATATAAATAAATGACGTTTAAAGGGTTGACGTAAAATATAAAGAATGCACTTAAAATGAAAATTAAAATTATGACAATAATTTTTTTTTTGACATAGCGAGAATATTTACGAACGATGACGGGCATACACTATGCCAATAAATAATTAATGACACTTATTCGATACATTAAATCCCTAACCTTGCCGGTTAGCCGAAAATTCAAAATTTTTTATAAAAACAAACATGATAAATAAAAGTCGGGTTATAAATATTGATGCGAAAATTAAGAATTGCTACATTCGCCAACCCATAAAAAAAATCCGTCCCGGATTTTAGTTCACGTTACTCATCGATGGCTTGATTTCAAAATGGCGAGAATATTGGTTTTGAATTTCGCCCAATGACTAAGTTTAGATTTATTTATTTATTTATTTTTATCACAAGGTTCAAAAAGGTTCAAGCAGGTCAAGACACTCTTAACATGACGGTTCCATGATTATATAAATTTACTAAGAGGTATCGGAAGTTGTCTAGCAATACAAAAACAGCGTGTTGGACGATCTCGAAGGGTTTGATCAAACAATTAGACAAGGTTACAAGTGAATATAAGGTCAACAATAATTCACACACAAGGTGTGTGCAACGTGCGTGCATGAGAAAATGGATAAAATATCGCGAGGATCCTTGAAAAATATATAGGAATATAAGCAGAGTAGATTCGACCATAGGGATTAAGAATTTAGCAAGACGTCGACTCACAGGAGTGGCTAGTGGTTCACCACAGTCGACACTTAAAGTTCGCGGTGGTCAGTACATAACCGAGAAAGAAATCCTTACAACAAATATCGGATCAAAGAAAATTCTATATGGTAATTCGTACAAGATAATAACGATACGAATTAGAATAGCGATAGATAACGGATGAATCGTCAATCGAAGTTCGAGTCTAAATGAAACAATTTGTGCGAATGCTACATGCTTAAGCCCACTCATTTACAAATTATTAATTACATGGGTTCGTCAAGTCCATCTAATTAAGATTTAGAAACTAATGGTCGGTAATTTATAATTTCCTTGTTCAAACGAGTGACGAATTCGTTTCAACAAGACAATTATAAATTAGCCTACATAAGCATTGTTTGCACAAAGCACGAGATCAAGACTAGATCAAACGGTCCATAGAAATTATGATCTCCTTTTACAACATGATTTTTAAAAATCATCCAAAGTGATAAAAAAATCAAGGAATATAATTAAACCGTGTTTCAAAAGAAATAGGTGCCCAAAAATGGCATATCAGAAGGTGACAAGTCAAACTCGTACTCCAATGAACAAGAAGACTTTACAAAGACGGTATATGAAACAACGTTTACGATTCTTAAGCACAAGAAGAGTATTCAAACTCAGAATCAGAAGGTAAATAACCAGCGGAATCGGCAGTTGGCGGTGAGTTCAAGCTTATATAAAATAGTTATCATAGAAGTTATCAAAAAATGTTACCAAGACCATTGCTTCACTCGCAATGTCTTGAAAAAGCTCAATGTTTATATAAATAATCCCTTCACATAAACATACTAACGAGAAACAAATATATATATATATCGGTATACATATTTTATAAGCTTTCGGGCAGCACGAGCGCACAAATGATGTTCAAGGCAATAAAATCGTTTTATCAAAAGAGCTGTTATAGTCTAGGTTTTATAAAAATGGCCTAGTTCTCTATAACAAGTGCTCTGATACCAATCTGTAACACTCCTAAATTTCGGATAGTAGCGGAAGGGTCACTGGGAGTATTACTTCATAGAACAGCACACAAGTTACAGAAAACGCACTCAAAAGAGGCGTTTCAAAAGTTTAATCCATTCAGTAATTTAAAATCAAAGTTTACAAGCAGGTCCCACAACAATGTGATAATCAACATTTTCAAAAAGATTATCAAATGGTAATCAGTAATTTATTGCCTTTAAAATATCAAATGCGACTCCATGCTCCAGCTGCTCTTAAACCTGAGTACCTGAGAAATACATGCTAAAACGTCAACACAACGGTTGAGTGAATTCATAGGTTTGCAAGTAAAAGCAGTGGACCACAAGATTTCAGTATTCAGATTACAAAAGTCAGATAGCATCAGTTATCACATTTAGCTCATGAAACCGAACATTAACATCCGTTATTCCGTTCAAGTTTCAAATACAGTGCGTCCAGTCGGTTTTCCATTAAACCCGGACGGAGAGGTCAATCCCAATAGATCTATTCACAGCATTCACGTTTACTCGACCAGTACAGTCGGTCCAAGTAATTAACGGTTCATGACTAAAAGTGATAAAATAAGCATACAGTTCAAGCACTTGCGTCCATTCGTAAAAAGTAGCATGTATCCCCCTCGCGGGTTTTAAAAAAAACAATTAAATAGGTAAAAGCGAGGCTATGAACTCACCTTAGCGAAAGTGATACCAAGCGATGGTAACATTCGACACAATAGTCATGAAAGCATAACGATGAAATAGGATAAGACAGGAAGCCGCGAGCTTCTAACGACGACCTGAACTTGAACTAGGTGTCTGTAACAACTCAAACTATAATTTCAACCCAAAGTGTAACTTGTATCCTTGAAAATCTTACAAGATCCTCCTTATATCAGCCTCTAAAATCAATAAAATGATGATGTTGGTGGTGAAAGCTCTCAAGAAAATAACAAATAACTACAAACAAAATCATGATCCTTTAATTAACATAAGTAGGAGAATTTAGATGATGGAGTTTTGGTGCTTGGTTTCTCACGGTAGAATAGGAACAAGAATGATGTGATATTTTTTTTTTTTGATATACATTGGTGAAAGATAATGCAAGAGGGTGATATATTTTGGTGCTACGTGTCTTAATATGACAAATAATGAGTCACACGATATGTATATAAGTATAAAAACTATGGTGTATAAATTTGTCCCATATTTATAAAAGCGGGTATTATCAAAGCCCGATACTTTAAAAGTTACGCGATATAAAAGTTACATGTAAAACACGAAAAATAAACGCTCGATATAAAATAAGAACGATGGTAATTGGAGAACGTTGATATTTTGATTTAAAATATAGGTTTTGAAACTTATAAAACATTAACATTTTATATAAATAAATGACGTTTAAAGGGTTGACGTAAAATATAAAGAATGCACTTAAAATGAAAATTAAAATTATGACAATAATTTTTTTTTTTGACATAGCGAGAATATTTACGAACGATGACGGGCATACACTATGCCAATAAATAATTAATGACACTTATTCGATACATTAAATCCCTAACCTTGCCGGTTAGCCGAAAATTCAAAATTTTTTATAAAAACAAACATGATAAATAAAAGTCGGGTTATAAATATTGATGCGAAAATTAAGAATTGCTACATTGTTCCAAAGAATGTAGCTCAAGTTGAGTTTGATAGAAGATTGGCTGCACAAATCATGGAACAAGATAGAAAGGAGGTGAAAGAGTCACCATTTGTTGTTACTTCAGAAGAAGTGATGGAGCTAGCTCAGACTCAAGTGTTATGATTATAGAACCAGAAAGACTTGAGTATGGAGATGAGTTGGCCAAGGAGAAATTGAGAGAATTGAAATTGTAGGTTGACTTTGATATGCAAGAGGTGGTTCAAATGTATAATGCTTGGGAAGAAAGATGTATGGAGAATCCACACTTTACCATTTCAGATCAGATATGGGGTTTGGAGATTCTCCTCAGAGTACAAAAAGATTGCCAGGTTATTTTGAAACACAAGGCAAGCAATATTCTCTCAGAGTTGAAAAGGGATAGAAGGGAGTTATACTTCATGTTGCTCAGATGTCATGGAGTAGGATGGACTTATCAGAAATTGAGGGCATTGACATTTGATGAGTTGGAATGCAAGGCTTATCCCATCTGGGTTAGAGTGCAGGAAGCAAACACTCTCAGACTTCTTTCTGGTGAAAGAAAGGAAGAACTTGCAGAGGAATGGAGCTCAAGAAGGCAATGTTTGTTACTAGACCAGTGAAAAAGGGAGTTCCTCTTGAGTTTCCTAAAGATATGGATCCATTATATCCAAGTGAAGCTATCATAAGAAAGAGTCTCAAGCTCTCACCATTAGAAGCTTCAGATATGGTACAAGTGTTACCACTAGATTCCAGAAATCCAATTGTGAGCTATGAAGAAGATGAATGGATTTTGGAAGATTGGCAGGTATGGCAAAGAGGTTCACACTTTTACCACTCTCATATCTTTGTTTGCAAGTTGTGATAGAGAAGACTTGGTAGACCTATGGAGGTTGCTAGAGACCAAGTATGAGGCTGAAGCACCAACTTCAGCTAATGGAATAAAACTGTGGTCCACATTCAAGAGAATGTGTGGACCAAAAGATGAGGATCCTGCTATTTGGAAGGATCTTGAAGATGACCTCAGTGGTCTCCAATGGAGATTGTATTCAGCTGCTGGTGTTTATCATTTGAGTTCTACAAAGTTTGCTGAGTATCTACTTGTGGATGGTCAGTATTTCATATCCAAGGCTATCTTGGAGAAGATGAAGAACACTCAGCTGGAAATTGATTATTCAAGTGACGTGGCAAAGGACTTGATTAGATTTATTTATTACCAATATGAGAAGGTTTGTAAGATTCCTCCTAGTCCTTAATGCTTATTCAGAAACTTGATCATAAGAGTGGATATCAAGTTTAGGGGAGGATTGTTGGGAATAAATTAAGGCCAGATCACTTGAGCGCTGACAAGAGTAAAACAAGCGTTGACAGGAGCAAAACAAGCGCTGACAGCTCAAGCGTTGACAAGACAAAGTCAAGCGTTGATACATTGAAGACAAGCACTGATGGGGAGATATACTCTACGCGTTTATTGTATTCTAGATTACTTCTAGTAAAGATAGGAACAACAATGTATTTTCTATATTTATCTTTACCTAGATTATTGTACAAGGCTTCTTATGTCTATAAAAGAAGATTTTAGGTTAATGTTTCATATAAGTTTTCATTCGTAAACTACTTTCATTGTAAGCAAGTTTGATATCATTAATCAAAGTGAAAGTTTGTTTATATCTTGTGTGTTCTTGTTTAAGTGTTAATTCCGCATAACACTTAGATTATTATAAACATATACAAAGGTTTCTCTAAGTGTATTACTTGATCTAATCTCGTATACATAAAGCTAAATCGATCTAAGTTTGGGATCAACAAATCCTTCATAAGGCATTCCATACCTATTAGGCTAACTTTTACGTAAAACCTCATATTCCATCACATCCGTACGCAATCCTTCCAACTTCTCAACCACGTGACTTCTAATTCTGCTTAGAATATGGGATGAATTAGTTAGTCTATCGACTATCACCTAACTCTCATCGTACTTATTCCTCTACCCCATTATGCATCCCTTCTACCATCTTCGTCCTTACACCGCCCTTTCTAAGTTACTGCTATCTATGTAGTAAGTATAGCCTATTTCCCTTTTCTCCATATGATTTTCCAAGCCACGCAACATGAATGTTGACGCCTTCTCTGCTTTAGACGTCTCACTCGTGCAACTAACATCTTCCATCTAAACATCTTAACATGCCATCCATTGAGTTCAAGTTTGTCTAAGTTTCACTTCCTTCCTCTTATTCCATGTCTCATCAACTATGCTTGCCTTTCCCGGATGGTACTCGGCCTTGCAATTCTCGTCACCACTTAACTCCATCCATCATCTATGCCTAATGTCTAATCAAGAAGACTTTATGTGTATTGGAGACGTTCATGATCCATATAGATCATTCTCTACATCTCGTACACCAAATTCCTCTAGCATTCTAAGCAGAACTAACAACCTAGCTCCGCTATCTAGTCTTATGTAGTTCTTCCAACCCTTCAGTTCCTGCAACGTATAAGCAATGGCCTTCCTTCGTCGTCCTCGTACGAATCCTAATCATTGCTCCACATATCGTCATGCATCGCGAATTCGTCCAGTCATTTCGATAATGCCATGTTAGGTGATGTTGGTGTTTTTACACACCTTTAGGAAAAGGAAGTAAAATAGGGCAAGCGTTAACAAGTGACTTAGGAAAACCACAAGTTATGACCCACAGTGGGGATCGTTCTCAAGGAGGCTTGGTGTGTGTGTAATGAAATGATTAACTTTGTGATTATATTGTTATGAGAAAGAAAATATAAATGGGATAAGAAGAGAATGACGGTTACGATGACGATTTACACTAAGACGAAAAGGTCGTACACGTAAAACCGTAAAAGCACCAAAATTAAAAATTTACTCTAAAAATTCCTAAAAAATTGCAATAAATCCTAAATAATGTATTAAGAGTTTACAAAAATCAAAATCACCTAAATATTTTATTTAATTAAATAATGATTTTTTAATTCTAATTAAAGCCCTAAAAATCAATTTAATTAACGAAAAGCCCAAAATGAGTTTTATCACTTTGTAAACCTTTAAAATATCCTAACTTAATTTAAAACTATTTTTGAAAATTTTAAAATTAATTAAAACTATTTAAAAACAACTAAAAACGATTAAAACTTAAAATAATTATAAAAATTAATCTAAGAACAATAAAAATATTCTAAAAATTTCAAAATTGCTAATTAAGTGTCTAGAGTCTAGGAAAAATATAAAAACTTAGAATGTCAGACTTTTAATTTTTAATAATAAAATAATATTAAAATATTAATAAAAATTCAAAAATCCTAAAAAGTTCTAAAAAGTTGCAAACTATCTAATTTTAACCTAAATAACACAGAAATGAAGTTGAAATTACCTAAATACCCTTATTGTGCCTAGAAAATGGGCTAATCCAAACAGTCCCTTAATGGGCTTGGTATAGGCCCAATAAGAAAAAGTGGCCCAAATAAGCCAAAAAACCACTACTTGACTCAAAATTTGATTCTGAACAACTTTTTCCAAAGGCCCAAAAGCTGAAAATGTGAAATAAGCAAGCTTATACCAAACAGCTTATTCTTAATGGGCTTTTTGGCCCATTAAGCTATAAGCTAATGCCATAAGCTCAAATTAGACACACAAGCTTCTTTTGAGCTACATAAGACTTCTGTAAAAAGAAATTTGAAATAAGCCAAAGCAATAAGCCTGAAAATGCAAAAAGCAATCTATAGAAAACGACAAAATAGTCGTTTTTGAGTTTTAGGCTATCCCAAGAGCTGATTCAAATTGCAAAAGCTTTTAAATGACTTAACTAAGCTTAATCAACAAAAAGATTTCAAATAAGTTGACTTAATAAGCTGGAAAAAGCAAATAAGCACTTATGAAAAAGTCAAATAAGTTGGTTTTCTAGCAAAAAGTCAAAGTCAAAGTCTAATAAGCTCCAGTTCAATCAAATGGGTCAAATAATGAAGATCTATCACAAAAAATAAGTTGTTGCAGGTCTGGATAAGCCAAAATGGCTTATTGATAAGCTAACTGAAAATTTGTACTAGCAGGGGCTATTTTTGGGTGTTGAGCAGTGTAAACTTTTTCCACTGCTTGACTTGTTGATTTTTTTTGTCTTTAGTGATTTTTTTGGAGATTCAAGTTACACAAAGGCACCCAATTGATCAGTGGATCAAGAGGAGTCAATAACAATCAAAAAATCACAATCAACAACAGCCAAATGATACAGTTAATTCAACCAATCACCAGATCTGACACAAACATAAACACTTAAGCAGTTGAGGTTCAATAAGCACTTTTAGCAATATTCAGCCAGCCAAACTTAACCAAATGCATACACAAGCAATATTAAACTTAAATAAGCAAGTCTAAACAGGTTTCATGCAATGATTCAAAGTGTAAAGCAAGATTCAAGAACTTAAAGTTACTGATGAACACAAAAACATGCAGTTTTATACTTTGCTGCCGCAATTGACCAACAAGCCTAATTCAACCACTCAAATCTATCAAACAGGTTATAATAACTTTGTTTAAACCACTTTTATCCCTAAGCATGCATACACCCTAAGTGTTTCCAAGATCCTAGGTCAAAACAGTCAAGAACAAAGATTTTATAGTAGATTGTTTAATATGGTGTTTCAAAGTTGAAAACTTGCAGCAAAATACTCTCAACCAAGCATATAACAGATACCAAGCAAATAAACAAACTTCCTACCACACAATAACAAGTTGTGATTCAAAGCAGGTAATCCCAAACACCCCTTTATCTTTTTAATCCAAAAATTAAACAAGTATAAGTGATATTCAGTTTACCAAGTTACTAATCTATCATACTAACAACATTAACATGCAAGATTAAGCAGATTCAAGCCAAGAAAACAACAAGAACACAAGTAGAGCAAAAATTCACCAAAAATCTAAATTTTATCAGATTTCAAGGTTTTAAGACAAACCTCATGGATGTACATCCACACCCACAAATGTTAGAGCTTATGTGCTAGCAAGAACAAGCACAAGCTTCCAACAACAACCCTGCTAAGATTCAACAGAGTTAGAAGCAAAATATCAAAACAAAAAGGTGACTTCTTGGAAAATAAACTTGATTAATGCAACTTCTTGTACCGACTCTTGATTATCCCCAAGATATGAGCTTCACAAAACCTTGATATTCACAATATCAGGGTGTATAGACCAGCTTATATCCCAAAAATTCCAAGATGTACCAAGAATCTTAGCAAAATATCAAATTTTAGTCCAATGTGTAATTTCTTACACAAGGTTTACAAACACGTTTTAAGGTTCAATTTCAGTTAACATATAACATAAACAACTTAAAATTAAATGGCCCTTGGTCTTTCTTTAACAAACTCAAACACAATTTCATAAATCAGAAAGTAGGATTTACAGGTTTGTGAACTAGGAAAAACCAAAAAGAAAATTGCAAATGTTGCACCCTAAGGCCTTTATATAGGCTACAAGTTATCTAGGAAAGCTGAAAAAAACGTTAACCCTAGCTAATGAAGTTCCAAATTTGCCCTTGTCTTGTTTGAACTTTTGAAGGATCATGTGACTGATTTTGTTATCTTGTGGTAGCTGGCAAGTGAAAAGTGTATCCAAGGGCTTGTATTAAGCTTAAATAGTAAGCTTCAATCTCAAACGTTGGATGGCTGTCACAATTTTGGCAGTATGCATAAGCTTGTAGCAGGGGAATCTTGTGTGGGACAAAGAAGTGAGGTGGCAAGTATTTTTGAGGTTGGGATGTGATTAAAGCATGCTTAATCATCATTCTGGAGGTTTTCATGGCATAATTACATCAGGATTGAAAATACCCAATTTTCATAAGAACACCAAGAACACCTTATTTGATCTTTTTTGTGGGTTTAAGAGGTGTTTAGCGCAAGTATTTAATATTAATTAACTTTTGAAAAAGTTAGTTAATAATATCCAGTGAGTGGAGAGTGATGTGGAGCTTTGGTGGATTTTGATTGGTTGTGGAGTGGTAGTAGGGCACATGTCACCCCACTACTGGTCTAGGTAACTTCCTTGTTTGGCCAGCTTTAGCCCCTTTCCTTCTATCTTTCTTTCACTTTGTAAATGCACACATGAAATCCGTTTTCCTTTGTAATCAAACTTTTCATTTTCACACTTTTGCCCCAAATACTTTTCCAAAGTATTTTCAAGGGTATTTCTTACCATTTTGTGATTCTTGAAGGACTGATTTGGTGTTTTCTTGATTGATAATGGTCTTGACTTGCATATTTGACATTCTGGAGGACTAAAATTGCCAAGTCATGATAAATGAGGGACCATTTTTGCCAAATCTTCAAAGTCAAGGGTCCTTTTGGTAATTTTGATATTTTTAAGGACCAGACTTATAATTCTTGTAACTTGGAGTCCTTCTTGGTATGTTTGACTTTGAGGAGGATAAATAATGACATTTTAGCTTTGTTGGGGGACTAAAATTGCCAATTCTTCAAAGTGGAGGGCCCTTTTTGAAATTTTGACAAACTTTAGGGACCAAACTTGTAATTATGAGGATATAAGTTTATAAAGTGTCAATTCTTCCATATTGGAGGACCCTTCTTCATAATTCTTCAAATCTTCAAGGGTTTTCTTGGGAAAATTCTTCATTAGGGTTTGGTTCATTGTGCTGCTTCGTTTCCCGTGTTCGTTTTTGCATGATTCTTGTGATCTTTTGTCATTTTCTCAATATCCGTACCTAAAATACACAAGCAACAAACACAAGCATATATATGGGTATTTAGATGATATTTGATGCATTTTAAGCCCTTTTTGGACGATGAGACTATGTATAAAAGCAGTCTCATCACTAGGCTCATTACCCATGCTAGTTCTTTGGCCTCCAAAACGCTTCCTCATCTTTCTCCGCTTCAACTTCGTTGGTTCCAACTAAACGCCATCATCTCTAACTACCTACCCTAGTAACCAGTTCCCTAAAACTCTTACATGAAAATCTCACTTATTCTTTTTCCTAAACAACTCCAAAACCAACTCATGATTCACCTCACCCTCTTTCTTAGACTTCGAGTAGATTCAAGATGTCATCGATACTCACGATGGACAATTTTCTATACACGGTCATGCACACTCAGTTCCTTAACTCCATAAAAACCGCTAATGCATTGGCGAAACCGAAAGCATAACTGTAAGCCCAAAGTGTCCATAAAACATCCTTAACCATTTTAACTACGTCCTCCTTGCAGCCTCTCTTGGTGGAAATACAACAACTTCTACTTCGTTCTACTCGCGAGCTTCCATGCACATCTTGCATCCCTTGCTATTTATTCTAACAACCCTTGCTTTTAAAATCATTCCATCATAATTTTTCTTGGAAAGGCACTACCTACAACTCATCTCCCTTCTCCTAGTGGCTCTACTCATTTCCCTTGGTACTCCTAAGAGACCATCCACATTAGTTCTTCTTCTCGCGGTGTTTTAACTCTTTCCCCTTCCCCAAAGGCATTCCAACTATTCTGTCGTGGCCCCTAACTTAATCGTGTCAGCGCAACCAAGTCTTCCATATGACTACATCAATGCTATCGATCAATACGAAACCAAAACTACATCTAGAATCCACCAGATACGGTCAAGAGAATCAAACCCACGGATAACTAACGACATTGCACGTGCATGAGTTAAAAACAGACCAAAACCACGAAAACTGAAAAGAAAACCCCAATAGAACACATGTATCAATTCAAAATGACTCAAGAAACACCCAACGACAACCCAAAACATAAAACAACTCGCGACATATTATTAAAACCTTGTACAAAATCGACTTTTTTTTCCCAAAAGATTTTTTCTTCTTAAAATTTATATTAGTTGTTTTTTTAAAAAACTAAAGAATCATTTTAATGGTTAATGTAATCCCTTTAAATGAAAGAAATAATTGTGTGTAAAATTTCATGAACTCAATTTAGCCTTGTATTCATAATAATCATAAATGGCGTAAAATCGGTTGAACTCATTTATATGAAATATTTAAGTAGAAAGAAACTTTTAATTTGCTTTATTTTAAATAAGGTCTTTTAGAATTTGAAATAAGTAAGTGTTGATCATATATTAAAGAACTTATGTTACATATTGTTTCAAACACGACTCCAGCACTATAACATCCCGCCTACTCAGACCATAATATTGTCCGCTTTGCCCGCAGGCTCATGTCTTTGCTTTGTGGCCCTCGTGTGAGTACTTCCCGCCAGGTCACCCAAGCTAGTACTACCCTGACATGAGCACGCTTAACTGCTTTCCAAAGAACCCCACGTGAAGTAGACCACAAAACGCGTTGTGTCATGAGAAGGCGACTTTTATATCATGAACCATGGATCTCTCCTGGTCACAGCCGATGTGGGATTTTCTTAGGGTGTCACAATCACCCCCCCTTCGGTACTCATCGTCCTCGATGAGGTTTGCCCCACCATCCAGAACGGCTCAGGAGTGACTCTGATACCACTTGTAACATCCCGCCTACTCATACCACAATATTGTCCGCTTTGACCGCAGGCTCACGGCTTTGCTTTGTGGCCCTCGTATGATTACTTCCCGCCAGGTCACCCAAGCTAGTACTACCCTGACATGAGCACGCATTACTGCCAGTTCCTAAGAACCCCACGTGCAGTAGACCACAAAACGCGTTGTGTCATGAGAAGGTGACTGTTATCTCATGAACCATGGATCTCTCCTGGCCACAGCCGATGTGGGATTTGCCTAAGGTATCACAAACACTTTTACCCTTATTTTACCAAAAAAAACATCTATCTTAACTCTATAATAAATTTCAAATTCTTTTTTTCAATATACCATCTAAAAGAAATATAAAACTCAACACATAATATATATCATTATCCCAAATTAAATACCAAGCTATTTTAATATCCCTAACACCAAAAATACCATTTTAAAACGGACACGTGAAATAGGAACTTGAAGAATACGCTACAACGGAGGTTAAATATCTAAAAGAGAAGCGAGCTAGCAAACCCTCCTAAGAATACAATCGATAATAGCGGGGGATCATACATATATAGGCATATCATGATACATATTATTGATACAAAAGTTGGATGGACCTTGCTTGACCCGAATTAGGCTTAATTCGGGTATAGGAGGCTCCAGCTCTTGCACCAAGTGAATGTATGGTTGAGATCCTGCATACTAAACGACACGTTGTTAGGCTTACCGTGAGAATGTATCCCACAATTAGACTCCAACGTGAGAGTAAGTAATCGGGTTAGGGTTAATAATCGGTGAGATGTGAGAGTTAATGTGATCGTACCTTTGTGGAACCCTTGGGGGTTACAAGCGGTGAAACCCCAATGGGCTTTACCGAATCTTCGGCCCCAAGTAAAGGATAACTAGTATAATTAGGTGATTGTTATTTTCTAATTATTGTTAGTGTATATCCTTTACTTTGAGGTGAATCACAATCCTAATTAGGTTGTGATTCTTCCTAACCCTTTACTGGACGTACCGGGCCGTGGGCTGCACATGACATATGCAGCCACTGTTCATCCGAAACCCATAAGTCCAAATGACATTATTTTAACCCAATCATGATGGGCCTGATACGGGTAGTATCCGTGAGCTGGGTCAATAAACGATACGTCATCATGTCCCCCTAGTCTAGTTGTTACAGCCGTAGGCGTAACCTCTAGACTAACCATTGCTTCCTCAGCCGTACTGAAAAAAGAGCCTCATAACACTTACTATTCGACCGTGACAACATTAATGAAGGCATTAATGATAGTCTAAACACGGTTGTGTCAGCCTGAAAAGTGCACCCCATGGGTCCCCCTCTGGATCCACGTAAAAATTTGTTAATGAAGTGACCCATGGGTCCCTCTAACTCTTAAACTGTGCTCCAAATCCCATCCGTTAGATAGGCATAGTGGAGTACACGTGTCCTTCATCCAAAAAACCTCGGAAGTCGAGGCAACACTATATAAAGGTATGTGTGTTACAGTGCACACACAGTATAGAAACCTTTGTCCACCATTGTTGAAACTTTCATTCCTTCCACTCCTATTATCGCACGGACAACATTTACTCCAAGTTCGATCCCCACGACCTTCTTCATATTTAAATAAAACACAGTCAAGGACAATCCCACCATTACGTCCATGCTCAATGTATTCCCGTACGACAAATTCGTTGAATTTTGTTGAAATATTACATACCCGAGAGCATTTATCCCACCTATCCAGGTGAGAATTAGGCGATCACTGATTGCCCTGCCCGGGAAATAGGGCTATACACACGCCTAGTTGAATCGACCAATTATCGCGTCCCATTCTCTAAATTCCTCGTAGATGTATTGACATACTATGACTTCCACATCACCAAACTACACTGCATAGGGGCGTGCAAAATAAGTCAATTTGAAAGAGCGTGTCATACGTGTGATGTAGCTCCTTCCGTTAGTTTATTTAGGTTATTCTACGTCCCCCAAATGGTCGACGACTGGTTGTCATTTAAGAAGCGTTCAGGGAATACACCCATGTGCTATAGTAAGGCGCTAGACTCTCTAAAAAATTGATACGACCGATATTTCTTTGTAGATGCCAATGTATTCCCCTTCCCCTTCGTGCTAAAAAACTCAATCCTCTCGGATTACCCTCCTCCTTCCAACACATATAGTGAAATAGATGTTAGGATCCTAGACACACACCGTACCCACTTCCACAAGGGTTTTCCAGAAAATTTCTTGTGTCTAATAGGAATCAGCCGTAACTACTTTGGCAGGTCGGATCGATACCCCATCTTCCTAAACGACCGTAGATAGGGTGGGTGAAATTAAATCTTGAATGACACTCATAAAACATGTTATTTTTTATAGCTAACTCATATCTTTTTTTGATCGTCTTTTTATGCAGCTATGAACCTATTCAGACTAATTCGTCAAGGAGACCCATCCCAGATCTCTGAAGGTACCTGAGGCTTGACCCAGGATGAACCACCTCTACTTGATGCTACCGTGAACATCACCATCCCCTTGAATGTTACCCCCGAGCCACATTCTAACATGGGCGGATCACATATTAAAAAGTCGTTGCTAGATTTTGCCAATGAGGATGGAAGCCAACCATTGCTACATGACACGACTGGTCGATCAACTGGAGCGAAAGATCCCCCAACCAACCAAGAAGAAGATCAAGGAGATAACTCGGATCAGCTCTTAGAAGACATGAACAGAATGTTCGGATCTGAACATGATGAGGCGGCTAAGGAGATGGGCACCACGCCACAGGCCAAGCCCACTTCAAGGAGGCGTAAGTCCAAAGCGAAGGTAGTGAAGGAAGTGGAAACAGAGGTCGGAATATTCAACACACCGGCCAAAAGGCTACGGGCGGACCACCCCCAATATCATGAGGGTAGTAGTACAAGCACACCCAAGGAGAATCCCGTGGCCCCACCTACTGGTGTGCAAAATCAACCTGATAGCAAGGGGCCATATGTAAGTAATCATGCATTCTCCGACTTGCAGATTTTCTATACCTATCATTTCCTTATCATTAAAATGATCTTTTCCCTATAGGGAAGAACCAGCCACGGCTACACCCAATGAAGAGGACACTGGGGAGACAGCTCCCCCAATTATTAAGGACGTGCCACCATCACCACCTCTAACGGTCAACGAGGAACTACTCCCAAAAGGGCTACTTCCACCCTTTCGCCCTGAATGGAGTTTATCTATGGAGAGTAGGTTGGAGGCGGTGGATGCTGCATACACTTCATGGAAAATATAACCCCGTCCGGCTTGATCCAGGATTTGAATGAGCTGACTCATAGCGCGCTGATAGAACAATTCAACATATCAACAACTCATCAGATGGCCATCGGTGCGGCT
This sequence comes from Glebionis coronaria, assembly GCA_025667525.1. NCBI lineage: Eukaryota > Viridiplantae > Streptophyta > Magnoliopsida > Asterales > Asteraceae > Glebionis > Glebionis coronaria. The sequence continues at coordinate 544,958 of JANFOE010001444.1, read as the reverse complement.
ATGCACCACCACTTTGAAGGGGTGTTAAACCATGTCCAGAGTGCTAATAGGAAGATAATCCGTAGGGAAGAAATGATTGAGGATCATGAACAGACAATTTCCACTCCGCATGCTAACCTTGCCACTATCGAGACCACCGTGAAGGAGCAAGCGCAACATGCCAACAGCCGGGACGCCCTAGTCGCAAAGCTAGAAGCTGAGGTCCAAGCCTTAAGCAAGAAGGTATAACCCAAAACTCTTCCCTAAGTGATTCTCTCTAACCAATATGAATTGATTTCATTGTATTAATTGTATAACCACCTTGAACAGGCAACCACTGCGGAAGCATCTATTCAATCGCTGACCATGTAGGTTGACAGCCTTACCAAAGACCGCGACCACCTCCAAACCTTGGTGAAGGGTGAACAACAGTTGGCCAAGGAGTTCTATAGGTACAGAGAAGTTAGGGAAACAGCTGTGGATTACCAACTAGAGGATATGGACACGAGGCTTGACGCCTTGGCGATAGACTTTGACGAAGAGCTGTATCTACACCTGCTCACCGCCATAGCTGGCCGTAGGTGGGTGATTGGTCATGGTTTAAGTCTTGCGGTGATGAAAATTGTAGAATCCTCTGAGACGTCCCGGCCTTTCGCAAATGTTATGTCGGATGGCATCCACCGTGGTAGGCACGAAGGATTAATAGAAGGAATGGAATGGGCTAAGGAAAAGCGAGTCCTAAAGGACCATATTTACCAAAAGCCGGGTGCCACAAAGAACATGGTTGCATCCATGAACGCCCTGAAAGATGTCCAAAATCTCATGCTTAATGAGTTGGAGGCACTCAAGGATGCTCCCATTGACCTTATTATGGAGAAATTGCATCTGAACACCGACTTTGGTGCATAGAGTGCGCCCGACTGGTGGGTAAACCTACAACCACATCCTTCCCAGCTTACCATCCCGGTCTATGCTGACAATCCTCCATCGAATGACCCATGGTCATTGAAGGTTGAGAAGACTTTGACTAAAGCCATAAAAGCGAATGTGGTCCGGGCGCAGGGAAAAAAAGAGAAACACATTCTATTTCGTACCCCTACTGCTCGATTCGCTCATTTACCCCGGTCAAATAGTGTGCTGGTGGCTGCTCCCACCCGTCTTGGATTGGCCATAGTCTATGAAGATGAAGTCGGTGTTGGTGTGTCTATCTTGGCTTCGATTAATCAGTAAAGGAAGGAGATGGGAGAGTCCAATATTCCTAAGTGATTGTAAATTTAAATAACTTGTGTATTTGTGAAACACTTGTCTTGTTTGTAACACTCAGTCTTGGATGTCCAAGGCTCTTTATTATATGTATATACTTGTCCTTGTTTCTCCATATACAATGTGTTAAGATAAATATATATCTTACTTATGCGCGCCCTAGCACGTCTTATAGAAAAGACTAAGTATTACAAGTTACTAGACGTGCACCGTGTGTCTTTATGCATGTACGCTTATTTTATCAATGCGGCATGTCAAAACTTATTACAACGTCTTGTGAATAAGGTGTCTAGTAAGGATTCATGATCTGTGGCCACTGGGGTTGCATCCTTCCTATACGGCAAGTTGAATTATTAGGTTCACTCAATCCTCTTGTTTCTCATGGAAACGAATAGTACACGTACGACTGATGAATGAATATGAATAATTAAAAATAAAGAAACCTAAGTATAAAAAACAAAATAAAATATGAACAAGAACAAGTCGTGGAGCTAGTTGGGCACCACGGTATTTTATTATTACGTTGACGATTTTTGAGGACACAAAACAAAAATCCTAAGACAGATGATTCATAGATAAACCAAAAAATTACATGGACCTTATTAGTGCTGAGTACAACTGAGTGCCCATGCGGAAGGCCGTAGCCTTAAAGATAGCATCTTTTGAGATTGCTAATGTTCCATGTCCGACCTAAGTCTCGGTCGTCCATGTCGCACAACCTGTACGCGCCATTGCCCAAGGCATCCGTGACTTCGTACGGACCTTCCCACTTTGGACCAAGCTTTCCTGTGTTTTCGGAGTGGCTTGCTGCATTTTCCCAATAAACAAAGTCTCCAGGTTTGAAGGATACCCCTTTTACCTTAGCGTTGTAATACCTTTTCATATTAGCCTTAGCTTTTGCATCATTGATTGCTTCCAATTCACGTTTTTCCTCCAAGAGATCTAAGTTAATTCTTAGTTCTTCATCATTCGTGGTAACGTTCACTTCTGTAGTGCGGATTGTTTGCATTCCAATTTCGGTTGGTATTACTGCTTTAGTGTCATACGCTAGTGCGAATGGAGTGTCCCCATTAGCAGTTTTGATCATTGTTCTATGCGACCACAACACATGTGGTAATTCATCAACCCACTTGGCTCATGTGCCGTCTAGGCGTGCCTTAATTCCTTCTCCCAAGCTTCGATTGTAACGTTCCACTAAACCATTGGTCTACGGATGCTTGATAGATGCAAAATGCTGCGTGCTATTCAACGCCTTGCACCGATCTCTGAACGGGTTATCGGCAAACTACTTACCCGTATCAGAAATTATCTCTCCGGGTAAGCCAAAGCGACATAGAATGTTCTCCCATACAACATACAAACTTTTTTACTTATTTTCCGGTAATTGTGGACACTGCCTTGGCTTCGATCCATCGGATAAAATAGTCAATAGCAACAGTTAAGAATTTGGCACCTCCAGCCGCCACTAGACAGGGTCCGGCTATATCAATTCCCCATTTGTAGAATGGCCATAGGGATGTAATTGGTGTTAACTTTTGTTGTGGGTGACGTGGTACTGGCGTGTGCACCTGAAAATTGTTACACCTAAGTATAATGTCGCGTGCGTCTTTATGCATGGTCGGCCAATAGTACCCCTTCCGTAGGGCTCTTGCTATAGCTGATCTAGGACCCGCGTGCATACTGCAAGACCCCTCATGAATTTCACTAATCACATAGCTCACATGTTTTGGTCCAACACAACGCGACCGCAGATGTAAGAATGATCTTTTGTATAGAACCCCGTTACGGACCTCCAACCCCTGCGCTTTTCATCAGATTCGGCGTGCCTCAGTTTCATCCTCTGGAAGTATTTCATTCATCAAGTATTCAATGAGAGGGGTCATCAATGTAGGTCCCTCCTCCTAGACTATTGACATAGTTCCTCCTCTGCGATTGATTTATCCTGGAGGATTTTTACTAGCACTTGTTTGGATAGACGAGCGAAGCTAGTGGACGCGATTTTGCTCAAAATGTCCGCCTTCTTGTTCTCTCCCCTAGGTACTTGCTTGATGGTAAATATGGTGAATCCTCCAATGGCGGATTTTACCTTTTCAAGGTATTGGATGATATTGTCCTCCTTGGCCTCATACTCCCTGAGAATGTGGTTTGCGACTAATCGTGAGTTGACGTGTGCTTCTAGATTCTACACTCCTATTCGAGTGGCTATTCTTAAGCCCGCGATCAAGGCTTCATACTTAGCTTCACTATTGGTTGCTATGACTTCGAATCGTAAGGCGTAAGTGAACTCTATTCCTTCCGGGTTGGTAAGTATAAGGCCCGCGCCAGATCCATCTGTGCAAGAAGATCCATCCGTGAACAAGATCCATGGGTCTTGGAGTTTTTCCTCTTTAGGAGTCTCCATGACTTCTTCCTCCATCTTTATAATTAAAAAGTCTACCAAGATCTAACCTTTGACCGTCGTACGGGGTCTATATGAGATATTGTGTTCTCCTAACAGTACACTCTATTTTTACAAGCGTCCTACCGTATCCGGCCTTGACATGACTTGTTTTATTGGCTGGTCTGTTATGACCACGATAGGATGTGCTTAGAAGTACCGGCGTAGCCGCTAGGTGGCGTATACTAACGACAAAACTGAATTTTCCATTGGCGTGTAGTTCAACTCTAGTCCTTGTAATGCTTTATTGATAAAGTAAATGGGCATCTGCACTGTATCCCTATCTGTCATCAAGACCGCGCTGATTGGGTCGTGTGTGGCTGATAGGTAGATGATTAACTCCTCCTTGGGTCTGTTGGGAATAAAAATAGCTAAGTCACTCAACCGCTGACAAAGGGATTTTGGACGCTGACAAGAGAAAATGAGGCGTTGACAGATTGAACGCTGACAAGACATATCAAGGCGCTGACAAAGGAAATCCCAGTCACAGACAACTACTTAATCAACACGTTTTGTATGTTTAAGAAAAGATATGATCAATATTGTTTTTTCTATATTTATATTTTCCTAGAATAGTTGATTAGTAGATTATTGTTCAAGACACCTTATGTTATAAAAGGGGGTCTTAGGGTTTGTTATGAAAGTTTATGGACTTATATATAATAGTCGTGTGATAGGATCGAACTCGATATTACGGGATTGCACTCAATACGTAAAGAGTTAATTTATTTAATAAATATATTTATTGTATTTATTAATTTATGTATATATATATATATATATATATATATATATATATATATATATATATATATATATATATATATATATATATATATATATATATATATATATATATATTTATGTATTTATTAAATTAAACTAAGCTTTAACTTTAACGACCGTTAAGTATTAAGAGTTAAGTACACACGATCCTTGTGGAACAAACAAGAGAAGGAAAGAAGATTCCGGAACACCCTTTGTGGGTGTTGCCGACTTTCGACACCAAAGGGGAGGGGGAAGAAAAAAAGGAAACTTGTCACTTGCCTTTTATTTGTTTATCTTGGACTTCAAGTTATTAAGGCCTATATAAACTCCCCCATACCCTCATAATTGAACACACAATCTCTCTCTCTTGTTCTCTTTGGCAGATCGACTCAAACAAACCCACAAGGGTTTCGGTTTGATTTTTCTTGGTATTAAGTTTGATATAAATCTAGTCCCTAGCCCCTCTCTAGGGTTGTTGGGTAGATTTTCCTCAAGCGTTAAAGCTCGGTTTACACGTGCTAGAATCATGGTTAACTCGTTGTATTACGTGTGTACAAGATCGTAATATAATCTTACTATAGACTATTTCTTGGTGGTATACAGTATAAACCCGAATTGGTTATTCATTATTCTTCTTGTGGATTTGCTTTAGCGTAAAGGTATGTAACTCTAATTCGATTAATTATAATTTAGTTTTTATAAACTTGTTAAATCGCTTCCGCTATATGTGTGATTTGATCTCATTTAGGGTTTTTATATAATTGTTATGATGTTAATAAATCTTCAGTGGTATCATATCCCTTTTTAACATGTTATAATTATCGAAAATAAGATTTTTAACTAATAATTTTTTTGAGTTAAAACTACATGTTATTATAGGTTTTCTTAAAAATTAGGGTTTTGTTTTTTAAAAATTAGTGTTTTGGCCTATTTTATAAAAAAAGATTTTTTTTGAAACCCTAAATTACATGTGGGGTGATTTTAGATTAAATTGCATGATTAATTATTATGTCATGTATGATTACGATCCGTAGAGCTTTAATTGTTAAGATTTGTGTGAGGATCCATGATAAACGTGCATGTTTTCATGGATTATAAAATTATATGTTTATATGATTTTATATGCTACGTGATTATTTGATTCAATAAATCTTGAATTAGAGAAGACTTTTATATGAATATAAAAACCTATATCTGATGATTATTGAATAAGTCGTATGCATGTGGCTATTTTATTTATTTATTGCACATATAAATAGTTATTGTGTGTTTATGATTTAGTTTTTTTCTTGTTTATATTAAAATTGTTTAAATGTTGTAAACAAGGGTTTTTTTAAAAGAAATAATATGGACTAAATCATATTGAAATTAAGATTTGTTTGAGATCTAAATTACATAAGATTATGTTGAATGGTGAATTGAAATAATAATCTAACGGCCTACTCCTTTTGACAAACTATAAAGTGGGCTTAACGCACTACTGGTCATGTACCTGGTAAAGGAAGGAGGTGTTAAGCCATTAGTCGCTGACCAAATTCTCGGCTCGCCTGTGCGTCAAATTGAAATTTCCTACGATTATTAATTGAATTATACCTTAAGGTTGATTTACCCCAAATTCACATCCGAAACACAATGAATAAGGGTATTGCTTTCTGCGTAGCCAAGTTCTAGCAAAAGTACGGTGTGAATAGTTGTGGGTAAAATTCTTTGCTTTGTTTAACCAATACCTCAACATAATTTATGTAGAAATTTAGTCTCGTAAAAATTTTACTAAATATTTTATTAACCTTATGCTATGGAGTTGTATGCATGCTTTTCCATACATTGATTTTGACATCAAATTTATACCCTTAAAATTTAACTCGAATGCTATCTAATTGAGAAACACTTGAAATTACTACGTTATCAAATGGGATTTTTAGAGGATGTTGTAATGGAGAGAAAACTTCCATTGAATGAGAATTCGTATGATGGTTTTACGTTATTCAGATTAGACGACTTAATTAAGTTACTTAGTGAGATCTGGAAACTTAAGGCATTCAGAAGGGATGAAACATGTTTACAATGCAAAACGTTCTTTTGGCAATGTAATAAAAATCTAGAAATTGAAAGTTGTTTATCAATTGAATTGTTTGATAAGTCGCTACATTGAGTACATTAATTACTAGCAGATCAACTGATGTAATGGATCTATGTCAATATAGTTCTCGGATTCAAGGAAAATACTATGGTTTATATACCAGGGTAATTTTATTTTCTTGAAAGTATTTTGTTATCGAAAATACTAATATTTGAACTTAATTTCTATAGAAATGGTTCAACCCGACAATAACCCAATAAGTTCTGCGTTTAAAGCGTTTTTTGATCGTCTTGAACTTACTGGCCCAAACATCAATGATTGGTACCGCTCACTAAGAATTGTATTGAGAGTAGCGGGTACTATTGATATCTTGACTACTCCTTATCCAGAGGATCTTGCTCAAGGAGCTTTTGAAGTGCAAAGGCTTGAACACGCTGCTAATGTTAAGATGCACTCAGAGGTGGCTTGCTTAATGCTAGGTAAAATGGCTCCTCCACTTCAACAGAAGTATGAGCTATTTTCACCTAAGCGAATGCTTGATGAGCTCAAGGCTATGTTCCAGAAGCCACAATCTGTGGAGATCTACGACTTAGTAGATTCTTTGCGTAGCTGCAAGCAAACTCCTGGAAAGTCTGTTAGTGCCCATTTCTTGGAGATGAGGGGTTATATGGAACAGATCATTGCACTAGGGCACCCCTATGATCATAATATGGCTATCAAATTGATAAATAGGTCCTTTAACAAGGACTTCAATGATTTTGATCGAAACTATAATATGCATTGCACGGGGAAGACAGTTAATGATTTGCATGCAATGCTCATTGACTATGAAAATGGGAAAGGACAAGGCATTTACTTCTACTGCTCCTATACTAACCATACAAAAGGGTAGAGTGAGTAAGCCAAAACCACAAGAGAATAAGAAGAAAGGCAAAGGTAAGGGTGATAAGGGCAAACAAGTTGCGAATTATTCGAAACCTAAGCAAATTTTTTCAAGAAGAATAAATCTCCTAATGATGAGACTTGTCACAATCGCAAGGCAAGTGCTGACTGGAAGAGGAATTGCCCTCTTTACCTTGAAGATTTGCGAGAAATAAAGAAGAAGTCTGAGCAGAGCGCTACAGCTTCAGGTACTCTATTTATGATTGAATTATTCAATTTGACATACAAATTAAATTCCTGGGTATATGATATGGGATGCGGTATAAACATTTGTAATACGCTGCAGGGATTTAATCTGGAAAGGAAGCTTTCCTATTGGGAATAATTTCTGCAAGTGGGCAATGGCACACAAGCAGCAATTGAAGCTATAGGAATATTTAATTTAGTTTTACCTTCGGGTTTAGTACGGATTTTAAATGATTGTCATTATGCACCTACAATTGTTAGGGGTGTTATTTCCTTTTCTTGTTTGTTGAATAATGGATTCGTTCACACGATTTATAATAATAGAATTTCTTTTTAGAAAGATGGTATTATCTGTTTTAATACAGTTTCTGTGAATGGTGTGTTTGAAATAGACATGCATGATAATGAATCCAAGAATAATAATAATTCTATTTTTAGCATGAATAAGAAGAGAAAGTTTGACAGGAACTCTTATTATCTTTGGCATTGTAGACTTGCCCATATTGAGAAGACTCATATACAAAAGCTTCAACGTGAAGGTCTTTTGGAAAATATCAATGATGAATCATTTGATAAATGTGAGTCTTGTATCTCTAGAAAGATGACCAAAAACCTTTGAATAGCAATATTGAAAGAGCTACCGATCTACTTGGATTAATACATACTGATGTGTGTGGACCACTTAGACATGTGTCAAGGAAAGGTGTTAGCTACTTCTTAACATTCACGGATGATTATAGCCGTTATGGTTATGTTTATTTACTTAAGCATAAACATGAGGTATTTGAAACATTCAAAGTGTTTAAAGCAGAAGTAGAACTGCAACTAGGAAAGAAGATTAAAGCTCTTCGTTCTGATAGAGGTGGTGAATATTTAAGTCAATAGTTTATAGATTATCTAAGTGAGAATGAAATTGTTCAGCGTCTTACTTCTCCCTATACTCCACAACAGAATGGCGTATCCGAAAGGAGAAATAGTACATTATTAGATATGGTGTGAGCTATGTTTAATATTATATCTTTACCTTTATCCTTTTGGGATTATGCTTTAAAATCTGTTGTTCGTATTTTATATATGCTTCCCACAAAGAAGGTCGATAAGACACCATATGAACTATGGAATGACAAGAAGCCATATCTGTCTCATTTAAAGGTCTGGGGTTGCGAGGCGTATGTGAAACATGACTTGGGTGACAAACTCCAACAACGATCAGTGAAATGTATCTTTTTAGGATACCCTAAAGAAACTACGGGTTACTAGTTTTATTACCCACCTGAGTACAAAGTGATTGTTGCTAGGTATGGATACTTCCTTGAAAGTGATCTTGTAAATCAAGAATTCAGTGGAGAAATTATGATCTTGAAGAGAGTCATATAGATACATTACCTTTTGAAAACGCTAGCGATGTAATTCCTATAGAACTAGAAAGTCTGGCGGTTCCACCGAAATTAGTTCCTCTGCATAGATCCGCAAAGATTAAAAACACATAGAAATATATGTCTTAACATAGAGGATGATGATGAAGTAGGGGATCTTGGTGAACCTGCTAATTATAAAGGGAAAAAGACCAAAATGGTCAAGTTGAGCACTTGACATCCAATGGATGGTCAAGCCAAAAGATTTTGACACATTTGGTTACCACCACCAGAATTACGACACGTGTCCTATGGCAAGTGCTCAACCATCAGTGCTCAACCCCTAAATGCTCGACTTCAGTATAGTAACTTTTTTTGAAAAATTCAAAAATTACCCCTTTTTTGTTATTCTAGATATCCGAGCTATATTTTCATTTTACCTACTTATATTTTCAAATCCCCTCCGCCTCGTTTTAGCGTTATACTTTTAACTTTCACCCATTTTCATTTTAATTTACGCATCATGAATGGACTGGTACGTTTTTTCATGTTTGAATCATCTTGTTACCAAAGGCTCCATTAATTAGAACACTGTATTATTATCTTCTCCAATTACTTATGTTAATTGGATATGAAACAACCAACAACTAATGTTTTTTAGTATATAATTACTGTTTATAGGAATATGATGCGAAGATTCAAATGAAAAGCAAAATCCATTACTTTTGTATGATGAAAGCTAGATTAGGTCTAAGAAGGAGTGAATTGTTTAGGTCCACATTCTTTGGTTGTTGGTTGGATTTAGATTATGTTGATAATGAAGATGGTCTCATTCATTATATGCTTTAGAAGCAGAAACTTTCAGAGAGTAATACCTATGATCTGTAATATTTGATCTTTTAAAGTTCGTATTTCCCAACTCACAACAAATTGACTATCCAATTAATCTCAAGTTTTTTAGTTGTTTTTGGTTTTTAAAGAGGATTTGGTATCTAGGTTTAATTCAACGAATCACGTAAAAAATGGTAAAAATAGTATCACTACGTAACCGTATTACACAGAAAAGAAATTGCAATTACCACACTTAAAGCAAGAAGTACAAGTATTTAATGCACAAATGGAAAAATGATCAAAATGTAAAGTATGTGAAAGTACAAGGATCAAATATGTAAAATCTGGAAGTAAAAGGGATAGAAATGTAAAATATAAAAAACTAAAACAACTAACTAACAAAATTTCAAAACTGATTAACCAACTATGTAACAAACTCAAAATATAAGGACTTAACTTTGCAAACCCTAAAAAGTTCAAGTTCCAAAGGCTGGTTAACAAATCCCTAAACTTTAGGGACTATAGTGCAATTAGACAAGAATTAAACCAAAAATGAGCAACAATACTTCAATAAGCTCGCGTGAGCTTATTTCTTAACCAATTTAGCTCTGGTTTTTTTGCAAAACACTTAAAATTTAATTTTTGCTAGATGTGTCAAAGGAAATAAGCTGAAATCTAGTAAAACTCAAGATAGCTTTTCTCAATAAGCCCAAAATAAGCTATAAGCTGAAAGAGACATCCACTATTCGATATTTTGGCTGAAAATGATTAAGCTAGTGGATACAAGACTAGAATGTCAAGAATTATGAAAAATGGTTCAGTCAATAAGCTGGAATCTCAAATTAAGCACAAAGAGCTTATCATTGACTTTTGATGACCAACTTTTTCCAGAAATCCTTAAAACTTGTTTGTACACAGGAATGTGAAAGAAAATTTCAAGATTTATGAAGTGGATTTATGGGAAATGGTAAAGCAGATTGGACTTATCACAGAAACTTGAAAATGCTCAACAACTTATTTATAAGCTGATAACTTGCTCAACTCTTGATACTGTATAGTCTCACTTAGCAAAATTAAAAGCTTATATGTTGAGCTATAACTAGGACCAAAAATCAGCTTTTAACTCTCACTAACAAAGAAATGAGAGCTACTTGAATCTAGCTTGTTCTAGCTGATGAAAAACAACCCAATGATTTTTTATGTAGTTTGCCTGTTTGACAAAAACTTTGACCACAAAACTTTGTAGGATTGCTAATACTGGTCTATTAAGTGTGTAAGAACTCAACACAACTACTTTCCTCAACTGATTCAAGAAATATATGTAAATCCAAACACTAGTTTAAGAGCTATTATGAAAACTTTACAAAGGCTTATTAGTCAAAATGTTATGAAAGCATAAGAGACTTATCAGAACTAGTAAAGCAACACAAAAGAACTACTATCAAGCCACAAACCAACAATATTGCACTATGGAACTCAACATGGCTAACTGATGAAAATTAAGAAGATTAAGACCAAGTTAACAAGCTAGAGCTGAATCAAAAGCTATGAACTACTATCAATCTATCAGATCATATCAAATACACCAAAAGAACACCAAAACTATCACAATTCAATATTTAAACTATTAGTCTAAGAATTGAGCATGGCAAAGCAATTTAGTGGAACAAAAACAAGAATTCAAATGCGTTTTAGCTATGAAGCCTCCTTTGATGGAGTAGTTAGGCGCTGAGCCAACTAAGATCAACAAAAACACCAATGATCAACAACCAGTAACCATCAAATCATCATCATCATCTAGAACTAATCACCCCTGCATCATTTTGAACTTTTGGCAAGAAACTAAACTAGAACTGTCTAAAATCAGCTACAAGCTTCCAAAACACATCAAACAAGCTCTACTGATCTGACATGATCAATAGAACTAGCAGTAACAGTGAAGGTAGGAGAATGCAATAATGAGAAGAGATTTGTAGTGAAGAGTGAAAACTGAAGTTTTATTAATGGTAGAATGTTTGTTTCAAAGTTGTTACAAGCCTAACTAACTAACTCAAGTGGTTGTCAATCACTTGAGATTAGTTTCTAACTAAATTCGTAACTGAAAGTGAGAGAAAATGATTAAGTGTGTGTTTTTTCACACACTAAGTACAATCTCCAAATGAGATACAACTAGGGCTTTTAATAGAAGAAATCTGAAGTTAGTTGGGGATGAGTGACGTGTGGAAACCAATCCCCAGCTTCCACGTGTCATAAATCTACCAATTGGATTTTGCTATTGAAGAACACATTTGGGCTTTTTATCTTGAGTGGTTTTCAGTCTAATTGGATGATTGGAATGGATTCCTCATTTGATTTTAAGCAAGTTTGATGTTGGAATGGATTCCTCATTGGAATGGATTCCTCACTTGTTGATCTCGATTTTGGGCGTGTTTGAAGATTGAGAAGACACGTGTTATGTTGATATTGGGTAAAACTAATCACTCGGATCGTTATCCAATTACTTATTTATGATTGGCTGAAACAAAGAGTAGTGGGATTCACTGTTTGGATTTGGTTATTTATTATATCGGCTGTTAGTGGCCATGTGGCAGTGATGTGGCAATCCAAAGGGAAAGAATGGGCGCCTCTCATTGGTCAACAAGTATATACACGGATCAGAAGCGATATTACTTTGAAACTTGGCAGAAATAGCCCCTCTTGTTTTCAGCTTATGAACTTGAACTACAATCTTTACCAACTTGTCAATTTTGGTCCTTTAAGCTTCAAACTTACACAATAATGATCCTTGAACTTGTTGACTTGATAGTTAACCATGTTTGACTTTGTTCTTGACTTTCTCATATTTGCAATTTTAGTCCTTCAACTTTGAAAGTTGTCAAGAAAGGTCCTTTGACTTTGGTTGACTTGTCACTTTTCATCCTCCTTTTGTCTTTTCTTCATCAATAAAGGCTTGATTCCTTTGTTTGCTTCATAATTGTATCTTTTTACCTACACAATCACAAACAATAAAACATACCCATAATATTGCTTTTATGAATCAAAATCAGGTATTTTGCTTTGTGTTTTAGGGTGATTTGTGATATAATTGATATGAGATTTCACTCATATCAAATCCCCTACACTTGATCATTGTCATGACTTCATGCAATGCCACACTTTAAAGCACCAATTTACACTTTTCTCATAACTAATCCACCTTGGCCAATATGGAATGCTTTTACACTACACTACACTATATGATGCATGATTTTGATTTATGCAATGCAATGCAAAAGAACTCAATTCTATTTATATATTTTGGATTTTTCTTGAAATGGTTTTGATGGAAATAACTCATATAGAAATCAAAGACTCTAATTAGGGCTTTGGTACCATGAACACTTATCATCCTCAAGTTTCACTTTCCCCATACCAAGCTTAAAACCAAGATCATTGTTATTCCTAAGTGAAAGTGCCTCAACTCATTCATATAGATTAATTGTGTTACCATATACCCTACTTATTATGCCTCTAAGAACTGTTATTATTTGCGAAAATTGCTTGAGGGCAAATTTGTCATTATTTAAAGCGTGAAATATAAGATGTGTAAAATCTCAAAATAAGGAAGCACGGTTTTAATCCTAAGTAACCATCTTATCCATTACTTGAAAAACCGCCAACAATTGATATAAGTCCGACTCAAAATAATAAGTCATTCGCCTTATGTGTAAAATCTTTATGTCATGCATTAATAAGTAGATATTCACTCGCTAAGGAAAGAAAAATAAAACTCACGCAATAATTTATATTTCCCGCCTTTTTGAGACCTTGGACCTTCAATCTCGCAACCCGTCAAGGTAACATTGGATTGGAGCAACTACTAAATCACCGCAACCCTTATAGCTACTATAATTAACACTTCATTGCCCCTCTTGGGAGTCGTGTATAATTTTTTTTCTTTTTCTTTTTCTCTTTTTTTTTCTAGCCACTCTTTTTTTTCATAAGATGCTCTTATTTTTCTTTATTCCTCACAAAGAAAGTTGAAAAGAATAAAGAAAAACACCCGCTAAGTATTAAGCATGACATAAGTGTAGTACACATAAAAAGTTCAAACTTAGAATTTTAAGACGTACTTATACCAACCACGAATGATTAGTCAAAAATGCATAAGAGACTACAAACCGATTAAAACCGTCTTGATTATTTATTAACATATATACATGCGTTGACAAGAAAGTAAAGGTTACGAAAGGGGATATAAAAGCCACAATTAATTAATATGAGGTTTATCTAGCGCTTAATACTTACTTCAAACTCTATCACCTCTTGTTCTCCACAGTGTAAAATCTCAAATAATGAGACTAGTGGATGCTTAGCCTAATAAACTAATAAAGGTCTACATGGTTAAGGCTACTAGCTAGAGAATGCTTAGATAAGCAAACTCGGGTTGAGTCAAAGTATCCATGGCGGGCCTAATATGTCAAAGAAGTCTAAATTTGTTAAACCATATCCTTAATTATATTTTTTTTCCTTTTTATATTTTTGATGAAAAGTAAAAGAAGAAATATATACAATGCAAATGTGTTATGCAAATGAAAAATGACTAATGCGAAAATTATGAATGCATATTTTTTTTGTGGCCAAAGTAGATCAAAAATTTGAAAAATGTTTGAAAAACTAATTTCCTAATTATCATGAAGTCAATGACAATTTTCTAGGTAAGGTCACTTCGATAGAAGACCCCCTACACTTAGGATAAACATTGTCCTCAATGTTTAAGAGTATTGGAGTAAACTCTCCTACACTTATTACATTGATAACTTTGCTTAACCCAAGATAAGGAAATGTCTACTATAGTGAATTCATTTTAAGCACAATGTGGTTTGAAAATCACAATAGTAACAAAGTGAACCTGATACAAGGGCCTCCTCCATAAGCTCCAATTCATGTAATGAGAGAGCAACCCTACAAACATCAAGAAGACAAAAGAGAGGCATGCCCCCTACAATTCTTCTCAACTACATACCCATTATTCCTATCCTACCACACTATAGTCTAAAAGATCTAAACCTAGTTATACAAGCTTGATTTATGGAGTCACTAGCTCGACTCTTCCCACACTTCAAGTGTCTATGGACAACCTATCATGGAGAGTAAAAGATTTACCATTTTTAATAAAAATCTCTATGATGAGGTAAAACAAGTTTTGAAGTATATAAAACTCCATAAATATCCACCCGGATCAAATACATAATTGCCATACCACTTATAACACAATCCAACAAGTAACATCCCAAGCAATGGTGAAGTGTGTGAGGTGTTCTTCTCCATAAGTTTTGCCCATATGTTCTCCAAAGGATGATTAGGTGAAACTCTAAAATCTCCCACAAGTTTTCCTTTTATTGCATCAGGCGGATACTGAGTTAGATTATCAGTCTCTATACAAGGATCAAAAATCCTTTCCTTGATAGGAAAACAACAAGTGGTGGTGGCCTTAGAAGATTCCCCCTTAAATGTCACATCTTGAGAGAAAGGTTGTAGGATAATAGGTATCAACAAACTGTTGGAAGAAACCATCATGACTTGCTTTTATTTGTCACTTTGAAAGGTTGAGGTGGGAATGAGAGAATGTAAGGTATCTTCATGCAATAAAGAATCTAGAAAGAGTATGTCTCCCTCCTCGTTAAAATATCCAAGAATGTACTCAAGAGGTGTATCAACCTCAAGAAACTCATCACTCTCATCAATGATAGAACCCTCCTCATCACCATAATCATCATAGATTGGTATGTCAAAGATTGGTAACTCCACATGTATCACCTCAAAACCCAAGGAAGTGTGATCATCAAAGAATGGAGGCTAAAAAATGGAGAAATCATCATCACTATATTCATCATAAATTGGTGTATCAAAAAGAGGAGGTTCATCATCACTAAAATCCTCATTGGTTTCCTCATTGTGGTGGAAAAGTGGGTTATCAAATTATGTTTCAAAAAGAGGATTGGAATGTATCACAAAATCACCAAAGTTAAGCTCTTGAGGTTCATGAATATCCAATGACGAGGTAATGGAGGCTATGGTCTCAACATAGGGATGTAAATCTTGTTTATGTTTTAGAGAGAGAAAGAGATAGTGAGATGGTGGAATTCACACAATTCTAGAGAGAGAAATAATAAGAACACCTTTTACTATGTGTAAATAAAATGAAAACCACACCCTCTCCATCTAAGGAGAGGGTTTATACACCCAAGCCTTGTAATGGGCTTGGGCTTACATGTTTGGGCCGGCCATACAAGCATGGACCGGGCTTTTCCTTGTTTGATATATTATAAGATATCTAGACTACGAGCTACTACTTAATATATTGTCAGAGTGACCGAATCTTCCTAAATACGAAAAAAGTATTTCTAACAATCTCCCCCTAAGGGAGGTCACTCCAAACAAGGGCGTTACCCAAGTTAAAATAATAAAATAAACCTAGCATACTATGCTTGTCTTGAGCTCGTAGTCTTCGTCTTTCTTTTATTTTTCTTTTCTGGTGAACATGCTGATGTGATCTTTGATATCAATCTTTAGCATTAATCTCTTGCCTTGATCTTGTGCATCCTTCACTTGTGATCTTCGCCTCTTCGTGACTTCAAGTCCCACATACTTATACCTTCATCATTCTTGAAAGCTTCAGAGTTCGATACAACGGAAGACTTAACTTTTAGGCTTTCTTGAATTAGATGAGGTATTAAGTGCATAAAGTATAAGCATGCGGGGACAACTTCTTCTCGGATTCCGCAACGCCACCGTCTTCAAATGCCACAACATAAGTAGACACGAACGAAATGGATTTGAACATTTCATTCTAATTCAGTAGCATTTTACCTCCGGTCGGTGAAGACCGTTGGACGATATAAAATATCGTACTTGTGGCAGGTAGATTTAATTAAAAATCTCCTTGACAAGATTTCGCGAGTAAACCCGTTCTCTTTACTCGATCGTCCAAAGCTGACTGCGAACGTAAAGAGTGAATCATTTGGATAAAATTATCCACATGATTGAAGCCGTCAATTCTGATTCCTGGAACAAGTTTGATTCATTAAAGAATCGTACCATCATTGCTTTCCAGTTGTCACGAGCTTGATTCATATTGAATCTTGCAAGTTACCTACCAAGTGCTGTTTGAGGTTAACACTAGAAGGATTTCCACTCATCACTGTGAACACTAAGGTATCACTCTGAGTGTTCTGGCAAGATCACTAAGATATTGCGTAGAGGCCTGGAACGTGTTTAAATTCAGTTAAGAGTTAAACCACTGTTGCTTTCCAGTTATCACAAGCTTGATTCATAAAGAATCGCACAAGTCACCTACCATGAGCTTTTTGATATTCGCTCAAGAAGGATTTCCATCTTCATTGTAAATACTTTGTATTACTCGGATGTTCAGGCAAGATCATGAAGATTTTGCGTAGGACTCTTAAGATCTTTCTTACTTTTCACAGTGTGTGAAGAAGCAAGGAAATATGAAAGTGTGTCCTAATGAGATATTTGATGATCTCAAATGGCTCTAGACTCGATCGTGAATTTTGGATTTTAGTGATCGGAGGCTGGAGAGGAGTGCCACCATTTCAATACCAATTTATTCGGAGTGAATAAATCGATAGATAACGTGTTGTCTCCGTGTGATTAAAACAAATATCTTTTAAGAGATATCTGAGTTAGCTGGGTCGGGTTGTGCATTGCATCACCGGGTCCATGATGTCTATCTTCAATATTAAGAATCATTAAAAATGATCTCAATAGCATATGTATTGACCCAGTTTCTGCCTAAAGTTGTAGGGAGGGATTCTTTCTTTACACCCTTTATCTTTACAATTCTTTTTCGTTCTTCAACCCCTTTAATGCTTACCAATACGTCATAACTAGCACCTTGTTGTGATTGTTCCAGTGCTAACTTAAGTACTTGGTCGGCATTCAGCTACATTCATAATCTTTTCTCCAACTTTCCTAAGGACTACTATTTCTAGCTATGGAATGTCCTTGGGAAGATTCCTTCGGTTCTGGAAGGATCATAGGACTTAACCTATCCTACCATCCTTATGTCACCATAATCTTCATCGTCGTGAAATAAATGGGTTTTGGGTAAGTATATGTCACCATGGAAGTCCATTTTGATATGCAAATCCGTTTTGCTCCCCTTAACATATGCCACGATATTCGAAAACATTTCGCATATGTCGGGATGAGCCAGCACATTAAGTCAAACCATTTGTGATAATTTCCCATATTAAATCACATTTTCTCCCCCATATTAAAAATATTAACCCAATCGATGTTTTTAATATCAATTGATTTAATGAAGGTTTAACAACTGTTTTGGGAAGAAAAATGCAAGTCCGTTTTATCTTCATGATACCAAATGTATGAGATATGATACCGATTTGTAACATGATCATATATTCACCATAATTGACAAGGTTGGACCTGATTGATGAAAAAATCATATGATAAGATCAAATGGTTCTTGTCAGCATATGTTGGTTACCTCGTCACGTCTGAAGTCATCTCTTGACACCACATGTACGATTGGTATTCTTGTCTTGACACCAGTTTGTGAACTTGGCACTTTTGACATCGAACATTCTGAATGCTTGAGAATTGCTCCCCCTCAATTGTTGACCCGTGTTCTACTGAAAGATCTGTAGTCGTCGGTTGAGTAGTCGCACCGTCGAGTATGTAGATACCAATTGTAGATTGCTATGGTTGTAGAGATGATAGCTTCATAAAAACAAGACTTCTCTTGTTTTAACAAATAAATGCACTAAATCGTACATAGATTTGTGTTAGACCAAGTTATAACGTAAACTTGATCCCTTACAAGGTTTTAAAGTAAGCCTTTCCCGAGAAAGTTAATTCCCGTTGTGAGCCAAAGCTTTCATAAGAAATACTTGACTTTAATATGAAAACCGGGTTGCAGTCAGAAATAACTACAAGCCATATAGGCATGTTTTATGAAATATTTACAAGTTTTGTACAAACTCTATTTATGGCGCCGTGTCAATATTAATCAACATTTCTAAGGCCGTAAATATTATCATACCAAAAGACATGCCTTTGAAAAATAAATTAAAAATATTTTTGGATTTTTCTATATTTTTCAATTTTTATGGTTTTTATATGGTTTTATATTTTTGTATTTTGCTTTTGTGGATAAAAATATAAACAATATATACAAATGATCACCAAGGATACGGAGAATTGTTTACCACCACTATTCTTTCGCTTCATCTGCCAGTTCCTTTAGAGTCTCGGGTGAGAAGGTTCTCATTCCTAGCTTGTCGGCCAAAAATTCAATTCGAGCGCGATCTAAAGCCTTCGTGAAAATATTCGCCAATTGATACTCAGATCGGACAAAGTAAAGCTCGATTACTCCATTTTACATTTGCTCCTTGATGAAATGGTAGCGAATGTCAATATGCTTCGACCGGGAGAATTGAAAGTTGTTGCAGCATAAGGCAATTGCACTTTTGTTGTCGCAGTACATCGGAATTTTGTTGAAACCTAGACCATAGTCGGTTAATTACGATCTCATCCAAAGAATTTGAGCACAGCAACTGGACAGAGCTATTTATTCTGCTTCCGTACTTGAGATTGCAGCGCTTTTCTGCCTTCGATGCCCAACTGATTAGTCGATCTCCTAGTAGTTACAAACTTCCACTCGTGCTACGCCTTGTATCTTGACAACCCGCGTGATCCGCATCTGCATATGCCATTAGTGCAATCGAGGAGTCCTTCGAATACCAAAGTCCCCGATTAATGGTTCCTTTAAGATATCGAAAGATCCGTTTAACAGTAGCTAAGTGTAACTCAGTAGGCCTAGTTTGATACCGAGCACACATACATATAGCAAACTGAAGATCGGGTCGACTAGTTGTGATATACAGAAGAGTACCGATCATTCCATGGTAAAGTGTCAGATCAACGGCAACTCCTTGTGGATCTGCATCAAGTTTAGTTCCTTCTACCATTGGAGTATCCACGGGGTCACAAGATTCCATCTTATATTTCTTATGCGATTCAAGGGCATACTTGGATTGATTGATAAAGATGCCTCTAGGACTCTGAGATATCTGAAGACCTAAGAAGAATGATACCTTGCCCATCATTGACATCTTAAACCTGGAAGACATGAGTTTCCCAAATTCTCGGATAAGGTTTGGGTCGAGGTTGCAAATATAATATCATCAACATATATTTGTACCATAATCATATCTTTACCTCGTTTCTGAATGAACAGCTTGGGATCCACCTTGCCTTTAGCGAAGCCTTGCGTAATGAGGAATTGTGATAATAGATCATACCATGCACGTGGAGCTTGCTTCAACCCATAGAGAGCCTTTTTAAGCTTGTACACATGATTAGGATATTTAGGATTCACAAAACCATCCGACTGTTGAACATAGACCTCTTCCTTGATTTCACCATTCATAAATGCCGTCTTCACATCCATCTGATAGACGATCATTTTTATGTGGGCTGCATAAGCGAGGAATAGTCTAATATCTTCCAAACGGGCAACAAGTGCAAAGGATTCCATAAACTCGATGCCCAATAATTGCTTGTATCCACGAGCTACTAGTCGAGCTTTGTTCTTCAATATTTCGCCTAACTCATCGAGTTTCACCTTGTAAACCCATTTCAAAGTGAGTAACTGCACTTGATCCGGGCATGGGACAAGTTCCCATAATTCAAGACGTATAAATTCATTGAGTTATTCTTGCATAGCTTCTATCCAACAGGATTGAGTAAAAGCTTCATGCCATGTCTTAGGTTCAACTTCAGTGAGAAAAGCATCAAAATGACAAAACATTGCATTTTCTTGTAACTGACTTCGTGTGGATACTGGATGATTAGGGTCACCAATAATAGAATCTATAGTATGATCCTTTGTCCACTTGCTGTCATGTTCACGAATCCGTGGATTGGAGTAAATCGTAGTAGGAGCTTCCTCTGAGGTGGAAGACCCGGCTTGATTAGGGGTGGGAATTGGTACACCAAAGAATGGAAGTTCACGCATTTGAGCGAATTCCAAATCGTGATCATCATCATCCTCTTCATCATCAATAGGCATGACATGGGTAGTTGGTTCGGGTGTAGATTGAGAATTACTCGTTGATGGTATATCTTGACCAATTGTAGGTGCAGACGTATCTGATTGTGCTTCGGTTGCTGGAGCGACAACTTCGGTTACCGGAGCTATTACCTCAGGTTCTGGAGCAACAATACTTGGAGGAGTAAAGAATTCATCAAAGAACGGTTGAAACAACGTATCCCATTCAATCCTAGAAGGTGGTGTAAATGATGATGAAGTAGGGTTTTTGGGACAAGACCAAAACTAATGTTACTGGGTCCCGTTTCATGAAGTGCGGGTTCAGAGCTGCTTTGCTCAGAAGCCATTGCTGTCAGCTCATCAAAATCAACATTCATAGTTTCGAGGATCTTACGAGACTTACGGTTGTAGATTCGGTATGCCTTCTTTACGGGTGCGTAACCAATGAAAATACCAATATCAGCCTTTGGTTGAAGTATACCCAAATTGTCACCATCATTATTTGGATAGCAAAGAGAACCAAATACATGAAGATATGATAAATCTGGTACTTTACCATGGAGAAGCTCATAAGGTGTTTTACCATGGCGTTTACGAATTAGTGACCGGTTTTGGGTGTACATTGCTGTAGATACTGCGTCTGCCCATAAAAACAATGGAGCCTTTGCTTAAATTAACATCGTTCGGGCAGCTTCCATAAGTGTGCGATTTCGCCTTTCAACGAAACTGTTTTGTTGTGGAGTGCGTACAACGGATGTTTCATGAGATATGCCAACTTCTTCATAATAATCATGAAAAATTTGATTCACAAATTCGATTCCATTATCTGTACGAATGCGTCGGACAGTAGTGTTGAGACGCACTTGAATCATCTTGAGAAATCCGATGATGAATTTAAGTGCCTCATTTTTTGTTCTAAGAAATTTCACCCATGTAAACCGAGAGTAATCGTCGACAATTACGAGGATGTACTTTTTGCCACTAAGACTTTCAACACGCATTGGCCCACAAAGATCCATATGCAACAGATAAAGTTTCTCTTGGTTGGTGTCTTCCGTCTTGGGTTTGTATGATTTCTTAGTGCTTTTCCCCATTGTACACGCGAAACACAAATGATCCTTGTGAAATGAAAGTTTAGGAAGACCACGAACAAGTTCGTTTTTCGCCAAATGATTAATAGCGTCAAAGTTAAGATGACATAACCGTCGATGCCATAACCATGACTTAGTCGTCGATGCTTTGGAGAGAAGACATATGGGAGAAGTGGCCATCATGTCTTGTAGAGACAAAGTATACAAATTATTCCCTCGAGTACCTTTCAATAAATCAACCCCTTCCAAATTACGAATGAAGCAGGTATGCTCTCGAAAAGCAACTTCAAGGTTTGCATCATAAAATTGTCCCACAGAAAATAAGTTGTGACCGAGACCTTCCACATAATACACTCTTGAAATTATAACATTCCCAATATGATATTCACTGTATCCCATTATCTTTGCAATATGATCATTTCCAAATCGAACCGTACCAAGAAACTTGCTGACGAAATTTCTGAGCTGAGAGCGATCTCCGGTCATATGCTTGGAGCAACCAGAGTCCAAATACCAGAGAACAATTTGGACCACCTGTTTTCAATAACAACAGTAGACAATGCATTGGAAACTATTGGTTCCAGAGTGTTAGCAGATAGAGATATAAGATTATCAGAATTGCTAGCATTTATGAGACCCTCAGATTTCCTACGTTTTCTAATGTGAGTTTTAGCACTATCAGGTTTTACTGTTCCAACTTTCTTAGGTTTTGGATTATTCGTGGGCACTACAGTGGGAGTAGATCTATTTAAAAGGCACTTGGTTCCTTCAGTGGTGTCGGTGTTCCTAGTTAAAGGACACGTTTGTGTTATGGTAGCCTTGGTACTCCTAGTTAAAGGGCACGCTTTCTTCGTTGTAGTGGGAGTGAACCTAGTTAAAGGGCACGTATTTCCTACTATAGTGAAAGTTCTACCAGTGGGGCGCCACATCCAACCAACTTGGGTTAACACTTTCCCAGTCGGTTTCCATTCTAATCCATATTTCCGGGCATTAATCTCATTCACATGGTCAATAAGGCAAGAATCATGACGACTAGAAAACATACATTCATTGCAATTCCAACATTTCAAATTAGAATTCACAGTAGGCTTAGAACACTGCACAACTGCAGAGCCTTTAGGTTTAGCTACATGATTCTTTTTATTCAAAACAGAAATAACATTCCTAGGATGGGCTTCTACTTTCTTCTTCTCTTGACTACTAGATGGGGGCAAGATCCTATCATTCTTCTTGTTTCTTTTAAGCTTAGATCTTTGAGCCTTAGTAGTGGTGATTACTCCTGTAGAAGGCAACGCGGGAATATTAGAAGCTTGTTTTGATTTCGCCTTATCTTTAGTGACCAAAGTTTGAGATGGTTTAGTCCTAGGGCCCTTATTAAATGGTGTGACGACTATAACGTTCCTTTTGTTTTCACTAGAGGACGATGATGAGACAGTGGCTGCGTTATCCACAACATTCTTACCTTTTAGAATACGAAGTGTTTCCTTTAACTCAGCCAACACCAGATTTTTATCGCAAATTTGTTCCCTCAAATCAGATATTTCCACCAACTTTCGATTCAATTGTTCAATCAAGGATTGATTCTGTGCAGTGGTATTAGCACATGCGGGCTTTACTGAATCGAAGAGTCGTGTATCTTTCTGTTTTAAGTTATCAACTTTGGACAAAATCTTGGAAACTCGATTATCTAGATCAAGTTTAAAATTCTCAGCGGCCTCAAGTACGTTCACATAGTTAAGCTCCTAAGATTTCTCTATTTTTATCGGCAAAGATTTAGCAACTTTGTCACTTGGCTGACGCTGTTTTGATTGTAAATTCAATCGAAAATTCTTTTCAAAGTTTGCATCATCGATATTAACACCTTCGAATGACGTTTCAAAGATTTCTTGAATAAATTGTTGCTTGCATTCAAACGAAATACAATGTGTTTGAATCTCATCAAAACGTTTTGAAAGCGAAGAATATGAATCTTGAAGCTTTAAAATTTCAGCGTCAGATTCGTGACAAGTAATATCTACCACATTATCCACAGATTCAACATTATGCACAATAGAATCATTATCAACACTTTTATTCACACAGACGGAAACTATATCATGAGACATCACTTGCTTTAGAAGCTGATCATTTTGGCGTAAAACCCGTTTTATTTCAAGTAAACTGTTTTCATAAGCATCATCCATTTCATTGAAAACACGTTTAACTTCTTCTATTTCCAAATACAAATCTTGATCAAGATTACTAAGAAAAGCTTTAACATTCTTTACAAACGAAACAATTTCGTCTCGGAACGCAGCTCTAGTGTGCTCAAAGTTCCATTCACCTTCTGTTATGGCCGTGGCCGTCGTACGTTCCAAAATGACCTTGTCAAAATCGGCTAAGTGTTGGTGTACCGCGTTTAAGTTAACGGACGCCTTACTTACCGGTGGAAGTAACTTCGTTAAATCCGTTTTGACAAGTGTAGGAGACGTACTAGGAGGGTTTTCATTTGACAAACTTGGGGGCACAAGAACTGTTAGTTCAGCTAATTCCTTTTGTAAGCGAATACGTGTCTTTTTAGAAAGTTGATCTTTATTATGCTTATCATAATCAATCGTGTGGAATTTTGAAAACATTTTAGAATGAGTTTCTTCCGTAAGTGACTGTGTCTCCTCAGAACTACGAACATAAGGTGCTTCTTTCGATTTGCCAATTATGGTCATATCATAAAGACCGGGAATATGTTCCTGAGCTTGTTTTGCATAACCGGGATTAGGTGGTAAATTTTGAAGATGCTTAATTTCGAATTCTTTAAATGATTTGGTTAAAAGATGAACCTTTTATGTGGAAGTGTATTGTTTTAAAAGCTGTTGTTCCTTGAATTTAAGAAGTTTGGTAGCATTAATTTCTGATTCAACCTTTTTAGACTCGAGAGTTTCGAAATCCATTTTAAGTTTCTGAAAATCATTGACAACCGACGCTTTTGCTTTTAATTCATTGGAAAGATTAGCTTTTAATGATTTTATTTCTTTCAAGTGTTCAATCTTTTCAAAACGAAATTGATCAAATTCAGAACATGTTATTTTCTCTACTTGAGGGACCATTTCAAAAGTTTTGACTTTTTCTTTATGCAACGCAAGCTCAACAGTTAGGGTGGAATTGGTATCTACGGATTGTCTGAGGGCCATATGCATTTGATCAATAATATGTTTAGGTACCATGACCAAATCATGTTGAGCATAAGATTCCATACCCGTCGTAGCATTTGGTTGAGGTTCACTTAAATGTGTATGATTGGGTACCACATCATTTGAGTTACTAGTTCCCGAATGTTGTTCAAGGTTGTCATTTTCATGCCCAACTTGATGTGGGTTATCATCATTACCAAGATTGGTTGTGGTGGGTACCTCACTGACGACATTAGAACCACAGTGAGAGAGATTAGCAACGAGAGCAGCTTGGGCAGAGTGAATGTCATCACAATCCGAATCATATGCGTCAAGATCATCTCCTTGATAAGCTGCATTAGAAGTGGAAACGACTGCAATGCCTTCAGTATCTGCTGCCCCTGGGTCTGCAAGAAATGCTAACTCCTCTGAATCCAAAATCTTTCCCTTATACTGAGCATCGACCAAATACATCTTCTCACGAAACCATGCATCATCCCTTCTCCTTTTCGGCTGAGTGCATTGCCTAGCCATATGACCTTGTCCTCGGCAATTGTAGCAAGTCACAACCTTTTGAGGACCAATGGGGCTTCCATTTCCAATAGCTTGAGAATTCACAGCTTGAGCATTTACAGTCCTTGTGGGAGGTCCATATGTATTTTGCCTTCCCTGAATAGGTTGCACTATTACTTGACCATCTTGAATAGTAGCTTGTTGTCGAGGATTTGAAGAGGTGCGGAGCTGATTGTTTGTTGGTGGAAATCCTCTAGTTGCAACAAGTTTTGACAAGTAGGCAGTGAGATGGTTTAGAACATCAGCTGGCGTATCATTTGGAGTAAAGACCGGTGCTTGGATTGGTGGAAGTTCATTAGAGTAGAAAGCTTGTGCTAGTTGTGCTTCTATTGGAAAATATCCTTGCTGAGGAGTATAGCCCATTGGAGAAGTGTTGGCTTGTGATGGTGATGTCTGATATGGTGGTTGTTGTGGAAAAGATTGTTGATGAACACTTTGTTGAAATGCTTGATGTGGCATCATTGGTGGTGGATAAGATGGTTGCTGTGGTTGCTGATAGGTGTGTGGTGGTGGCTGCTGCAAGTATGATGGTTGTTGATAAGTATAAGCCATGTTTTATTGAGAAGCATACATGGCAAGTGGATCAAGAACTTGAGGTTTAGACAACCGAGCCTCGATCACATGGCATTCGTGCTGTTGAAGAAAAGCTTGAAGTTGATCCACATTGGTGTTATGCAAGTCCTTAGCCAATTAAACATCCATCACGTACTTTTTCCATTCTGAAGGAAGAGTGTTCAAATACTTGGTGTTCAATTGAAACGTAGGAATTGCCATGCCATCGATATTGAGCTCATTCAACAATAGGGTAAATCTCAGATAGTAGTCATTGAGAGTCTCCCCTAGCACATAGGCAAACTTATCAAAAGTATCATAAAGCTTACACTCTCGTTCTTGTATAGTTAACGAAATGCCTTGCATTAGAACACGAATTCTATCCCATAACTCTTTGGCAACTTTATGTTTGTTGACGAGTTTGTAGACATCTGGAGGAAGGGCTTGGAGAATGATATTTGTAGCATACTTATCACATTTGTCTTGAATCTTCATATCTCCAGTCAATTCACCCGTTGTGCGAGGACGAGTAGTTGTACCTTCCGTCACTGTACCATAATCTAATGGTCCATTGAGCACCGATGCCCAAATGAGATGTCCATTCTCTTTGTTCAACATGTAAAGTTCCATTCGGGAAGTCCAATCCTCGTACATAGATTTTTCCAACATTGGTGGACGATTATCCGTACCCGAGAGGATGGACTTATCCGTAAGAGATGTGTACTCCATTTCGATAGGTTAAGATTTACAAATTTGATCGGTCAATGAAAGAAAGTAAATTATTTGTTGTTGTGTGTTAAAGCCGAGAAATAATGTTGAAATCCCCTAAATTATGTTCTCGAGAAACCAAAAAATCCAAGTCAAAATTACACACGATTAAAAATTTTCAAAAGTACGTTTTTGAAAAAAAATGTTGGATCGCAGTAGGGATCGTACTCACTATAATCGTACTCAGATCGTACTCCTTGATCGCACTCAACGATCGCAGTGGTGATCGTACTCCCTTATCGCAACAAGTGATCGCAGTGGTGATCGCACTCCCTTATCGCAACAAGTGATCGCAGTGGTGATCGTACTCCCTTATCGCAACAAGTGATCGCACTCCCTTATCGCAACAAGTGATCGCAGTGGTGATCGTACTCCCTTATCGCAACAAGTGATCATAGTGGTGATCACACTCCCTTATCGCAACAAGTGATCGCAGTGGTGATCGCACTCCCTTATCGCAACTAGTGATCGCAGTCGTGATCACAACGAGTGATCGTACTCCCTTATCGTAGTGAGTGATCGTACTCGTGATCACAGCGAGTGATCTTACTTGTGATCGCAACTAGTAATCATGACCTTGGATCGCAAGTAGAAACCCCCAGGGTTTATGCAATCGTAACAATCAGATCGTACTATGGATACCAACTTACCACTTTTCTCGGACAGTACAATAACACAATCAATTCGAGACTCTAAGCCTAAAATGAATCAAACACCCAAAAAATTTTGTGTTTTAAACCCAAATAACAATACCAAATCACTATAACAAGTAACAAGATGAAGTATATCAAGATTAACTAATAAAAACACACAAAAAAATTTGGTTCATGTGATAATAGATCAAAAATGGCGAGAGAATCAAGAACACAAACACAAAAACCAAACACTCATCCCATGGCTCTTGATACCATTTGTAGGATATGTAAATCTTGTTTATGTTTTAGAGAGAGAAAGAGATAGAGAGATGGTAGAATTTACACAATTCTAGAGAGAGAAATAATAAGAAGAACACCTTTTACTATGTGTAAATGAAATGAAAACCACACCCTCTCCATCTAAGGAGAGGGTTTATATACCCAAGCCTTGTAATGGGCTTGGGCTTACATGTTTGGGCCGGCCATACAAGCATGGACCGGGCTTTTCCTTGTTTGATATATTATAGGATATCTAGACTACGATCTACTACTTAATATATTGTCGGAGTGACCGAATCTTCCTAAATACGAAAAACGTATTTCTAACAGGGAGGATCATAATTTCCACTTGTGCAAGCTTCATGAAAATATTCACCACAAACTTCATCAAAGGATATCAAGTTGATTCTCCTCCTTATAAAGAACATCAATATTCTTCACCGTCTCGGGCTCATTGGATTTCTTAGACAGCTTTCCCATGTTAAACACAACTCTTTCATATCCTACCCGCATTGTGAGTTCACCTTCCGCCAAATCAATAAGAGTACGACCCATCCTCAAAAAGGGTCTACCAACATTAAGAGGAACTCTCGGGTCAATATCATAATCAACAACTACAAAATCCGCGGGGAATGTGAATTTATCAACTCCAACAAAAACATCTTCCGCAATTTCCACCGGATAAGCTATTGAACAGTTTGCTAATTCAAGTGTCATTTTTGTAGGTGTGAGCTCGGGAAGTGAAAGTCTTTTCCAAACCGATAATGGCATCAAATTAATGCTTGTACCAAGATCCACAAGTGCCATGCAAATCTCAACCCCCGGGAATTTACAAGGAATCAAAAACTGTCTCTGATCACCAAGCTTAGTGTGTAACTTCTTAAGCAATACCGCGGAACAATTTTCGTTTAATGAAGCATTAGGCAGATCCACCAATTTCTCTTTGTTCGAAAGAAGGTCCTTAATCATTTTGGAAAACTTAGGAATATTAGCTAAAGCTTCCGCAAAGGATATATTTATATTCAATTCCTTGAACATCCTCAAATAATTAGACACTTGAATATCATCCTTGTTCTTAAGCCTTTCCTTTCTCAATCTTGATGGGTATGGGTTTTGGTATAGGTTTAGTGGTGGTTGTTGAAGGATTCTCTTTATTGGGTTCTTCATTAATTGGTATAGAAAGTGAAGGAATAGTATGTGTAGGTTTTGAAGTTTTAGGGATTGAAGATGTTGAATTTGATGTTGTAGGCTTATCACAAGGAGGATCCGTAGTAGGAATCACCAAAGTAGGTTTAGGAGGAATTGAAGGATCATTGGTGTTTTTTCCACTCCTTGTAGTGATCGCATTCACGTTAGCCCTTGGATTAGTTTGTGTATTGGAGGGTAGAGCACCTTGTGGTCTTTGATTGAGAAGCATCATAAAACTTTTGTTTGTTTTCTCATGCATTTCCCTCATTCTATTCTCATTGGCTTGAAACCTCCTTTTATTATCTTGGTTCATTTTGTGAAGAAGCTCAATCGTGTTACACATTCCCTTGAAAGCCTTGTTGTTGGAAAGTTGGAGGTTGATTGTAAAACCCTTGGTTATTGCCATGAAAGTGATTCCCTTGGTTTTGAAAGTTATTAGGTGCTCTATAATTGTTTTGCCCTTGGTAATTTCCCCTTGTCCCTTGATTTATTTGAAGCAATTGAGGAGGATTTGTTTGATTTTGGGTGGGTTGATGGGGTGGAGCAAGGTAATTGTTTGACTTGTAAGAGAGATGGTTAGGGTTGATGTAAGGTTTAAAGTGCTCTCTTTGTTCATCTTGAAAAGCATAACATTCACCTTGAAAATTTTAACCTTGTCACATTGTAGGTAAGAGTGAGGTCCTCCACATATCTCACAACTTATGGAAACGTCATTCACATCATTGGAAGAAGAATTGTTCAAGGAGACTTTCATAATGTCTTGGATCATTTCTTGGTTCATCTTTTGAGTCTTGTCAATTGCTTGAAGTACTTCATTTTGACTTTTGAGTAGTTGATTATCAATGGATGTGTGAGCATGCTCTTGCACTACATGGACCCCCTCATCTCTTTGGTTATTTGTTTGCAGCATGGATTTTGTCTCAATGATATCCCATGCTTCTTGTATGGATTTTGAAAGAATGTTTCCACCCACGGATGAGTTAAGGGAATCTTGAAGGTGAGGTCTCAATCCATTGTAGAAGGTGTTGATTTGATGAAATTGGTTAAAACCATCGTTTGGGCATTTTCTCAACAACTCTTTGAACTCTTCCCAAGCCTCACTAAAGTTTTGATCATTCCTTTGTTGAAATCCTATGATTTTGTTTCTCAAGGCGGTAGTTCGTGAAGGAGGAAAGAACTTATTCACAAATTTCTTCTTTAAGTCCTCCCAAGTCTCAATACTCCTAGAAGGTAGTATATCTAGCCAAAACCTAGCATTACTCTCTAAGGAGAATGGGAATAGGATCAACTTAATAGCATCAGGAGGGACCCCATTATACGTAAGTGTATTCCATATGGACAAAAACATCTTGATATGATCATGGGGGTCATCCATGGGTCTCCCTAAGAAGGGTGTAGAAGAAACCATAGTGATCATATATGTCTTAAGCTTAAAGGTGTATGCGGGTATCTCGGTATAACAATAGCATCGGCATTTCCCTCCACATTTTATTGGAGGATCTCTATCAATGGTCTATTATCAACAGTGGCCATGGCTTCTTGTAAGTTGTGCAAAGCACGATGCTCGGGATCGACTTGATGGACAGTGTTGTCCTTGTTCTTATTCTTGTTCTTCCTTTTGGGAGGAAGGGGTTCTACACCAAAAGGAATATGTGCACGCGCTCGAGTGCGCATGCAAATCAACTCGAAGAGTGAGAGATGATCTCTCGATCGACTTTGGAAAAGAAGGGATTATCCTTTCCGAGGTTCAATAAGTAATATCCACAAGAATATATAATATATGTAAGTAATACTTAGGTGGCACACCACTCACCACTATCACTCTTGAAAGACCCACAAGGAAGCGAAGAAACGAGGTGACGCGTAGCACTTAAGAGCCTGTTTCTTTAGAATGTGTAATACACTCGCCTTATACCCCCCACACAGTGGCATCTTTCTCAAGATCAAGTATATTATGGTATTTATCTATTGTGCCTTAATTAACTTTGATAGATACACGTACTTAGGACCGGAACGCCCCCAATCACGGTGTATTTCAAAAGCAATACTTATGGAAGTATGTGTATTGAGTGTTCGTAACTACGAATATGTATTTACATATAATAATATATCAAAAATATTTTTGTATTTATTGAGTTTTTAAGAAAATATAGTATGTACATAAAAACGAGGGAATCCAATATATACAATATATTTTTGTTGTAATCTTTTAGGAAAAATATTACTTTTTGAGTTTTTTATTTTTTTGGTTCAATTCTTAGGAAAGAATTGATTTTGTGATTTTTTATTTTTTATATTTTTATATTTTTGATTTTTCTATCTTTTTTATTTATGATACGTAAAAGGAACGCTCAAAAATTGAACGGATCCCAAAATCCAATCGAAACCGTCAATCAATCGTCAATCGTAATGTCATGAACCGGCAGTTTGATCTTTTCAAGTTCTTATTTCCCAACTCACAACAAATTGACTGTCCAATTAACCTCAAGTTTTTTTAATTGTTTTTGGTTTTTAAAGAGGATTTGGTATCTAGGTCTAATTCAACGAATCACGTAAAAAATGGTAAAAATAGTATCACTACGTAACCGTATTACACTAAAAACAAATTGCAATTACCACACTTAAAGCAAGAAATACAAGTCTTTAATGCACAAATGGAAAAAATGATCAAAATGTAAAGTATGTAAAAGTGCAAGCACCAAATATGTAAAATGTGAAAGTAAAAGGGCTAGATATGTAAAATATAACAAACTATAACAACTAACTAACAAAATTTCAAAACTGATTAACCAACTATGTAACAAACTCAAAATATATGGACTTAACTTTGCAAACCCTAAAAAGTTCAAGTTTCAAAGGCTGATTAACAAATCCCTAAATTTTAGGGACTATAGTGCAATTAGACAAGAATTAAACCAAAAACGGGCAACAATACTTCAATAAGCTCGTGTGAGCTTATTTCTTAACCAATTAAGCTCTTTTTTTTTGCAAAAGACTTAAAATCCAATTTTAGCTAGATGTGTCAAAGGAAATAAGCTGAAATCTAGTAAAACTCAAGATAGCTTTTTCTCAATAAGCCCAAAATAAGCTATAAGCTATAAGAGACGTCCACTATTTGATTTTTTTGGATGAAAATGATTAAGCTAGTGGTTACAAGACTGGAATGTAAAGAATTTTGAAAAATTGTTCAGTCAATAAGTTGGAATCTCAAATTAAGCACAAAGAGCTTATCGTTGACTTTTGTTGACCAACTTTTTTCCAAAAAGCTAAATTTTTCCAAAAAGCCTTAAAACTTGTTTGTACATAGGAATGTGAAAGAAAATTGCAAGATTTATGAAGTGGATTTGTGGGAAATGGTAAAGCAGATTGGACTTATCATAGAAACTTGAAAATGCTCAACAACTTATTTATAAGCTGATAACTTGCTCAATTCTTGATACTGTATGGTCTCACTTAGCAAAATTGAAAGCTTATATATTGAGCTATAACTAGGACCAAAAATCAGCTTTTAACTCTCACTAACAAATAAATGAGAGCTACTTGAATCTAGCTTGTTCTAGATGATGAAAAACAACCCAATGGTTTTTTATGCAGTTTGCCTGTTTGACAAAAACTTTGACCATAAAACTTTGCAGGATTGCTAATACTAGTCTATTAAGTGTGTAAGAACTCAACACAACTACTTTCCTCAACTTATTCAAGAAATATATGTAAATCCAAACACTGGTTTAAGAGTTATTATGAAAACTTTACAAAGGCTTATTAGTCAAAATGTTATGAAAGCACAAGAGACTTATCAGAACTAGTAAAGCAGCACAAAAGAACTACTATCAAGCCACAAACCAACAATATTGCACTATGGAACTCAAAATGGATAACTGATGAAAATTAAGGAGATTAAGACCAAGTTTATCAAGCTAGAACTAAATCAAAAGCTATTAACTACTATCTATCTATCAGATCATATCAAATACACCAAAAGAACACCAAAACTATCACAATTCAGTAGTTAAACTATTAGTCTAAGAATTGAGCATGGCAAAGCAATTTAGTGGAAGAAAAATAAGAATTCAAATGCCTTTTAGCTATGAAGCCTCCTTTGATGGAGTAGTTAGGCGCTGAGCCAACTAAGATCAACAAAAACACCAATGATCAACCACTAGTAACCATCAAATCATCATCATCTAGAACTAATCACCCCTACATCATTCTGAACTTTTGGCAAGAAATTGAACTAGAACTGTCTGAAATCAGCTACAAGCTTCCAAAACAAATCAAACAAGCTCTATTGATATGGTATGATCAATAGAACTAGTAGTAATAGTGAAGGTATGAGAATGCAGTAATGAGAAGAGATTTGTAGTGAAGAGTGAAAATTGATGTTTTATTAATGGGAGAATGTGTGTTTCAAAGTTGTTACAAGCCTAACTAACTAACTCAAGTGGTTGTCAATCACTTGAGATTAGTTGCTAACTAAATTCCTAACTAAAAGTGAGAGAAAATTATTAAGTGTGTGTTTTTTCACACACTAAGTACAATCTCCAAATGAGATACAACTAGGGCTATTTATAGAAGAAATTTGAAGTTAGTTGGGGATGAGTGACGTGTGGGAACCAATCCCCAGCTTCCACGTGTCATAAATCTGCCAATTGGATTTTGCTATTGAAGAACACATTTGGGATTTTTCTCTTGAGTGGTTTTCAGTCTAATTGGATGATTGGAATGGATTCCTCATTTGGTTTTAAGCAAGTTTGACGTTGAAACCTTCTTCTGAAACTCATTCCTTGTTGATCTCGATTCTGGGCGCGTTTAAAGATTGAGAAGACACGTGTTATGTTGATATTGGGTAAAAACCAATCACTCGGATTTTTATCCAATTACTTATTTATAATTGGCTGAAACAAAGAGTAGTGGGATTCACTGTTTGGATTTGGTTATTTATTATAATGGCTGTTAGTGGCCATATGGCAGTGATGTGGCAATCCAAAGGGAAAGAATGGGCGCCTCTCATTTGTCAACACGTATATACACGGATCAGAAGCCATATTACTTTGAAACTTGGCAGAAATAGCCCCTCTTGTTTTCAGCTTATGAACTTGAACTACAATCTTCACCAACTTGACAATTTTGGTCCTTTAAACTTCAAACTTACAAAATAATGATCCTTGAACTTGTTGACTTGATAGTTGACCATGTTTGACTTTGTTCTTGAATTTCTCATATTTTCACTTTTAGTCCTTCAACTTTGAAAGTTGTTAAGAAAGGTCCTTTGACTTTGGTTGACTTGTCACTTTTAATCCTCCTTTTGTCTTTTCTTCATCAATAAAGGCTTGATTCCTTTGTTTGCTTCATAATTGTATCTTTTTACCTACACATACACAAACAACAAAACATACCCATAATACTGCTTTTATGAATCAAAATCAGGTATTTTGCTTTGTGTTTTAGGGTGATTTGTGATATAATTGATATGAGATTTCACTCATATCAATCTGCCCTTGATTTATCACGTTAATGGTACTACATTATACTTTGGTCGTCGTGAGTTTTGTATCATTACTGCTTTTGAATTTGGCCATCAAAGCTTTGGTAAGTTTAGGGCTGGTGAAATCACATTCCGTGATAGAGTTTTACCTGAGAAGATACGTGAATTTGTTAAAAACATTGATCTTCTATGTATCATTGAGGATGATGAGCGCTTTAGCAATTTGTCAGACGAAGACTTTGTAAGGGTTTGTCTCCTCTTAACTTTGGAAGTTATTTTTATGGGCCATGAGTTAGGAGTTGTTGCTGATGATGTATTTTTGCGGATGGTTGAGAACATTGATGTTTGGAATGAATTTTATTGGGGTGAATACATTTTGCGTGAGTTATACTCTGCCATTAGAAACGTTGCGTCAAGACATATAGATACTCACTGTTAATCATTGGAAAGAAATCCCGACTTAGTTCCATCGTATGCATTATCTGGATTTTATTTGCTTTTAAAGTAAGTATTTAATAAATTTAACAATATATATTTTCATCACATGCTCTTTCTAATAATTTTTACTTTTCCCAAGTGTAGATTTGGATATTAGAGTCTTCAGGTGTGAGTTCTTCTTGGTGGACCCAAGTGCCTAATTTGATACCTAGAGGAATATCCTGGACCAAGCATAGGAATATAATCCGATACGACCACCTTTTCCCCTAGGTGATTGCATTCCCCCCTATTGAAAACAGTTCCCCCTGTTGTAAACAATCCGCCTATTGAAAACAATTCCCCCTGTTAAAAACAATTCCCCCTGTTGGAAACAATTCCTCCTGTTATAAAGAATTTAATTTATTTTTAAAAAAAGATAAATGTAATTTATTTTTTTCAGGGGGTAGTTGCAGTATGTGACATATATCCAAGCAAAGCTGAGTTTAAAACTAGTTGGTATAAAAGAAGAAACAATTATTTCAAGTGGTATACACCTAAAGCCCCTGCTGTTGAATACGAAGGTCTTTTTGGTGATTATCTTAAAAAACTGATGAAAGCACGGAAAGCTCAGGAGGAAGATGCAGAGCCATCAAGGGGTATGCTAACCAAAGAGCCTTCCGTTGAGGACCGTCTTTAGGCTTTAGAGAAATTAGCCACTAGATAATGATTCTCCCTAAAGAGACAAAGAGCTTGAAAGCACGTCTTCACAAGCTCGAGACTATCATTAATGTAAGTTTTGAAAGGGTCATATCACTTAATGTACAGACATAACATATAATTTTACTGTGAACTAAATTTTATTCATTTTACGGGTCCTACCTCAATTACAAAAAGGCAATAAAGATAAGGCTAAGGAGTTTACACTTTCGCAAAAGGTATATCGTAATTTACTATTTAAATTAAACAAAGACAATTGCATTAAACATTCTAAAAATTGATTTAACAATTAAAACTGGACATTACATATTGAAAAACAAAAATTGCATAACAAAAATAAACATTGAACATAAATCTAAAAAATAAACATAGGATATTTTTCAGGATCAAATAAAAGATGACAATCATCATAATCGTAAGACTCTACAAATTCATCTTCATTTGTGTCGACTTCTTCTTCGGATTGATATGGGTCATGTTAGCCTTAAAATATTGAGTCAAACAAGAATGCTCGGTCATATGTTTATTATGTATCGTAAATTAGAACGTTGTAATAGGTAGTAGATTAGTCGTGTATAACGGGCTTAACTTTAAGCTAAGGTTCATTAATAAGTAACCAAAACCCAAAAGGAAAGCCCGGCCCATGTAGTATAGTCCATACAAGCCCACATGTAGGGGGACTATAAATACCCTTCCTAGCATGTTAGGAAGGGTGTTGGTCATTTCATTTTCTCTCAATCTAATATCACCTAGTTTCTCCAACCATTCTCTCTAATTTCTCTCACTACTTTCTCTCTCTAGAATTCATCTTCTTCATCTATTTTCTTTCTTAAATTCGTGATTATATCATCTAAATATGTGGGACAACAATTGGTATCAATCGCCATGGGGTAGTTTTGTGATTGGTTGTTGTGTTTTCATTTGATTTATTTGATTTGATCCTTATTTCTTCCACGAATTCAAGATTGTTTATGTTTTTTAGTGTTCTTCAATTCGTATACCTTCTTTACTGTTGTTTAGTGATTTGGGTATCTTGGTTTTGGTTAAAACTCAAGTCTTTTGGATCAAAAGTTGAGAACTTTCTTGTTGTTCATCTTTCCGAAATTCTAGCAAGTTATACCATCGGAAAGTACAAAGAGTGTGAGGCTCGATCGCAATAATCCAAGGATTCTACTTTGCGATCACCCGGATTTCGATACCTTATTCCGACGAGATATTCCGATCTTACATTGCGATCCCGGATTCCGACGGTTTCAAGGGATATTGAGTCGTTACTCTGTCCAATTTGTTTTTGCCATATTGCGATCTAAACATTCCGACAGGTAAACATTCCGACAGATCCAATATTCAGATAGAAGGACATTCCGACAGATTGACATTCCGACAGGACAACATTCCGATAGAACCAACATTCCGATACAATATTCCGATAGGTTATTCCGACAGATCATTCCGACAGCATTGCGATAGCCTACATTCCGACACCCTACATTCTGACAGCCAACATTCCGATGGACATTCCGATGGCACATTCCGATGGTCATTCCGATGACATGTTTAGCTAAATTTTGTTCGAGTATTTTTTAGACTTAGCCACCATCTAAATTCAAATTTTTTCCATACTAGTTTTAGGACATTTCTAGCTCGATTTCAAAATTTGGCGATTACAAAATTTTTTGGTCAATCGTTTTGTCGGACTGGGGAATTTATTGTTGGACTGAAGAAAAATTGCACTTTTCGGAATTTTAACCACAACAACAATCACAACAAATCTACTTAAGATCCATATTCACTTCATCATTTCAGAGAATACTGAGATGGATTCTACTCCCGAATATCGTGTGACGAACAACAACATAATGGTGGCGGGTAACAAAGAGAGACCACCAATGCTTGTGTCTGGTCGGTATGCTCAATGGCAATCATGTTTCATACGATACCTTGATACAAGACCTAATGGTGATGACTTGAGGAAATGTATTACTCATGGACCATATATATTCAAGAAGATCTCAATTCCTCCAAGACCAGCCACAGATACTACTGATCCAATACCCGCAAGTGAACGTGATGAAACAAGAGCTGATCTTACATCTGAAAATTATGCTTGGCATGATGCGGAGAAGGAAGCCATCTATATGGTTTTAAGTGGGATTGGAGATGATATTTACTCCATGGTTGATGCATGCCCGACAGCACATGAAATGTGGACTGCTATTGAACGCTTGCAACAAGGAGTATCACTCAACAAACAAGATGTCAAAACAAACTTGTTTTGGAATTTTGGCAAGTTTACTTCAAGGGATGGATAATCAATTGATTCATACTACTCCAGGTCTTATAAAATGATGAACGACGTGACCAGAAATAATCTACAAGTCTCCACCATGCAAGTCAATGTTCAATTTCTTCAACAACTTCAACCCGAGTGGACACGATTCGTCACTTTAGTGAAACAACAAGAAAAGTTAGACGAGGTCTCATATCATCGACTCTTTGATATCTTGAAGCAATTTCAGAATGAAGCAAATGAGATTCGAGCTGAACGTGTTGCAAAGACGGCTAATCCACTTGCTTTAGTGACTACCACTCAATATGTTCAAGACCATCACTCTCGTGCTCCTAAGCCATACTCCACTACATCATCCTCACCACGATATTCCACATCATCTAAGTCTTCATCATCCACAAGATCACGAGGCAAAGTGCCAAGAGCACCATCACCGCCATCTGAGTCATCATCTGAAGAAGATAGTGATGAAGACCAAGCTCAAAATAATCGTGAGATGAAACAACAAATTGCTTTCATAATGAAGACTTACAAGAAAATCTACAAACCCACCAACAACAATCTTCGAAAATCATCTAACACTAAAAATTAATATGTTGAGAGTCCTACAAGGTATGACACACGTCGACATGGTGAAAGTCCTTCTAGGTATGATCGACATAATACAATGCATGTTGAGGGTTCTACAAGGTATGATCGACAAACTTCCAAGTATGATACTCAGTGGATTGCTGCTGCTACTGGGAATAGGGAAACTGTTGGAAGTCAAGTGGTTCAGCAGAGTGGGATTCAATGTTTTAATTGCCAAGGTTATGGGCATATGGCAAAGGAATGCAGGAAGCCGAAAAGGGTTAGAGACTCCAGCTATCACAAGGAAAATATGCTGCTATGCAAGAAGATGGAAGCAGGGGTTAAATTGTCAGCTGAGGAAGGAGCTATGCTTGATGACACTGATGATGAAGATTCTGATCAAGAACTCGATGCACATTACTCGTACATGGCAAAGGACGAAGAAGTTCTCAAAGTCACTGAAGATGACAATGGCCCTATCTTTGACACTGAGTCAATCGATAAGGTACACACTACTGATGAATATAATGTGTTTGGTGATATTCATGAGCATCTACCCAATGCCATTAATGACACGTGTATGATGGAAACGGTTGATAGTAATGCCATACCCGATTCATCAGACATGTGCAATAATGAGTCCGAGGATGATCAACATGCAAATGAGTATGATGAAGAGGAACGTATTACGCTTGCTAATTTAATTGCCACTTTACAAAAAGATGTCACTG
Source organism: Glebionis coronaria (assembly GCA_025667525.1). Classification (NCBI taxonomy): domain Eukaryota; kingdom Viridiplantae; phylum Streptophyta; class Magnoliopsida; order Asterales; family Asteraceae; genus Glebionis; species Glebionis coronaria. The sequence goes on along the minus strand of JANFOE010001444.1, from coordinate 505,598 downwards.
AAAATAAAAAGAGTCAAAAGCAATTAAAGAAGGCAAACGCTACGCTCACTCAAAATTTTGAAGAATGCAAAGCTGATCTTATCAAATCTACTGAGATGACTGAAAGCTATAGAGATGAACTCCTTCAGAAAACCAAAGAGCTTGAGAGGTACAAGCGTAGTGCGTTAAAAAGTCAAAAGGACGATTTTGAAAACAAATATAATACAACTCTTGAGTTATTAGCCAAAGAGAAGCGTCAATATAATGTTTTCTTAATGGATGAACGTCAAAAAACGTACCTTGCCAATACCAAAGTTAATGAACTTGAACAAAAGCTCTCTATGACCACTACCGATTCTGCTAAAATTCTCGAGGATAAGAAACAAGAGATAGATGCGTTCAAACAAGACTTCAAAAGTAGATATGATCAAGAAACCGAAAAAGTAACGAAACTAGAAGAACAAGTCGAATTTTTGAAGAAAGTTGTTTATAAAACGCATGATTCTATTCAATTCGTAAGAATGCTAGCACCTCCGTCGATGTTTAAGGGTCAAGCTAGCTTTGCAAGTCCTGAGTACCTTGCCAAAGCTCAAGCTACGAACCCGTGTCTTTATCTTGATGAGACTGAAAGGACTGATCTTGATTGCATGCCTGTTAGTGCCGATAGTGAAGAGACTGCCCTTTGGGATGATGATAGTCGACCTCTTGTCAATAAGGAGTTTGTGAAACCATATAATTATGCTTACATGAATAGTATTTATGGTCTTTTCAACAAACAAACTCAGAAAACCCATGAGGAAGTGTTCTTAGAATGCAAACAAAAGAGAATTCAATGGAAGAAAGCTTTTGCCACTAAGAAATCTAATGTTTAAAAATATATAAACTACCTTCCTCTAGATGAATACAAAAGCAAGAGTAGGAAAACATTAGGTTTTCTTAAACACTACATAGATAATGTTAAATCTATTGTTGAAAGAGATTGGGCAAAACGTGAAAATGCTGAGTGGCAACGCCTGATTCCTCAAGATATTACCTTGCTTGTGAAAGAACTTTTAATTCCAAACACGGCGTTGATTAAAGAAACTATTCTTCAACTTGAGGAGTTCATTCGGGCTGAAATGTATGATGATTTAAAATATGTTGAATCTCTTGAGAAACACATTAATGATCTTCAAATGGAGAAGTCTGATTTTTTAGATGAATATGATTTACTCTTGCAAGAATGCGTTTCTAAAGATGTTATGTGTGCTTATTTTACATCTTGTGCTGATATTGATGAATATTCTGATGTTGCATGCAAATATCATGATAAGATCAAAGAATGTGAACTTCTTGAAATTGAGCTTTCGAAACGTAAAGAAAATGTTGATAAAAAGGCTTTTGAGCTACTTCAACACAAAACTAATTTCCTTAAAAAACATTGTCATTCTCTTGAACTTGCTTTGCAAAAAGACGTTGGTAGATTTCCATATGATAATAAATTGCAAGAAAAACTTTCCCAAACATTTCGAGAAATGAATGAACAAAATTTGGAAATTAAAGGGTTGAAAGCTCAGTTATAAGACAGGGACAGAGCGATAGCAGAGTTGTAGAAACTCGTTGCTAAAATGGGTGGGAAAGTCGTGGAACCTAGCATTAAGCAACCTGTTGTTAGACAACCCAATGCCTCTAAAGTGAATAGATCCTCTATCTTGGGAAAACCATCTGCTTTATCAAATTCCTCGTTTGCAAACCTGTGTTTGCCCCCAAGATGGATGGAAAGGAAAGGTTACCACAGAATCAACCCATAAGGAATACTATAGCACCAAGCGTTAAGCACAATAATGTGATTAAACCAGGGATGTATAGAATGCCCACTAAGCCCACAAACAAAGTTACTCAATCGCCTCAGACTTCTAGAAACACTAATATTCGTGTGTCTTCTACTACAGGAATAGTTTCCACTACTAGTGTTAGCCGGCCTCAGCTTAAGCGCACTCAAGTAAATGATAAGGTCTGGAAACACAAGAATCAAGGGAAGATGAAGGAAGTAGAAGAACACCCTAGGAATTTGAATATTTTTAAAAATAAAAAGTCTGTAATCGCATGTAATGACGATTTGAATGCTGTGAATGATTTGAATGCTATGAATGTGAAATTTGTTTGTGTCAAATGTGGAAAGTCTGCTAATGCTAATCATTCTATGTGTGCTATGAATAAAGTCAAAGACGTAGATACTAGAACTAAGAAGCAAGTTGCAATGCCTATTAGAGCTAGTAAACCCAAACGCAAAGTGAACCATTCTGGTGCAACCCCCACTAAGCAAAGTAATGCATCAGACTCCACCACTAAGAACCCTAGAAGAAAAATTAAGGAATTATATGAGTCTGCTAGCAAGTCTTGGAAATGGTGGTTTGCTAATTAATGTCCTCCAGGATATAAATGGATGCCGAAAGCTAGGATAGAAAATGTGAAAACGAGTTTTAGTTTGCCTTTAAATGTTGATAAGGACACTAATGATTCTACTATCACAACTACTGTGGTATCCAATTTATCAAATGCTCCATCATGTTCTAACTCTTCTGCAGGTGATACAAATAATTCTCTTAATACTGGACTCCGGATGCACGGAGCACATGACGGGGAATCTCAAGCTTCTAATTAACTTCGTGGAGAAGTTCCTGGGTACGGTCCGATTCGAAAATGATCAATTTGAACCGATACTAGGATATAGAGATCTGGTTCAGGGGAATATTACAATCAAAAGGGTATACTACGTCGAAGGGCTAAATCACAATCTTTTCTCGGTTGGTCAATTATGTGATGCGGATTTGGAGGTTGCTTTCAGAAAGAAGACATGTTTTGTTCGTGATTATGATGGGAATGACTTACTTACCGGTACATGGGGTACTGATCTTTACACAATTTCACTTCAAGACACAACTTCATCAACTCCAATTTGCTTCATGGCTAAAGCTTCAACGACTCAGGCATGGTTATGGCATCAACGTTTATCTCATCTTAATTTTGATACCATCAACTTGCTTTCCAAGAAAGATATTGTGAGAGTCCTTCCAAGTTTGAAATTCATCAAAGATCATCTTTGTTCTTCTTGTGAGCTTTGTAAAGCTAAACGAAGTAGCTTCAAAATAAAGACTACACCAAGTTCTAAAGGACGGTTAGATCTTCTTCATATGGATCTGTGTGGTCCCATGCGTGTTCATAGTATCAATGGAAAGAAATATATTCTGGTAATTGTCGATGATTACTCAAGGTACACATGGACTCACTTCTTGAGGTCCAAGGATGAAACACCCGAAGTTCTCATCAGCTTTCTTAAACTGATACAACATGGTCTTCAAGCTCAAGTCAAAGTGGTTCGTACTGATAGAGGTACATAATTTTTGAATTCAAAACTGAGAAACTATTTTGAAGCCGAAGGAATTGAACATGAAACATCTATTGCTCGAACACCCGAACAAAATGGCATTGTTGAAAGACGAAACCATACTTTAGTTGAGGCTACTCGAACATTATTATCCGCTTCAAAACATCCACTATACTTTTGGGCCGAAGCCGTGTCAACCGCATGCTACACACAAAACTGTTCCTTAATTATCCCAAGACACGAAAAGACACCATATCACATAATTCATGATCAAAAACCTTCACTCAAACACCTTCATGTTTTTGGATGTAATTGTTATATTATTCGAGATGGTGAAAATTTAGATAAGCTGAAAGAGAAAAGTCATGCATGTATTCTTGTGGGATATGCAACTCAGTCTAAGGGATATAGAGTATACAACAAGAGAACAAAATTGATTATCGAGACCATTCACATTCGATTTGATGAATTACAAGAAATGGCACTTGAACAAAACAGTTTAAGTCCCGATACACAACGACAAACGACTTCCGTTCACAACCGCACAGAACTCGGAACTCAAGACCACAGCAATGAACCGTCAAGTTCAACGCTGGTTCCAGAAAATGTTCCTAGAGCTGATATGACAGTCGACACGACAATTGAAGAGTTGGAAATGTTATATGGACCAATGTATGATGAATATTTCACGGGGGAGAAACAAGTTGTATCGAAGTCTTCCGCTGTCACTCATGATAAGAATGATGATACCGATCATCGTCAACAAAAGGATACAACTTCATCTACTTCAACACCGGTTGCTGCAGATTTACCTCCTCAGAATATCACTTCAACAATCGATCCTACAACATCCACAACTACTGTCATTGCTCCAGAGAACGCAAATCAAGCGGACGATGCATTATCTAACGAAGACGAATTTATCAACCCATTCGGTACACCGGTACACGAAACTGAAGAGTCTTCTACTCGCCATGTTGATCCGTCAAATATGCATACATTCTATCAACGACATCCTTCAACACATCATTGGACCCGAGATCATCCTTTGGTTCATGTAATTGGAAACCCTTCACAGCCCGTTCGCACAAGACGACAGCTTAACACCGATGGCGATGTTTGTATGTTCGCACTCGCCGTGAGTTCAGTTGAACCGAAAAACATCAAAGAAGCTATGGCTGATCACGCTTGGATTGAATCGATGACGAATGAACTTCAACAAAGTGAAAACTTAAAGTCTGGGAACTTGTTGACAGACCATACGATGTAATACCATTAAATCTTTGATGGATCTGGAAAAACAAGATGGATGAAGAGAACACGATCATCAAGAATAAATCTAGGCTAGTGGCTAAAGGGTATGGACAGAAAGAGGATGTTGATTTTGAAGAATCATTTGCACTAGTAGCTCGTATGGAAGCGGTCAGGATTTTTCTTGCTTATGCTGCACATAAGGGATTCATTGTCTATCAAATGGACGTAAAGACGACGTTTCTTAACGGTCCTTTGAAGGAAGAAGTCTATGTCACACAGTCGGAAGGATTCGTCAATCCTTATTATCCTGACAGGGTGTATCGTCTCCACAAAGCACTTATGGACTCAAGCAAGCTCGAAGGGCGTGGTACGACGAAATCTCGAAATTTCTGGTCTCCAAAGGTTTCTCAAAAGGTTCCATTGATCTAACTTTGTTCACTTATAAATATGGGGATGACATTTTGCTTATGCAGATTTATGTTGATGACATTATTTTCAGGTCTACAAACCCAAAACTTTCAAAAAGGTTTGAAAAAGTAATGCACAGCAGATTTGAAATGTCTATGATGGGCGAACTAAAATTCTTTCTAGGAATTCAAGTTCACCAATCCCCAAGTGGTATCTTCATTAACCAAGCTAAGTATGGTCAACAGATAATCACAAAGCATGGTATGACATCATGTGACCCCGTTGGGACACCATTATCAACCACATCCCTAGATGCTGATTTGGAGGGATTACCCATAGATCAAACGAGATCGTTCCATGATCGGGTCCCTCATGTACTTGACTGCAAGCAGACCTGATATTCATCATGCAACATGTTATTGTGCACGATATCAAACAAGACCTACTGAAAAGCACCTCAAGGAGGTTAAACAGATCTTTCAGTACCTCAATAATACCATTCATTTGGGACTCTGGTATCCGAGGGAAACCGGTTTCTTTCTAACGGCCTATTCAGATTCTGATCATACACGGTGTCTTGATACACGAAAAAGTACTTCTGGTGGTGCAAAATTTCTAGGTCAAGATAAGCTTGTGGGATGGTCTTCCAAGAAGCAAGATTGCACGTCACTTTCATCAGCCGAAGCGGAGTATGTGTCTCTATTTGCGTGTTGTGCTCAAGTTCTTTGGATGAGAACACAACTCACGGATTATGGCTTCCACTTTGATAAAGTACCTATGTACTGTGACTCAAAGTCGGCCATAGCCATCTCCTGCAATCCGGTACAGCATTCCCGCATGAAGCACATCGATGTCAGATACCACTTCATAAAGGAACAAGTTGAAAGAAGGTATCGTTGAACTATACTTTGTTGGAACGGATTACCAATTAGCCGACTTGTTTACGAAAGTTCTGTCGAAAGATAGGTTTGAGTACCTCGTTAGGCAAATTGGTATGAGATGTTTGACTCCAGCAGACCTGGAGATTCTGGCAAAGGTGCCTGCTTGATTTATCTATCAAACATCAACCTGTAAATATCTTTGAAAAAGCAAAATACAAAAATATAAAACATATAAAAACAAAACACAAAATTAAAAAATCTTTCAAAATCCAAAAATATTCTTCTCGACATGTCTTTCAGTATCGATAATATGGACGTGCCTAGAAATGTCGCTCAATAACGACACGGGTGTGTACATAAAGCTCGAATGAAAGTTGTAAATATTTTTCAAAACATGTCATTTCTTCTTTCAATAAAGGAAATTGTCTATTTTGGACAATATTTCCAAACAATGGGTAGAGCAATCTATCACGGGTTGAGCTTGTCACAAAACATTCAACGTTTTGAGCTCAACACAATGGCTTGTAATCACTTTCAGATTGAACCCGGATCAATATTCACGGGGGAGTGTACGATTTAGTGCCCTTACCCTCAGCAAAAGAAGAGAAATCTTCGTACACTTGAGTGGATTCGTCAAGACATTCAACGTCTATGAACTCAAGTTTATGCTTTAGAAAAAACCTCTTCGCCAAAAAGAAATAGGATTTTTCAAAAAGCGTTGAACACAATTTTTTCAAGAATTTCTCAATGATTATTCAAAATCTTTCAAAAATTGTGTGTTCAATAACTCATATCCTCAAAAGTTTAATGTGGATCATATCCACGTAATGACAATTCCATTGGATCAATTTTTGAGGGGGAGCATTTTAACTTCATGTAAAAGATTAACACATCTTTCTCTTGGAGATTTTGAAGACTATTTTTCAAAATATATTTTAATCAAATTTGGTATCTCTAATATCAAAATATTTTATATATTAGAGATAGGGGGAGAAAATATGATTAAAATGTGATCTTATATAAGACTCAAAGCACTTCAACTCTTAGCTACATGTGCGAAACACTTTCGATTATCGATGCACATGTGAAGGGGGAGCATTTCTGAAACGACAAAACTAGCAAGGTGTTAAATGTTTTCAAACACTTTGTTAGAATTTAAAGTTGTTTTCTTGGTTACGATCGAATATCCACAACATCTTTAATTCACGACGTTTTTGGTGTCAAAAGGGTGGTTAGTTTTAAGTCCTATGATCCAACCAGAACCGGAGGGATCTTCCCAGGGACAATCCAATAGATTATTAGATGTCCTTAGGAAAGATGGAGTAGAATGTGAACGTAGCTGAATGCCGACTAAGTACTGATGATAGCACTAGAACAATCACAACAAGGTGCTATTAATGATGTCTTGGTAAGCATTGAAGGGGTTGAAGAATGAAAAAGAAATGTAAGGATAAAGGGTGTAAACAAAGAAGCCCTCCATACAACTTAGGCAGAAACCGGGTCAACACATCATGAAGACAACTCATCATGAACCCAGTGATGTGAAGCACAACTATTTCCTAGCTACTCAGGCTTCTCTCAAAAGAAGTTTGTTTTATTGTCACGGAGAACAACATGACTTCTATTGACTTTCTCACTCCGAGATAGTTGATATTGAATAGGTGGCATCTGCTCCAGCCTCCGACCACTAAAAGTGCACAAATTGAGTCTAGAGCCAAGAGATCAATCAAATCTCGTTAGGACACACGGATGAAGATCAAGAGAGTCCTACGCTATATCCTTGTGATATTGCTAGAACACTCAGAGTGATACTACTTAGTATTCACAGTGATGAGTGGAAATCCTTCCAGTGTTAACATCAAACAACACTGCGGTAGGTCATATGCAAGATTCTTTATGAATTGAACATGTGTAAAACTGAAAAGCAACAGTGGTTTGATTCTAAATTGATTCAAACTCGTTTCAGGTTTATACACAATATCTTTATGGTCTTGCCAGAATATTCAGAGTGATATTCGTTAATATTGATAGTGACGAATGGAAATCCTTCTAGCTTCAACATCAAATAGTGCTACGGTAGGTGACTTGTGAGATTCTTATGAATCAAGCTTGTGTCAACTGGAAAGCAACAATGGTAAGATTCTTTACGAATCACACTTGTTCCAGGAATTTGAACTGACGACTTTAATCAAGCGGATATCTATCCAATTGATTCACTCTTTATGTTCGCAGTCTTGCTTTGAGACGGTCGAGTAAAGAGAACGGCTAGTACAGCCACGAAACTCTGTCAATGAGATTCTTAGCTGAATCTACCTATCACAGGTACGGTATTTAATATCGTATAACGGTCTTTACCGACCGGAGGTAAAACACTACCGATTTAGGACGAATGTCAAAGCCATTCAGTCCGTGTCTATGTTTTGTCTCAAGAAGGTGGTGTTACGGTGTACTCAACAAAGTCAAAGATTCAAAACCACATTCTCATTCCAAAAGACATATTCGACAATTAATAGTGTGAGCATTTGGATGAAGACACAAGATCACAAGATGGCAAAGACAAGTCAAGGATGATTTGAAGATCTCAAACTTAAAGACAAAGTCGAAAGACAACGACAAAGGCTCAAAGATCACAGCATGAAGGAACAAGACTACGATTACACGTTCAAGGCTCATTTATGGCGAGATTAGTAATCTCTACAAATTTCCTAAATGACCAAGGTTTATGACCTCTCATTGGGGGAGATTGTTAGCCTCAAAATATTGAGTCAAACAAGAATGTTCGGTCATATGTTTATTGTGTATCGTAAATTTGAATGTTGTAATAGGTAGTAGATTAGTCGTGTATAACGGGCTTAACTTTACGCTAAGGTTCATTTATAAGTAACTAAATCCCAATAGGAAATCCCGGCCCATGTAGTATAGTCCAAAAAAGCCCACATGTAGGGGGACTATAAATACCCTTCCTAGCATGTTAGGAAGGGTGTTGGTCATTTCATTTTCTCTCAATCTAATATCACCTAGTTTCTCCAACCATTCTCTCTACTTTCTCTCACTACTTTCTCTCTCTAGAATTCATCTTCTTCATCTATTTTCTTTCTTAAATTCGTGATTATATCATCTAAATATGTGGGACAACAGGTCATAATGATAATAAGAATCATCCTCATCTTCCTCATCCTCATCTAGCTTCCCTCTAACCGCAACAAGTTCATCCCTTTCCTGCTGTTCAAGTAGTGTATTTCTTTGTTCCTCCATCCTTTCTTGCTGCTCCCTTTGTTCAAGCAGCGCTTTTCTTTGCGCCTCCTCCCTTTCTTGCTGCTCCCTTTGCTGCTTTTCAAGCATCTCTTTTTGTTCTTCTTCACATACGCATTGCACGTGGAAATCATCTTCCTGAACATAGTAGCTATGCTCATCATGTTGTGTAGATTCCACACGCGATTTCCTGAAATCCGAAACACAAAATGTAAGTTATATTTTTGAAATGAAAAAAAGTATACTTATTAAATTAACTACATTACTTGTTGATATTGGCTTGGAAGTCTTCAAGATTCACAACGGATGTGTTTCTCTTGGCAGATAAAGACATTTTTATAATTTTTCAAAAAATGGATAAAGAGTGTATGTTGTTGTTGTTATCAGGCTTTTAGATATGCATTGCACCCAATGATGTGTTTATATAGAATGAATGACGAATATGAATAGGCAGATTAGATACATACAGGAAGTTATATACATGCATGCAATTATGATTATGTAAACTTCCAAGTAACATTTAATCCATATTTATTGGTTCAAAGTTAAACACATACTGCTTTTAATGGAAAAAAATGATAAGTACATTTTATTTTATTTTCATTATGTAACATTACTAAGATTAATAAAAATGTTACATTAAAAAATCAATGCTATAGACTCAATAAGCCATAAAATGTGACTACAGGATAAAATGCATAGTGTTGATAAGGAGTGTGATCTTAGCGACAAGTATTTGAGCGACGATGAAATAGCTTACTTTTCATTTAATTTCTCTCTAATTGGAAAATCCAGAAAAGACCCTGTGGAGGAGTTGGTAAAAGTTTTAGACGAGTTTGATGCTAAGGTATCTTTTTTCTCAACAAGGAACTTTTAAAAGTTTGTATAAAACTTTAACTAGGATCGTAGATTTGTGAAGAGAGATGTAGAATTAAGTAGTAGCGCCAAAGCTGAAAAGCTGGAGGCTAAAAAGAACAGGGTAGCCGATGTGCAAATAAAAAGGATGAAATTCTTTTCAGACGAACACAATAGCATGATCCGTAAATATATATCTAAATCCAGTCACATGCAACTTGATCTACAGAAAATTGGGAACGTTCAAAAGAGAAGGTATGTTACTGTGATAAGGCTACCAATTCAAGTAAATCCAGATACTACTGTACCGAGCATAGATACCTTAAGAAATAAGAAGAACGTTCTTGATGGAATTATGATACAAATGTGCCAGAATCTTCAATCGTGGAAAGAGGTATGTTTATGAAGTTTATTTTCTTTAATATGGTTATTTCTTACTTTTGTTTTAACCTTTTTTTTAAAACAGGATCTCAAGCGACCCTCCAAAAAGATTGATAAAATATTTTGCAATTCGGCTTTGGAGTTTTTCTTGAATAACTTACCAATTCCTCGTTGCAAGTTTCCTTGGTGCAATGACATATTCGTAGATCCCAGCTTCTGGAATAGTTTTGTTGGATTGGATGATGAACGAGTTGGTTGGTAAATGGACGAGGTAATTATAAAAATAATTTACATTAAAGGATGCTTAACATGTATTTTTGATTTTAAGTTTGTTATTTTTTACAGCACATTGAACTATGGGTATGGTACATGTGGCATTTTAGACAATCATCGCATGATTGGTCAATGGTTAGTTGTTACTTTTTTAAAATTTTAATCCAAGAATCGTTGCCCCTGTTTTATGCAATGGATGAAATCTACCCCATTGTCGTGTAGGAATGTTGAACATGTTATTTTTTCATTTAACTACATCTTTATACAAAAACATATGAGCTTGAATTAAAAATTATTTTATAAAATTTGTAGGTCTTCATTCTGATACACAAAACCACATTGGTTCCTAGCACGGTTTCACATCACATCTGGAAATGTTACTTTTTATGATAGTGAAAATACTTATGGTGAATGTAGTGATTGGTATTTGAAAGTAATGACATGTTTAGAGAATAAACTTCCTATTGTTCTTGAAAAAACTGGTGTGTTTGAAAGCAAAGGAATCGATCGAGAAACATACACTATTAACTTTAACCGTGCAACTGATGTTCCCATCCAAGGTGGTGTGTTTGGAGACTGTGGTGTATATCTGTGCCTTTTCCTTTACAGGTTAGTAATTTTATAATGTATTTGTTTATATAACATTCTTGGTGCTTGTATATCCATATGATTTTTTAGAAAAAATTGCTCATATGATTATTTGTTATGCAAAAGGTTATCTCATGGGATGAGCATGGAGGTTGAAGATCTAATTCAAACAGATCTAGCATATCGAGAGAAAATGTTGGAATTATTCTTCAACCACAAGATAGCATGTTAGTTGTTACTGTCTTAGACGAGAGACTTATCATCTAGTGTCTGTCAACTTCTAGGATTATTTTGAATTTTTTAGACTTAGTAACAAATGTAATTTTTGTGACAAAATGTGTGTTATTCTATTAAACAATTCACCACAGTGATTGCTGTTGATAACATGATGATAAACTTTGTCTATCAGGGGAAATAAAATGATCAACTTTTTGTTTGTAAATGCTCAACTTTTTGTTCTTCAATGCTCAAAATTTTGGTTCATAAGTACTTAAATTTTGGTTCATAAGTGCTCAAATTTTGATCTGTTTTTAAGAATTTAGTCAACTAATATGCTCAACTTTCATTATTATTAAAATACGCGTCGAAAAAACTTCCTTAACAGGTGGAAAAATTTTGTCAAACAGGGGGAAATAATTACCATAACAGGGGGACCAAATGATTAACTTTTATAAAAGTGCTCAAGTTTTTCCATAAGTTTTCTACTTTTTCCATAAGTTTTTAACAAAATTTATAAATTGTATAGTTACTAAAAAAGTTGACTAATTGTGCATTAGGAAAAACAAAAGAGGAATATATTACAAAAGGAAATACAATGCAACATACGTGATAACCAGAGAAATTATCCAATTATAACTTCACTTACTTCACTGTTATAAAGAAATAGTGATTCCTTGTAGGGCCCGACTATAAAAGTACCAGGGCTTCCTCCAATACCTATGTTGTTTACAAAGTTCCCATTGTCTGAAGTTTCTAGTATGTGGGGAAGACCTGGTGGGTTCACACTCACTTCAAATACCGGATCCTCGTTCTTTGAAATCCCCAATAGCTTCGGCACATGCTCAATATCCCTTTCGTGAAAGAACGATGTACGGATCAAAGAAATAAAACCATCAACCACCTCTAAGGTCCAACAACAACTAGCTCGTCCTCTAAGAAATACAACATTTCCTGCGATTATCAGCTGATTTTTTAGCTCTAAGACGGTGTATGGAGGTCAAATAGTATTGGTTACCTCTTCAGGTATATTTTCCAGTGTAAATTGGCGGGTATCCAAACCAAATGATAAAATCATATATTTTTATGCTCTTAACCACAAACACAAAAATACTTTTTGCACGCACCCAATAAATACTACCGGCCACCACTTCCTGGCTCCCCTACATATACTAATAGATCCCTGGGGACAATCTTCGATTTCTAAATTAAACCACACACGTGTTCTCATTGTAGAGTATGAGACTGAGCATGTACCTCCCTGTATGACCGGATTTTTTATGCACACAATTGTTGGTACTTTATTTGCATGAGAAACACCAAAACCAAATACTTTTTTTGAATTTGGAGGCTCATCCAACGGACACAAGATTGTCACATTCTTGTCCATGGTTGGGTTCCATAAGACCAATGCAATATTGCCTGTAACAATAAAACACCATATGCCTTAAGAAGTTGCAAGGCATGTAGATTTACACTATATAATCCTGAATGAGCCACACGTGTGAACACTAAGTCAGCACCAATCTTATACATGATACCCTCCATGTCATGCTTTTATTGGAAAATGAAACTTCAATTAGAAACCTCTTGAGAACGGTATTATAAACGGAAATCTATTACGTCAATGCAAGATTTCAGTGACTTGTAGACTTGACGACATCTACATAGATCTCTCACAGGAAGCCTAAGCATTATTTCTCTTTGGATGTCGATTGGTATGTGATCAGACATGTTTAGGTATGTTGTGTGTGGTAATTAAGTTTGTGGAGAGATATTATAATGAAACAATTAGTCATTGGTTGTTATATTATCTTTATGACTATAAACTTTTTTTTATTAAACACACAAACAACCTTAAAGAGCATAGTACATTTTGACAATCAGTTGACTTTCTTTGATAAGTCAAGTCAAAATGATTTCTAGTTGACTTTTTTGGTTCTTAAATTCTCAACTTTTGTTTAATTTTTAATGAAGTCATCTAAATGCCTAACTTTTGGATCTCCAATGCTTAAATTTTGGTTCATAAGTGCTCAAATTTTGGTTTATAAGTATGCTCAACTTTTATTATTATTAAAAAACATGTGGAAAAAGTTTCCTTAACAGGTGGAAAATATTTGGCTAACAGGGGGGAAATAATTACCATAACATGGGGACCAAATGATCAACTTTTATAAAAGTGATAAACTTTTTTCTAAAAGTGATCAACTATTTCCATAAGTTATCTACTTTATCAATTATGTATCAAGGTTGTCCTTTTTATTTTTTTATCCCCCTGTTTTTTATAATTTTAAACAGTTTCCCCTAACATTGAATTTTTAATGGTTTTTTTATAGTTGACCGATATTTGACCATTGTTTGATGGTTTATTAACGATAAAAAATAAAAAGTTATCAATGGTGACCTTTGTTTGACCTTTAATTAACGATAAAAAATAAACTTATCTTGTTCGGATTCATCATCACATGGTTTAACCATTCATTTCTTTCTTTCAATTCACTCAAGTAAATGCAATATCATTTATTTCAATTAACTCAAATACGTTTTGAATCCAGTCGTCTATTGTAATCAATAAAAACCCACCAATATTCTCACACAGTAAACAATCTATCATTTCCAATCAACTATGACGAATTTAAAGTTTCATGATTATCACAACATGGTGGCCAATTTGAAGAGGAGTGATGTTCATCGGGAATTTGATTAGATTGTGGACTATCTTTGGTGCTTGTTATTTTAAGATTGCACTTCAGGTAAATCCTAGAATCTATACTTCACACATAAGGCAATTTTGGACTAATGCCCAAATAAAAACTGTTGGAGGAGAAGTTAGTATTAAGAGTAAGGTGGATGGCATTAGTAAGTACATCACTATATCTTCAAACAGAGAGTCACTTCTCTTGAATGATCGGGATGGTGTAAGTACTATCCCTGAAAAAGAACTGTTTAAAGAAATTGGATTGTTGGGACATAATATTCATGAAGATCAAAAATCAAAGTTTTTTAAAGGACTGTTTGCCCCTCATTGGAAATATTTGATACATACAATCCAACAGTGCTTAAGCCATAAATTAACACCATTTAATAAGTTTGGAAGTAATATAGCAACTACAATAGTATGTTTGGCAAAAGGGAAAATATACAATTTTTCGCAAATGATTTTCGATGTTACGTTGAAACATGTTAAAGGAAAAAAAATTGTATGTACCCAAGATTTTTGACTGTGCTTATAGACATGGATGGAGAGATTAAACACAAAAATTCCTTTATGATGGGCAAACACAAAGAAAAGTTATTCACCACCTTAAAACCAAACACAACTAACTTTTTTGGGAGATCGGTCCCATTAACCGAACCTATTATTGATTTCATTCAAGTTGGAACTGCTATAAATCCAGCAGAAGGCCAGAGGAAGAAAACATGATCAACAGGTGGGTGTTTATCCGTGGCAGAGGAGGATCATATCACTAGTGTCGAGAGTAGCATGGGTGAGGATGTCGAGCCTGAGACAAGGAATAAATCTAGGCAAGAATGTGGCAACATAGGTGAGGGTAGTTTGCAACATCTATCAATTAGTGTTGTGCAAAAGTCTGCAAACACAGAATGCAAAACTGGAAAAACAAGTGAAGGAGCAGGGTGTGGCTATTGAAAATTTAAAAACAATACTTGATAAAATTGAGATGAGGAAAAGAAAAGGTTTTGTTCTATCCTATGATGAGGGGAATGAAGATGATGACAATGCCAAAACTGAATACTATGATTATCCGAAGTCAGACACTGAAAATGTTAGTGTTCATAAAGTAAGTGACAACGTTTGTGATAAGGGTAGTCACAACACATACGATTGTGCTGACACATTGGCTAAACTAGGACAAACCTTTTCTCCAACACTTGCACTTGAAAATACAATAGTTTCCTTTGCCAATGTAACTGTTTACCTTGAAAGAACAACAGTTTCACCTGAAAAAGAAAGAGTTTCACCTAAAAAAGAAAAAGTTTCACCTGAAAAAGAAAGAGTTTCACCTGAAAAAGCAAGAGTTTCACCTGAAATAGCAATAGTTTTCCCTGTTTCAAATACTATTGCTCCTACAAGTGTGTTTACTGGGAGACAAACACAGACAAATAATGGGATTGAAATTAGAAGAAGTAAAACATAGTCTTTGTCATCCAATGTTGGTCTACAGGATAAGGGAAAATCTATTGTGGTAGAAGAGCCAGAATTTAAGTCTAAGAAAGCACAAGAAAAATATGATGAAAATCTTGCTAAGAGAATCGAGGAAGAGCAGTTCTTAGAGCAACAACAAATAATGAAAAACATGGAAGAAAATCGACAAATTAATGATCAAACGTAAATAACAGAACAAATGGTGCAAGGAATTCTGAGTCAAATAGTCCCCGGTTTCCACAGCCTTCTAGATAAATTCTTGAAAGAATACGAGGAATGGACTTCTAGAACACCTACTAAATGGAGGTATGAGATGTTGTTAATGGCTCTGGATTATCAGCAGAAATTTATTCTATGGAGAAAGAATGAAGAAAATAGAGCACAATATATGTCTTCAGTTTCTAATCGAAGAGTTTACTACAAATGTATGCTAAAGACTCACGCGGGTTACAAGAAAGACCATTTTAAAGGGTTATCTTTTGAAGATCTTGAGAGAAGATCTATTCCTGTTATTAAAAAGGCTGAGGAATTTTTTGAGATGGGTTCAGAGGCAGAAAAAGAGCATATAGAGAAAATGAATGCTAGGATGAAGAAATGCAGAGAGAACGTTAAAAGAAAAGGTGAGACTGGTGCATCTGTTGGATCATCTAGTTTTGTTGATCATTGCACATCTAAAAGATTGAAAAGGATGGATATGGTAGGGAAGATTGTTGGTGAAGATCTATATACATCTAATGAAAAGATTGAAAAGAAATTGAAGTTAGTTCTTCCCGATGAATTCAAGCCTGATTCAATGTTGGATAGGTGTCCTGTTCTTGAGTATGAAGTTGTGGTTGATAAGGGTATGAGTTGGTGGAGGCTGACTAGGGTAAATGGTCAATCTGAAACCTATCAGACTTTATCAGAAATGTTTCAGGCTTTAGACAAAGATGATCTTAATGATCTTTAGAATGTTTTGAAAGCTAAATTCGAGTCTAATCCACCTACAGATGACATGGGAAAAGATTTTGACATCTGGAGCACAATGAGAAGAATGTATGAGCCTAATATTAAAGATAACATTTGGGCCACTCAGAAGGGAAGTGATATCATATGTTTGAGGTTGTTTTCATCTTCTGCAGTGTATGAGTTAGTTATGTCCGAGATGATTGTGTACTTGCTGGTTGGAAAAAAGTATCCTCTCACTCAGGATACATTGAAGAAGATAGTTGAATTTGAATTACAGGTTGATTGTATCAATAATGTAGCTTATGAGTTGTTCAGGACTTTTTACTCATAGATACTCCCTTGAAGTCCCTTGAAGAAACCACAAGTTTGGACGTTGCCACAAATTATGTTATATATATTTCTTTTGTATAAGTGTGTACTATAAACAAGTTCTCCCTATTGTAACCAATCACTATGTATCCAAATTATCAAATGCTCTACTTTTGGTCCTAAGTTGATCAACTTTTTAATTTATTCCACAAATGCTCATGTATATACTAAATCATATAACAAACAGTTTGATATAAATAAAAGCAACACATATAGTTCGATACATCAAAAGTTGACACAAATTACAAATAGATCGATAGAAATAAAAGCAACAAAACTAGTTCAAACAGTTAAATTAAACAAATTCAAGGTACATTACCAAATCCGAAAGATGAATAGAAACACCGCCTGATAATGCATATCTATGGATCATACATGTGCACAACTTCCATAGAGTACGACATCGATTGCTGTGTATTGGTATGCGCTTCCTGTGTGAGCTCATTGTCGTACTTATTTGCCTAAAAAATAGGTATAATGTAAGAAAACTTAAAGATCAAAATACAAAAGCATTCTGAGGAATAAATTTAAGCCATCTTACGTTTTTCGAAGGGAGTGGTTCTCTGCATGATTGTCGGTTGTGGCCACGAGTACCGCATCTTTCACATCTAACTGGACTCTTTTCCTCACCTTGAGATTTTATGTGTTCTTTATTTTTTGGTCTGCCAGCGGGGTGATTATCCACGAGTGGTGGCCTTACTACTTGGAAATAGTTCGGACGTTGCCAACTTGAAACTTCTCCCACAGGAGACACCATTCCTTCATATGTTGCTTTAAGGGTTGCTTTCTTAAACCAGCCTTGCACCAAGTGATTAACCTCTGTCGAACCAAGAACTCTACATATCGCCAAGAGATGGCCACAAGGCAGACCTGAAAGTTGCCATACTCGACATGTGCAGGAGTAATTATATATCTCGACAGTATGGATTATACGAGTATCATCAACTTGGTAAATCTTAAACTTCTAAATTCCTCTTACAGACCAAGTAACTCCTTTTCTCCACCTTTTGGTTATTTTTGTTTTAGCCCAGTTACTAAGTTCATCGTCCATCGGTTGTGCATTAATACAAGGCTTTTACCCTAAGGATAAAATATTATCGTTCGATCTCTTCGAATTGATTATTGGTAGAAAGTGCGACTCAATTGTTCTTGGTGGAAATGAGAATGGTTTGGTTGATTATCTATTTTAAACTAATAACAAATAATGTAAATGTCGTTGAGTAAAGTAGAAGCTTTTAAGATTAAACTAAAGTAACGAGTAAAAAGTAAATGCATGAAAACTTAAAGACAAGATTAGAAAGAATAATAGAACACTTACTAAAACTAACACTAGAAAACTTTGCAAAAATAAGGAATTTAACACTAATCGGAATACAAAATTGAGTGATCGGAATGTTGGAGACAACTCAAATCGGAATATCACTAATGGGTCCAGATCAGAATATATTCCGATCGGTTGATCGGAATGTATGCAATTCGCACCGTCGGAATACTTGAAATACTCTCGTCGGAATGTCAGCAAACAACTCCCAATCGGAATAACTAAAATCAAGCACCAATCGGAATATCTAAAAAAAACACTCAATCGGAATGTCTAAAAAGAACACCCAATCGGAATGTGCAAGAATTCCTTAATCGGAATGTTACAAAAGGGGCCAGATCAGAATCTAAACAACTATGCCGTCGGAATGTATAAACCCTAATCCGATCACCACGATCGAAATAAGGGGTATGGGGTGTTGGTCGGAATACGCTGATCGGAAAGGGGTTTAGACCCTTTCTGATTTAAGTGGGATTCGAGATAAGCCAAGGTAATAAGCTATATTGATAAGCTCACACCACAACTAGAACGAATCAAGAGTGAAATATACTAAATAAGCACAATCAACAACTTATCCAAACATAAAATAATCAAACCTTTAAATCAAATCATAAAAATATGAACTTTTTAAGAAAACTTTAAAAAGTAAATAAGCTAAAAGAACGAATAAGCCAATAAGCACAAGGAACTTAAAGCTCAATCGAATGAAAGCTTATGTAGGAACAAAAAGATTAACTTTTTAAGCACAAAAACATTAAGAACAACACAGATCAAATGTATTTCGCACCAAAAGTTAACTAAATTCAAGAAAGGTAGAATGAGATGAAAGATTAAAAGCTTAACTAGAACTTGATTAATGAAATCAACAATACACAAATGTTTAATCTTGAAAGATTAAAAGAAAGAAAAGATGAAAAGTTAGTGAGAGGAAGTTTAGAACTTTCTCTCTCTAAAACTAGAAAGAAAAAGTGAAAAAATGAAAAACTTCCAACTAAAGACTAACCACCCTCCTAATGTGTATTAGGAGGGTATTTATAGGGAAAGTGGAAGGAGTGCATGTGTAGCATCTTCTTTCTTTCTTCACGTCTTCTCGACTCGATTTAATTCTTTGTCTTTTCTCGACGTCGTCTCAGGATTTGAACTTGTCTTGATAATTTTCTTCTTTAATTTAGACTCGAGTTCTTCGACTTCATTAAACTTCCGTCTTTAGACTTTTTCTTCGATAAATCTTCAGAATAGGCCTTGGACATCCGTTCTTTTTGCACTCTTGATCTTTTGACTTCGTCTTTTCCCGTTTTCTTCGATAAAAGCCCGTGAAAGCCCGTGTTTTCTTCCTTTTTAATCTTTTGGTCCTAAAACACAATAAAAACACAAACCACGCATAATTCCGACTTTTACGACATAAAATACACGTTTTGGTCTTGTTATTATTGGAAATAAGTGGTAAAAGGATAAGTGTTTTCACACTTATTAAATCCCCTACACTTGACCATTGCAATGCCCTCATGCAATGCATTAATTTTAAAGCACGGTTTACATATTCCATCATAAATAATTCACCTTGGCCTTTATTAAATACTAAACATCTAAGAAAAATAAAATGATAGAAACAAGTAAAGAAATTAAAAACTTACATTGGGTTTTGGCTGCCATGAACGTTTATCATCCTCAAGTTTCACGTTCCCCATACCAAGCTTAAAAACGAGATCATTGTTATTATAAGTTAGCAAACTAACACGAATTCATGTGGGCCAATTATTCACTTAGACTCCCTTATTCCTAGTTGTATCTCTTATATTTTATTTTTGTCTTGAATGATCACGAGGATGCATTGTTTGACTTATTTTCGATAGTTATTTAAGCCGAAAATAAGGTGAACGATTTAATCAATAGTTAGCTAAAGGACAAAATCTTTTAAAACTGCTTCTCGGGACCTCATAAAGTTCATATCTTGGCATAACTCGCTTTACGATTTGAGACCTTTCTCGGACCGATATTTGGCAGCGACTTCATACTTCGAATCTTTGAGAGACGTTCATGAAATAATGGCCTTCTCTTCATAATAGGAATTTCTTCACTTGAAGTTTTGAGAGATTCTTCATCTTTGGACCACGACTTCTTCATTTTTCTCCAATCGTTATTTTGGACTTTGATATACAACGATCCGCCTCCTTTTAGGACTTGGATCTATTTATCCTCATACTTGTTAGGGCCTTTTTGGATAGACTTCTCCATGATCTTTTGGGGAGTTTTTGCTTTTCGTCGTGTGTCTCGATCCTTCATATTGATTTTCGATAAATGATTCTTCACATCACTTTTGGATCTTTAGCAAAAAAATGTAGCCCTCATGCCTTGTAAGGGCTTTTTCGGACTCGCCAATCTTCGCATCCCGCTTCAATAAGTTATGCCTTGGCTATGAACTCTAATCCGTACCGAGCAACTTTTAAACGATCTTGGGCTAGAATCTAAGTAACCTTTTAAATCGTACAACCTTATTTATTGCAGATAAATTTATTAACAAGCGAAGGGAGAATAGGCTTATAATTAACTCACATAAATTCACGAAAGAATACCAAACTTATAATTGACTCTATCATCTCTCGTTCTCCACAGCTTAAAATCTCAAGGAATGAGACTCGTGGATGCTTAGCCTATTAAATCAAAGTTTTGGGTTTTCGAGTCGCCTATAGGATCTTGCAAATTCTTAGACTTTTTCAAGTTTAGAAATCGCATTTTAAAGTTCCCTTGATAAACGACTCTCTAGGATCAATTATAGGAACTTGCGAAAAGTTCTTGTTCTTAACCCGTGAGAGTTAAGACTTTCGCGTTTTATAACTCCCTATATAAAAGCTTAGCAAAACTTGACTTAAACGCGTTAAGGATACTAGCTAGAGTAAACTTAGATAAGTAAACTCGGGTTGAGTCAAAATATTCATGACTAAGAAAAATTTAAAACCACTTTATTTAAGCAAGGAAAGAAAATAACCATAATGAAGAAAAATACCACTATACAACTAGGCCAAAATAGATTAAAATTTTTGAAAAATGTCGAAAAATCAAATTTTCCGTTTAAAATGAGGGCAAATCATGGAAAAGACCACTTACTTCGATAGAAGTCCCCCCTACACTTGATATAAACATTGTCCTCAATGTTTAAGCATGTGGGAGTAAACTCCCCTACACTTAGGACATTGTGCACTTTGTTTAAATCTTGCTAAGGAAAGGACAACTAAAGTGAATTCAATGTGACATATAAGATATGAAATATTGAATCACAAGAGTTTAGGATAGAACCGGGAAGATGGGAACACGGGATCACGGTTAGTCAAATATCATCAAGAGTGAATCTTTGAAGCTTTAATCCCTGCACAGCACAAGAAACAAGACAACAAACACATACGGGGCTCCCCCTACACTTATTATGAAAGCAGTAAAGGATAGAGCACGGGTTGCCTCCCGAGAAGCGCTTGTTTTTGTTCACCGAGTCACGAGCCTGACTCGACCTAAATTTAGTTCATGGGAAACGTGGTGAGGGATGGACTCATCTCATGAGAGATGTCCTCACCAAAGTACAGCTTCAAACGCTGGCCATTCACCTTGAAATTGGGCCCATTTGGCTGAGAAAGCTCAATGGTCCCATATGGAAAGACTTTGGCGACGGTGAATGGACTAGACCAGCGGCTCTTCAGCTTGCCCGAGAAGATCTTCAACCGAGAGTTAAAAAGTAAGACTTGATCACCAACATGGAACTCTCGGTTCTTAATTCTAGCATCGTGGATGATCTTGGTCTTCTCCTTGTAGATCAGCGAGTTCTCATAAGCTTCATTCCTCAGTTCATTTAACTCGTTTAGTTGAATCTTGCGATGATCACCGGCTTTGTTGATGTCGAAGTTAGCCGATTTCAAGGCCCAGTACGCCTTGTGTTCCAGCTCGATAGGGAGGTGGCATGCTTTCCCTACACAAGACGATAAGGTGTACAACCGATCGGGGTCTTGTAAGCAGTACGGAAAGCCCACAGAGCATCATCTAACTAATCGGCCCACGCGGCACGATGCTCTCCCACAGTACGCTCCAAAATTCTCTTTAGTCCACGGTTGGAAATATCGGCTTGACCGTTGGTTTGGGGATGATAAGCGGTGGAAAGACGGTGATTGACACCGTACTTAGCCATGACTCTTGCAAATTGATCATTGCAAAAATGAGTCCCGCGGTCACTGATAATAGCACGAGGAACGCCGAATCAAGAAAAGAGCTGCTTCAAAAATTTCACAACCACCCTCGCATCGTTCGTTGGGAGCGCCTTATCTTCAACCCATTTAGAAACGTAGTCAACTGCGACGAGGATGTACTTGTTCCCTTTAGATGATGGAAATGACCCCATAAAGTCGATGCCCCATACATCAAAGATTTCACATTCTTGTATGAAATTTTGAGGCATCTCATCTTTATGTGTGATCTTGCCTTGTCTTTGCCAAGCATCACAATGTTTAACCATATCGTGAGCGTCACGATAGATGGTGGGCCAATAGAATCCAGAGTCGAATACTTTCTTCGCGGTGTAATTAGGACCAAAGTGACCACCGGTGGGTCCTTTATGGCAAGCGTCAAGGATTTGTACCGCTGCCGGCCCATCAACACATCGACGAATAATCAGATCCGCACATTGTTTGAAAAGGTAAGGGTCGTCCCAGAAATAATGTTCAATATCCTTAAAGAACTTTTTCTTTTGTTGGGACGTGAGCCCTTCCTTGAGAATCCTACCCGCTAAGTAGTTTGCAATGTCCGCAAACCACGGGGTGTCATCGAGATTAAAATTGATAGACATGAAGGCCTCAAGGGGAAAAGAGTCATTGATCTCTTTGTTCGGATGATCCCCTTGGTAAGGATCCTCAAGTCTACTGAGATGATCCGCGGCTAGGTTTTCGGCTCCCTTCTTGTCACGAATTTCAATGTTGAATTCTTGAAGGAGCAAAACCCAACGAAGAAGTCTTGGCTTAGAATCTTGCTTATCATCAAGTACTTCAACGCGGAATGATCGGTATACACTATGGTGGTAGAAAGGACAAGATAGGGGCGAAATTTTTCAAATGCATAGACAACAGCTAAAAGCTCTTTTTCGGTTGTCGTATAATGCAATTGAGCCCTTGTCATTGTCTTGCTAGCATAGTGGATTGGTTGGAAGTGTTTGTTCACTCTTTGGCCCAAAACCGCTCCAATAGCAAAGTCGCTAGCATCACACATCAACTCAAAAGGTAGCTCCCAATTAGGGGTAACCAAGACCGGTGCCTTAGTTAGCTTATCCTTAAGAAGATTGAAGGATTCAAGACACTCTTTGGGAAAGATGAAAGGAGTATCTTTTTCCAAGAGGTGGGTCATCGGGCGAGCGATTTTAGAAAAATCTTGGATGAATCGACGATAGAAGCCCGCATGACCGAGGAAACTTCTCACACCCTTCACGGTTGAAGGTGGAGGCAATTTAGCAATAACATCGACTTTAGCACGGTCCACTTCAAGACCGGCTTTGGAGATTTTGTGTCCTAGCACGATGCCCTCTTTTACCATGAAATGGCATTTTTCGCAATTTAGAACAAGGCGAGTGTCTTCACACCGCTTAAGCATACGTTCTAAATTGGTAAGGCAAGCGGAGAAAGAATCTCCATAAACCGAGAAATCATCCATGAAGACTTCCATAGTTTCTTCAACCATGTCATGGAAGATAGCCATCATACACCTTTAGAATGTCCCAGAAGCATTGCATAAACCGAAAGGCATGAGTTTGTAAGCAAATGTTCCGTAGGGACAAGTGAATGTGGTTTTCTCTTGGTCTTTGGGATCGATGGGAATTTGGAAATACCCGGAGAAACCGTCTAAGAAGCAGTAATAGTCATTACCCGCTAGACGTTCAAGCATTTGGTTCATGAAAGGAAGGGGACAATGATCCTTTCTCGTAGCATCATTGAGTTTGTGGTAGTCTATACAAACTCTCCACCCTGTAACGAGATGAGTAGGAACCAACTCGTTGTTTTCATTAGGGACAACGGTGATTCCGCCCTTCTTAGGCACACAATGGACGGGACTAACCCACGGTGAATCCGAGATAGGATAGATCATTCCCGCATCAAGAAGTTTGATAACCTCTTTTTTGATTACGTCATGGATCTTAGGATTCACCCTTCATTGGCTTTGAATAGTGGGTTTGAAGTCGTCCTCCATGAGAAATTTGTGTGTGCAGAAGTGAGGATCAATTCCACGAATATCGGAGATCTTCCAAGCAATCGCTTTCTTGTGATTCTTCAACACGGCGATAAGTCGGGATTTTTCTTCATCTTTTAGGTCCTTTGCGATGATGACCGGTAACGTCTTGTTTTCTTCAAGGAAAACGTACTCGAGATGAGACGGAAGATCCTTAAGCTCTAAATCCGACGGATTTTCGATGGACAGCGTAGTCAACTTCGGCTCATCGGTAGAGATATCCTTAGGAGATGGTGTAGAAGTTTGGTCCTCATTGAGAAGTTTCTCAATGGTACGAATGTCTTCATCCCAATCGGTGGGAGAACCATCATACTTAAGATCGAGAGGACCCAGGCTAACTTCGAAATCATCCAAGTCACTTTCTCCAAAAGGAGTCAATGACGGAGCAATTGAGGCAACGGTCTCAACATTGGGCAGAGAAGAAGAACCACTTTTACAAGCGTCTTTGAAATGTTCTTCACAAGCTTCATCAAGAACATCAATGAAATTAACACTCTCATTTTCCGAAGGCTGTTTAGAAAGTTTACCCATGATGAAGACGATTTTATCGTCACCAACTCTCATGATTAATTCGCCAGCGGCTACATCAATGAGAGTGCGACCGGTCCTCAGGAATGGACGTCCAACGAGTAATGGAACACGGGGATCCATCTCGTAGTCAACGACAACAAAATCCGCCGGGAAGGTGAATTTGTCGACACCAACGAAGACGTCTTCGGCTATCCCCACTGGATAAGCAATCGTACGGTTAGCTAATTCCAAAGTCATTCGTGTGAGGACTAGCTCGGGGAGAGATAATTGCTTCCAAACACTTAATGGCATTAAGTTAATACTGGCACCTAGATCGGCTAGGGCCATGCAATTCTCTACTCCCGGGAAGTTGCAAGGAACCAAGAAACGACCCAGATCACCAAGCTTGGTTGGTAATTTCCTTAAGAGCACTGCGGAGCAGTTCTCATTAAGTTGGGTCTGAGCAATATCGAGAAGTTTCTCCTTATCACTGAGAAGATCTTTAAAAATTTTAGCGTATTTGGGCATGTGAGCGAGAGCCTCAGCAAAGGAGATATTGAAATTCAGTTGTTTGAACATTTTAAGAAAGTTCGAAACCTGGATATCATCCTTGTTCTTCAATTTCTCTTTCCTCAACCTCGAAGGATAAGGTATATTGGGTTGAGATGAAGGATTTGGGATAGAATTCGCACTCACATCCTTGGGTGGAGGAGGGGTAGAAGTAGAAGGTGTTGGAATAGGAGATGTTGAAGTTGGAGGGATAGAAGATGGAGGATTCGGAGAAGGAGACTCGTTTTCCTTTGTCACAATCACCAGTGTAGGTGTAGGAAGCTCGGGTTCCTTTAAACCTTTTCCACTGCGAGTGGTGATTGCTCTCATCTCCCCTCTTGGATTAGCAACGGTGTTACTCGGAAGAGAACCCGGTCCAGAGGTTTGATTACTAGGGAAGAAACTAGCCATCATATTCCTCAAGTCATTCGTTTGACTTGCCAAAGTGTTTCACATATCAGCTCGAAGATCATTTCCTTGCTTCACCATATCTGCTTTCATGTTGGACATTTCCCGCTGAAGATTTTGCACGATCACATCGTTAGTCCTCATGTAGGTTTCAACATCTTGGTGTAAGGCGGTTTGTTGGTTGAGAGGAGGAGCATGGTAGGCGGGTGGTTGATAAGCAGGTTGTTGGTAAACTTGGTTGTTTCTTTGAGGTGGATATGGGTTTCTTTGGTTTTGATATTGATTTGGAGTTGGAGCACGTGGTTGGTTTTGATTGTTGCGATTGAGGTTGTTTGGGTTTTGTGGGGGAAAACCGGGAGGTGAAAGAAAGTTGTTTGAGCGATAGCTGAGCAAGTTGCGGTCACCTTGAGGATGTGCTTGATAGCCTCCTGTAGCATAGGTACCGTTGGCAGCATACACATTTTCTGGATTGTCGTGAGTCGAAGGACAATCGGTGTATGAGTGAGATCCCCCGCATATATCACAAGATTGGCTCAAAACATTAGCTTGGGCATTGAATTGTTTGGCATTGTTGGCATTTTGTAAAACAAGCGATTCCACAAGCGAAGTAAGCTTATCAATTCTTTTGTCAGCATCACTAGTACTAGCACTTGCTACATTAGTTCTAACACTCTTGGTTTGAACTCTAGATTTGTTCTCAATAATATCCCAAGCAGCATTAGAAGATTTAACCAAAATATTACCCCCCCCCCCCCCCCCCCCCGAGGCACTGTTTAGTGAATCTTGGTCATTCATGCTTAACCCATTGTAAAAAGTATTGATTTGATGTACTTTTGTTAAACCATGTTGTGGACACTTTCTTAAAAGTTCCTTAAAACGGTCCCAAGATTCACTAAAAGACTCACCGTACTTTTGTTCAAAGGTAATAATTTCATTCCACAAAGCTGTAGTACGTGAGGGTGGGAAAAAGTAGTTGATAAACTTAGTCTCTAAATCCGTCCACGTAAGAATACTTTGTGGCGGTTCCTTATCAAGCCAATTACGGGCTTGTCCCTCTAAGGAGAAAGGAAAAAGTTGCAAGCGAATCACTTCTTGTGATACCCCATTGTACTTAACCGTATTGGTAAGCTGAAGAAACCTTTTAATGTGGTCATGAGGATCATCAAGTGAGCGGCCTAAGAAGGGTTGAGCAGAGACCATTTGTATAAAGCCAGATTTGAGTTCAAAGTTGTTGGCTCCAATCTCAGGGATAACAATTGCATCGGTGTTGCCTTCTACGTGCGATTGCAAAAGCTCGATCATTGGTTGATTGTCCATGGTGAGAATTGGTTGAGTAATGACTTCGGCTTGAGCTACTCTCTTCTTACGAGCACGAGTACGCATGCACACCTACAAAAAGATTAGAAAAATAGAAAGGAAATATTTTTTGTTTTTATGGTTTTTAAATTTTTTTTATTTTTTTTGTATTTTTGAAGATTTTATATTTTTTAGGATTTTTGAAATTTTTAAAAGGAAAATAACGTTCAAAGAAGAACGGATCCCAAAATCCAATGCGTCTCTCACTAAAAAACCTTTAATCTTAACGAAAAGAGCCGGCAGCGGCGCCATTTAATACAAGGCTTTTACCCCAAGTATAAAATATTATCTTCCGATCTCTTCGAATTGATTATTGGTAGAAAGTGCGACTCAATTGTTCTTGGTGGAAATGAGAATGGTTTGGTTGATTATCTATTTTAAATTAATAACAAATAATGTAAATGTCGTTGAGTAAAGTAGAAGCTTTTAAGATTAAACTAAAGTAACGAGTAAAAAGTAAATGCATGAAAACTTAAAGACAAGATTAGGAAGAATAATAGAACACTTACTAAAACTAACACTAGAAAACTTTGCAAAAATAAGGAATTTAACACTAATCGGAATACAAAATTGAGTGATCGGAATGTTGGAGACAACTCAAATCGGAATATCACTAATGGGTCCAGATCGGAATATATTCCGATCGGTTGATCGAAATGTATGCAATTCGCACCGTCGGAATACTTGAGATACTCTCGTCGGAATGTCAGCAAACAACTCCCAATCGGAATAACTAAAATCAAGCACCAATCGGAATATCTAAAAAAACACTCAATCGGAATGTCTAAAAAGAACACCCAATCGGAATGTGCAAGAATTCCTTAATCAGAATGTTACAAAAGGGGCCAGATCGGAATCTAAACAACTATGCCGTCGGAATGTATAAACCCTAATTCGATCACCACGATCGGAATAAGGGGTATGGGGTGTTGGTCGGAATACGTTGATCGGAAAGGGGTTTAGACCATTTCTGATTTAAGTGGGATTCAAGATAAGCCAAGGTAATAAGCTATATTGATAAGCTCACACCACAACTAGAACGAATCAAGAGTGAAATATACTAAATAAGCACAATCAACAACTTATCCAAACATAAAATAATCAAACCTTTAAATAAAATCATAAAAATATGAACTTTTTAAGAAAACTTTTAAAAGTAAATAAGCTAAAAGAACGAATAAGCCAATAAGCACAAGGAACTTAAAGCTCAATCGAATGAAAGCTTATGTAGGAACAAAAAGATTAACTTTTTAAGCACAAAAACATTAAGAACAACACGGATCAAATGTATTTCGCACCAAAAGTTAACTAAATTCAAGAAAGGTAGAATGAGATGAAAGATTAAAAGCTTAACTAGAACTTGATTAATGAAATCAACAATACACAAATGTTTAATCTTGAAAGATTAAAAGAAAGAAAAGATGAAAACTTAGTGAGAGAAAGTTTAGAACTTTCTCTCTCTAAAACTAGAAAGAAAAAGTGAAAAAATGAAAAACTTCCAACTAAAGACTAACCACCCTCCTAATGTGTATTAGGAGGGTATTTATAGGGAAAGTGGAAGGAATGCATGTGTATCATCTTCTTTCTTTCTTCACGTCTTCTCGACTCGATTTAATTCTTTTTCTTTTCTCGACGTCGTCTCGGGATTTGAACTTGTCTTGATAATTTTCTTCTTTAATTTAGACTCGAGTTCTTCGACTTCATTAAACTTCCGTCTTTAGACTTTTTCTTTGATAAATCTTCAGAATAGGCCTTGGACTTCCGTTCTTTTTGCACTCTTGATCTTTTGACTTCGTCTTTTCCTGTTTTCTTCGATAAAAGCCCGTGAAAGCCCGTGTTTTCTTCCTTTTTAATATTTTGGTCCTAAAACACAATAAAAACACAAACCACGCATAATTCCGACTTTTACGACATAAAATACACGTTTTGGTCTTGTTATTATTGGAAATAAGTGGTAAAAGGATAAATGTTTTCACACTTATTATGCATCTACCAGAAAATAAAAATACACAACTTTAATACACTGAAAACAACCTTTTCATATGGAGGGGGAATAGTAACCAAAACAGGTGGAATAAAAACCACATAACTATAAAAACATTATTTATATAAACAATGTATCTCTATATTTTTCCCGAAGATTGCAGTACCACTTATATACCAGCTTTCTAAAGTAATCCATTAGGTTAGTGACTGGAATTTTTTGCTCGTTTTTTGTTAACGCATTGATCGACTCCACATAGTTAGATGTGAGGATATTGTAACGATTACTAGTATAATGTGCCCTTGACCACTTCTCAACACCTGCATCCATAAGAGTTTTGTATGCTTTTGGTTTTTTGCCTCTGATTACAGATAACCGATTATTAAAATCGTCAATTAAGTAAGCTTTGCACATCTTCCAGTATGTTGACTCAAGTGTATCATTGCTCAGCTTACAGTTCATCATGAGATGCCTACAACAATACCCAAAATGCATTTGGGAAAACATTATCACAGGCTGTTAAAATCCCAACATGTCTGCATGAAATTATAGCTAAATCAGGATTCTCCCCTATGCATTCCTTTAATTTGGTGAGAAATGTTCATGATTCTGCACTCTAACCCTGAGACACACCCGTTGCAATTGCTAAAATCTGGTTGTTGCCATCCATTCCAACTACCAACAAATTAGTTCTATCAACAACGGCCTTAAATGGTCGCGAAAGCTCCGAATCTAAATTAGTTATAAACGTTTAGTTGTATTGATATTAAAAAGCTTCAAATGTTTAAAGGTTTGTTGTAAATAAAATTGCTTACTGAAACACCAAAACCGATAAAAACCTGCTTAAATTTGTTGTCTTCATCAGTCTTGATATGTGTTACCGTACCATCGTTTGTCAATTTTATATTATGACAATAATACGGTAACTGTGCAAAGGAGGCCACCAGGCAACCAACAATCGGTTCCAAAGCCACATACTTGGATCTACATGCTTGTTTGTAAGAAATGTTTATGTTTTACTGACTGTATATGTCTTCTTGTATATCCTTTCCCTTGTAGATACGAGTGGCATTGTCTTTTAACTTAGGCTCTAATAAATGACCCAACAATTTTGTCGTCGCATTATGGTGATGCATACCAATTTGTGTTTTTGGACAAGTATGATGGTCGATTGCTTTTTTAATTACCCATGTATTACTAAAATCCAACTCTTTTGAAATTACTTTCCATTAGCAATCAATGTGCCTACAAACAACATCGTATGTTTGGTGATCTGATTCCTAGCCATAAACCCGTAACCTTGTAAAATAGCTTTATGACCAAGTTTATACATTAGTAATTCTTTACTATCAAAGGTATCTCCCTCTGCCACCATTCATTCACCCTGACTACTTGATTCCCCTAATTCTGTGATATTGGGTTATATATCTTCTGGCGGACAACCTTTGTATGCTAATGTATTTTTTTCCCCATTTAATTTCATAATCGTCTAATGCTTCTTGTTTAGGAACAGTTTGCTTGTTTCTAAATTTAACCGATTTAACTTCTAAATTAGGCTTTTTAAGAGAACTAGTTGTATCAGGCTTCTTAGAAGAACTAGCTATATCAGGCTTCTTAAAAGAACTAGCTATATCAGGCTTCTTAAAAGAACTAGCTATATCAGGCTTAATATCCAAATCTTCCTTCATAAAAGAACTAGACGTATTGTCTATCTTTTTTATAAAAAGTGTATGGGGGTTACTTTTTGTGTGACATACATTAAAGATGAAAAAATTTACATCATCATCTTCTATGCGCACACATCTTGAACCATCTTCATAACTAAGCGTTATATTCGAAAGCGGGTGAATACTGAACTATTTCTTCGCAACATAAACAAGTTCTTTGTAATTTGTTGTTTTCTTAATGCTAACCCCAATAACTAGGTCATTGTAATCAAGATACACGCTAACATCTCTCACAGAAGGACCCATTGATTTTTCCTGTATAAAAAAAATAACTTAACAAGTAACTTAATAGGAGGTTATATACAATAGCCAAGTTCATACAATAATAAATGGCCTTTATGTAATACAACAACCAAGGACAGATTAAAATTCAAGGTATTAAATAGTGTTAAAAAGAAAGTGTACAAATGTACATGCAGGGGAATAGTAACTCAAACAGGTTGAAAAGGGTGGAATAGGATCAGATGCATAAACTAGTCTAAGGCTACTAATTTTAGACTTGGTAACATCAATTCATTAATTTAGGGCTTGATCAACAAGTCAATTCTGCTCAACTTTTTACATAGATGCACAACCTTGTCAGGGGAAACTACTTGCATTAACAGGGGGAATATTAACCCAAACAGGTGGAATTAAAACCATGTAACATTTAAATGATTGAATGATAAACTAAATTAGGGTTCTTGAATCAATTCTTAAAATACCTTAAATGATAGGAGATGATTAATACGATGAATACAAGGAGGCGTTACTAGAGAATTATGTTGGAAAACAGTGACAAGAGATAATTAGGCAGGAAGACATTGATTATCTATATTTGATCGTTTGATATGGTAATTTAAGTTTGAAAATTTATTTTAGTTTTTTATTAACAATTATATTCAAATATGTTAAATAGCTGGTAATTACGTATTATATAAAGATACATTGTTAATATTATTGTAAAATATAATGATAACGCAATAAAATAATATTATTGATAATATTATTATTTAACTAACAATACATATTGTTGGAAATATGTTTTTACGTATTTAGAAAGGATCGGTCACTCCAACGGTATATACGTAGTATGGGCTCGTCATCGAGTTATGTAACAATATAACCCATAAAGCCCACATGTTAGGTGGGTTATATATAGCCCCTCCTAGCATGTTAGGAGGGGTTGGTTCTCATTTCACATTTCAATAATACATCTTTCTCTCCATCCTCTCCTTTCTCTCTCTACTTTCTCTCTCTAAGATATTCATCTCTCTCCCTATTTCTTAATCATTCTAACACATAAACAATCCAAGGATTACATGGACCTATAATTGGTATCAGAGCCTATTAAGGCACAACCCAAGCATATTAAGGCACAACCCAAGCTAGGCTTATGGTATCCAAGGGAATCCCCTTTTGTTCTTGAAGCCTATAGTGATAGTGACTATGCAGGTGCTAATAATGATAGAAAATCAACTACTGGTGGTTGTCAGTTTTTGGGAAGCAGGCTTATTTCATGGGAATTTAAGAAACAAACCATAGTAGCTACTTCCTCAACTAAAGCTGAATAGGTAGCTGCTGCTAGTTGTTGTGGACAAGTCTTGTGGATACAAAATCAAATGTTAGACAACGGGTACAACTTTATGAACACCAAAATCTTCATTGACAATAAAAGCACTATATGCATTGTGAAGAATCCCGTGTTTCATCAAAGAACCAAGCATATAGAGATTCGACACTATTTTATACGGGATGCAAATGAAAAGAAGCTGATATAGGTTCTAAGGGTATATACGGATGATAATGTTGTTGATTTGTTGACTAAAGCATTTGATGGATCATAGTTTAACCACCTAGTGGTTCACATTGGTATGGTCAATCCTAAAGTTATAGGATTGAGGGGAGGCAAATCCTAAAGGGAGGCTTGTTGTACATGTATACTTGTACATTCTTACTTCTGGTAGCTTCTTTCGCCATTTTTCATGGGTTTTTGTTGTATGTGCTACTCCTGGTGGAAGGATTGTGTTACTCCTAGTGGATCTCTCTTGCTTCTAGTGGGTCAATAGTCCTTCTTATCAATTTGTGTTTGGCTCCTAGTGTTTCTTTAGGTCACTGTTCATTATGTTGACTTTTGTTGACCACTCGCTGCTACTAGTGTTGACTTCTAGATGGTTTGACTTTTAGTCAACATAAGCTACTTCTGGAGCATCAGTTTCTCTATTCTTTTGGTAACTGGATTTGGAGATCAATGGATTAAAAGGCAAGTGGTTACGCCCATTAATGACTTAACTTGGAAATGTCAACCCCCATAATTAGGGGTCAATGAACAGTTTCTCTCAGCATTATTTATGGTCAATTGAATCATTTGACTCAATTTTCAGAACTAAACACACACACGCTCCTACCCTCAATCATCTTCCACCATTTTCTTACCAATCTTCATCAATCATCCATAGCTTAACTACAATACAAGTCTGATCACAAGAAGGCGGCCTACCTTGGCGAGGGCCCACAAAGAGAGGATTTTGTGGACATCTTGGAGTTCATTGAGGCTTCTCATATCAAGTATGCTCTCACTGTCTGACCTACTGTTTATGACTAAGTCATACGACATTTTTGGGCCACTGCTGAAACTAGAGAGGTTTTGGGTCATCCATTGGAGATTCATGCCACCATTGATGGTCGTCCATACGTGGTGACTGAAGCTTCCATTAGGTCTGCCTTGCATCTTCAAGATGCTGATGACATTATTGACCTCTCGAATGACGAAGTCTTGGATGGGATGGCTGCTATTGGGTATAACCATGAGGGAAGATTCAATTTCAGAAAAATCATTTTTCACCCCAATGGAAGCTCCTCATGAATTTCTTGATTCATTGCTTGAGTCCCAAAGCTGGGAGTTGGGATGCATTTCCCATCTCCCTTGTTAATGGTTTGATTTGCTTGGCCAAAGGTTGTTGGTTTAACTTCTCTCGTTATATTCTAAATGGTATGGTAGGGAATCTTGGTGGTCTGAAGAAGAAATTTCTTATGTACCCTAGGTTTTTACAACAGATTCTCTCGTGTGTTCCAAGGAATAGAAGGGAGTATGTCCCTGTTAGACTCATTCCTAAAGTGTATGCTAACATGAAACTTGCTTACCTTGGTCTTGACCATCCTCTCACTCCTACTATGCTGGGCATTGCCCAAGAGGATCCTAATGAGGTTCATCCGGCTGACCAAGCCGAGGAGGAACCTCAATTGGTTGATGATCCCATGGAGGAGGAGGATCTTGTTGCTAGGGAACCCCATGTGGAGGTTGAGGATCCTGCTCTAGAGGTGGTGGTTTAAATGCCGTCTACCTCGAAGGCTGCCTCTTCTGCTTTCCCACATGTTTCTCCCTTTCTTGATACTCCACCTCCTAGTCCTGTTCACCCTTCTCCTGAGGAGACTTCTAGCTCTTTTGTGCCATATTCTCATGCTACTCATGTTGACCAGTCATTTGCTTCTGGTCCCAATGATGCATCCCCAAATCCATGTTCAATTGGTGGGGACGCTGAGGAACCCGTTACTCTCAGTTCTTTACTTTCTTTGGTGAAAAGGTACTATGCCAAGATCCGATCATTGGAAGACGATCTCAACAAGCACCGCCAGCTGACTCGGGACTTTGTGATCCCTTTGGCTGCTTGGGTAAAGACTTTGGAGAAACTTTTGAAGCGCCAAAAGAAGAAGTTGGTGATGTCTGATTCTGATAAGGAAGAAGAAGATGGTCATACTGTTTGGCTAAAGTCGACTTTGCAGCCAAGCCTAGTGAGGACATACCTACTCATCCTAGTGCTTCTAGTGTTCCCACATCTGTTGTTGGCCATATGCCAAGGACTGCCATTCCTGGTCCTTTTACTGCTGACAAGGGGAAATCCCCAATGACTGATGCTCCCTCCCCTCCTAGAAAGCGAACCCGGAGACAACTTAAGGAAGACATATTGGGTGAGGAGGCTGCACGGAGGTTGCATGAGGAACAGGAGCAAGAGGCTGCGGCTACGGCTGAAGCTGCGGTTGCGGTTGTTGTGGACGATGAAGCTCTCCGGAAGCAACGTCGTGATCAAGTGAGGCACAATCCCATGTTTTGGGATAACCGGGATTGGATGTATGTGGTCACCATCCTCACTTCAAATTTCTCTTAGTTCTCGGATATTTTAGGTGAGGGTGAATCAAGGGAATTGTACTCGCAGGGTTGTTTCTTTAGTTCAAAGGCAAATGGAAGATTTGGCTGCTCAGCTTCGTAAAATTCGCCGTAACAGACCACTCTCCTATGTTGAACAGAAGAAAATTATGCAACAGTATGTGAAGAATCAATTTGGAGCTTATTTCACTTATGGATGGCCAATGAAGAGGGTAAGTAGCTGTTTGATGAGGAACTTAAGATTTTGTACAACAAAATGATTCAGCTGAAGCAGAAGGATGTGAGTATGCCCGATAATGAAACATATCAACCACCTGCTGCTACTGCACCCACTCCTAAGGCTGCCCCATTACATCCCTCCATCGCACATGATGAGGGTACTTATGCTACCCCAGTTGTTGATGAGGGTACTTATGCTGTTCCACCTAGTCCCTCTCCACATGTTGTTGCATCCCCTTCATCCAATGTTGAAGCTACTACTACCCCTGTTATTGATCCTACTACTCAACCAGTTCCTGAGCCAACCCCTACACCTACTGTTGATGAAGCTGCTACTATCCCTATGGTTGTTGATTTGACTTCTCAGGATGATGTTCAGACTTCTCCTTCTGTTACTACTACTCCACTTGGTGCTACTGCCACTATGGCCAAGGTCAAAGACGAACCATCGCCTTTTACAAGAGCCTCACAGGTCTATTCGCAAGAAGAAGGCTCGCCGTGGCAAGACTGTTCCTTGGGAAAAGAGGGATCCTTTCAATTTGATTGATGGCGCTTCTGATAGCGATGACGACATCCCTCTTGGCCGTGGACGTATTGTGCATCGGAAAATTTAAACATCCTCCATTATTGCTGGAACTTTTACCCATATGATTCGGACTAGTGACTGCCACCATAACTATTTCTCTGGGCTGCAAAGTATATTATATTGGGTGGATCGTCAGGATCTTATGGTTCTTTATGGATTGGTTACCGTTGTTGTCCCTGCCACCCCTGCTACATGGCCGGGTTTGGTCCTTTGGGGAGACTTGAAGGTTTTGTTGGACTGCCCACCTGGTACTCCTAGTGCTGGGGTATGGTAGGATCAACCACGATGGGTCATTACAAGGTGGAAGTTGTATGTCGGGTGTGTTGTGCATGTGTTGGAGTTAGAATCTGGTGCAAGGGTGTTTATGCTTGTGGATAAGGAGTATCTTCTTACCATTGCTACTATGGAAGCTATGTTGGAGTGTCACCTGGTGGTGTCCAATGCTCCTTCTAGTAATGAGTCTACTATGGCCACAACATTAGTTAAATCAATTTAGGCACGGCTTCTTGCAGGCAAGGTTGCTGCTTCTGGTTAGTGTAGCTGGTATGCTTGTTCTATTCTTTTGATCGCTTTTACATTCTTTTCACCAATGTGTATAGTTATTGGTGACTAACACCTCATTCTTTAAAAAAACATACTTTTATATACTAATTGCTTATACTTGAACAAAATGGGACCTTAAATGCATGTACATAATATAATATCTGCTTATACTTTTCCATTCTAAACTCTTTTCACACTTGGGCTGTTTTGGATTGTACTTCTGGTGTTGGAATCTTTCCACACAATAAATGGTGTTCAACTCACCATGTCTCACCGACAAGAAAGAGTTGATTCACCATGAGGGTACGGCTCTGGTGTGATTCTCAAATCCGTTGATGGTTGCCAGTTTACCCAAAAATTGATGGTCTTCACTCACCTTGGTCCTAGACTAAAGAGTGGCTAGTCCAGGGGGTACGGCTCTTGGTAAAGACATACATCAAATTCGTTGATAGTTGTAATGGCTTGCTCAAAGCTATAGAGTTTTCAGCTCACCAATGCTTTATCGCTAAGAGTTGGCTAGTCTAGGAGGGTACGACTTCTGGTATAGACTTTAATCAAATCCGTTGACGACTGTGATGGTTTGCCCAAAATCATCAGGGTACTCCCACTCACCATTGTTTTATTTTCTAAGAGTTGGGCTGGGTTCTAGTCTCCCTGGGTGATGCTTGATTCCACCATAAAGACAAGCTAGCCTAAGAGCAAGCAGCTACTTGGTAAAGGCTTCTCAAATTGGCTCAGGTTTCTATGAAGCTTCAACAAATGCAGTTATGTTCCAAGCTTTCAAGAAGCTTCCCAGAGTTCTTAGTCGTAGCAAAATTTGTGTTTGAGATGATGCTGGTTCTATTGCTGCTATGGATGTGATGTTTCAATCCTTAATTTGTTTTTGCAAGATCTACCAAGAAACTTGAACTCAACCAGTCAAATTCAAGTTTAGGGGAGGATTGTTAGGACCTATGTAATAGGTGAACTAGGAGGTATGTAGTTCCTCTTGGTCCTAGTTGTAGTAGGAGCAACACGTGCTCCTAGTCTTGTAGTAAGTCAAACATTGTTATTTGTAGTAGTTTATTAGGATATGCATGAGATATGTTAGGAAAGGATATGCATATCAACTGTTACACTTTTTTTTAATGTAGTTAGGGTTTCCTTGTAGTATAAAAGGAACCCACTGGCAGAAGGGTTAGATACACCTTCACTAGTTTCATTTTATATCAATATAGTAGAAATCCTTAGAAAGGATCAAGTTATTTATCTATTTATACTGTTTCTTCTTGTTCTTAGTGTTTTTATTCCGTACATATACTTTGTGTTCATTAGAGTCTCTCTGTGAATAGACTTGTGATTACAGAAGTCGTTCACCATCCTTAACAGGCTGAAAGATCTACAACTAAAGGACCCAACAGTTAGCTAAATGACAAAATCTTTTAAAACGGATTCTCGAAATCT
The DNA here is from genome assembly GCA_025667525.1 of Glebionis coronaria. Taxonomy (NCBI): domain Eukaryota; kingdom Viridiplantae; phylum Streptophyta; class Magnoliopsida; order Asterales; family Asteraceae; genus Glebionis; species Glebionis coronaria. The sequence goes on along the minus strand of JANFOE010001444.1, from coordinate 467,620 downwards.
CATAAATTTCATATCTTAGCATAACTCGTTTCACGATTTGAGACCTTTCTCGGACTGATATATGGCATTACTTCATACTTTGTATTTTGAGAGACGTTCTTGAAATAATGGTCTTCTCTTCATATGTGGAATTTCTTCACTTAAAGTTTTTGATAGGTTCTTCAAACTTGGACCATGACTTCTTCATTTTTCTTCAATCTTTATTTAGGATTTTGATATACAACGATCTGCCTCCTTTTCGGACATGGATCTATTTATCCTCATATCTCGTTAGGGTCTTTTTGGATAGATTTCTCCATGATATTTATGGGAGTAAATTTCTTTTCGTCGTGTGTCTTGATCCTTCATATTGATTTTGTAATAATGATTATTCACATCATCTTGGATCTTTAGCAACAAAATGGAGCCCTCATGTCTTGTTAGGGCCTTTTTGGACTCACCAATCTTCGTGTCCCGTTTCAATAAGTTATGCCTTGGCTATGAACTCTAATTAATCCCGAGCAACTTTTAAACGATTTTGGGCTAGAAGCTAAGTAATTTTTCAAATCGTACGACCTTATATATTGCAATTATTTGTTGACAAGTGATGGGAGAAAAAGCTTATAATTAACTCACATAAGTTCATAAAAGAATACAAAACTTATAATTAACTCTATCATTTCTCGCTCTCCATAATTTAAAATCTCAAGTGATGAGACTCGTGGATGCTTAGCCTAATAAACCAATTAAGGTCCATATGGTTAAGGATACTAGCTAGAGTAAACTCAAATAAGTAAACTCGGGTTGAGTCAAAATATTCACGACGAGCCTAATATATCAAAGACGTCTAAACTCGTTAAAACCATTGTATTTATTAATTGTTTTTCCTTTTTAACTTTATTCTAGAAATGGAATATATACTTACGATGGTGATGACAAAAGGAAAGTAGATAAAAGAAAATAAATGAAAAATACTACTAGGCCAAAATAGATCAAAAATTTTGAACAATGTCGAAAAATTAAATTTTTCTGGTTAAAAAAGAGGACATACTCATGGAAAAGCCCACTTCACTTCGATAGAAGTCTCCCCTACAATTAAGATAAACATTTCCCTTAATGTTTAAGCATGTGGAAGTAAACTCCCCTACACTTAGAACATTGATTACGTTGCTTAAATCGAGCTAAGGAAGAGATAACTAAAGTGATTTCATTTATTCAACTTATTTATATACAAGAGTAAATCACAATAGTTTAGGATAGAACCGGTATGACGGGTACACGGAATCACGAATCGTCTAAAGTCACCAAAAGTGGATCTTTGAAAGCTCCAATCCCTACACATCATAAGAAACAACAAAACAACAAACACCTACTAGGCACCCCCTACACTTATAATGGAAAAAGGGTAAAAGGGTGGAAAAGGTAAAATATATCCTAGTTAAACGATGCTTGTTTTAATCAAACGAGTCTCTAGCTCGACTCGAATTCCCGAATTAAGCATTCAAAGGGATGCCTATAATATTGATACCGGGATGAAAAATCTTGTCCTCGTTCCCGGAGGAAAATAATAAATGAGAGGCCGGGGGATAAGTCATGAAAGGTAAAAAGGTCCTCTTAATATACGAGGAGTATGTGAAGTTATCATCCACGGGAGGTGGGGTGGGTAAAGGAATCAAAATGTCATCCCCAAAAGACATATGATGGTAACTAAGCGGCAAAGCCGTAAAGGTATCAATCATAGAATAATAAATGTCACCTCCCGGGTCAAAGCACTCGTCCTCAATAATGGTCTCTAAAGTATGGGATGAAAGGTGCTCGGGAGGGGAACTTGGGACAATATCTTCATACATCAAAGTATCAAAAAGAATGTCCCCTCCGTGTCATCATCATCAATACCCGGAGTTATTGAGAGAATGCCGATTTCCTCCATAAATGTGTCATTACTCTCAACGGGAGTAAGAGACGGGGGTAAAGACTCGGTAATAGGAGTAGAATTCAACGTAGCGACCTCGTCCGTAAACTCCTCACAAGTCGGCACATCACAAACCTCATAAAAAAAGTTTTCGAGACCAAAATCACTAATATCACTCGAAATATCACTAACCTTAGATTCATTTGGGATATCAAGAGTAGGAGTAGTAATATCAGAAGAGGGGTTGAGATAAAAAAATATCATCCTTGTCATCATCATAACAATATGGAATCACAAGAGGCGTAGAGGTATAAGCACTAAAACTAGATACTTGCTCTTGTCTTTGTTGCTCGTCCAATGTTTCGCTTAGTCGAATTAAACTGTCACGAAGTGTGAAAAGAAGGGCTCGTTCTTTGTTACTCAGGCTGAAAGAAGGTTGATGATCGAGGGTGTAATGTGGGGGCTTAAAATTAATAAAACCGGAATTAAAGCACGGATTTGGCTCATAATAATTCATCGGTTGACAAGAAAAAGTATCGTGAGGGCCTCCACAATTGTTGCAACACGGGCATTGAGAAAAACCCGATGCATTTTGCTGATAAGCATCCCAATATATGTAAGAGGGTGAGATAGTGTCATTAGAGGTGAAGTACGAATTGATCAAATTGCACGATGAATAATGTCCAAATTGTGATTTGGGGAGATCTCTTCTGCACCGCTCGCATGAACACCATTGACATGATTGACTACCAGACGATGGTCTCCCACACCCTACCCAATCGACATACAAATCCATGAGGAATTAAAAATAAGAGGGGTTGAGAAAAAGAATTAAACACAATAGAGGATAAAGAGGAATATTTTTTGGTGTAACACCTAGGAAAGCGTCACTTTTGTGGTTTCTTAATTTTTTTGGTTGTAAAACATAGGAAAGAATTGCTTTTTATGATTTTTGAAATGTTTTTGGGTTTTTGAAATTTTTTATTTTTTTAGGATTTTTGAATCTTTGAAATTTGAAAGAAAAATAATGTTCACAAGTGAAAGGATCCCAAAATCCAACTCGTCTCACAAAAAAACGTTAATCTTTACGAAAAGAGCCGACAGCGGCGCCATTTTAATAACTAATATTTTTAATATAAAAGTTCTTGTTCGTATCTAATCGAATTGATCTCCGGTTCAAAGCTGGACTTAGTCGTTTTTGGTTATCTATTTCTACTTAAAAAGTAAAATATGACAAAATGAAAATCGTGACAAAATATGTAAAAAATAAACAAACTAAAACTTATTAAAAAGTAATAAAAAAATGCAAGAAAAGAATTCGGGATATAAAAATAATAAAAGTCGGAATAAGTAAAAAAATCGGAATCTAAAAAAAACATTTTAAAAGTCGGAATCTAAGAAGTAAAAAAGTAGGAATCCAAAAACAAGTTTAAAAGTCAGAAAAGAAAACAAGTTTAAAAGTAGGAATCCAAAAACAAGTTTAAAAGTAGGAATCCAAAAACAAGTTTTAATGTAGGAATTCAAAAACAAGTTTAAAAGTAGGGATCCAAAAACAAGTTTAAAAGTAGGAATCCAAAAACAAGTTTAAAAGTAGGAATCCAAAAACAAGTTTAAAAGTAGGAATCCAAATATAAGTTTAAAAGTAGGAATCCGAAATCAAGTTTAAAATTAGGAATTCAAAAACAAGTTTAAAAGTAGGAATCCAAAAACAAGTTTAAAAGTAGGAATCAAAAACCAAGTTTAAAAGTAGAAATCCATTATTCTCACATAAGTAGTGGATATTACTGAATGAGTCGCACCCGTATCAAATAACACGCAGGCAACATGTTCGTACATAATTAAGATTCCAGTGATGGTACCAGACTATTTGTTTGTCTGATCCTTTGTGGCAGTAAACACACGACCAGTTGTAGGTGGTGGTTTTTGATCAGCATGTCCTAAAGTGCCAACAATCTTACCCTTCCTGTAATCCTTCATCTGATGCCCTTGTTGCCCACATTTAAACAGGCGCCAGTTGCCCGTCGGCATGGTCCCGGGTGCCTATACATGTAGGTGTGCAGATAGGGTAAGTATACCCTATAGTGGGTGCTCTAGTCTGCCGAGAGCCTGATTCAGAAGATATGTGTGAGTCATGATTACTGAAACATAAACATTACTACACAGAAGGTTTAGATTATAATACGGATGAACCTGAACGATTGGGCTGCTGACCTCTGTGGTCATTGTCCCGCCTGGCATCTATGTTATAATGTTGAATGTTAGCATATGCTTCATACAGCAGTTTAATATGGCGAAGTTTAAAGAAGCACCTGTGGCTTCCAGAATCGTTAGAGTTACCACGGTAGGTTTCACTACCGCCTCTCCTGTCTGATCTGTTATGGTCAAAAGACTGACCGTGATTCTTGTTGCCTTGCTGCTGATTAGCCGACTTTGATCGGTCTTCTCCTTTCTGTCTGAAAGATATGATTGGATAGTGCACGTTATATAATGAAAAGTAAGGATATGATTTGAAATGCTTATGTATGATGAATGACGTATACCTCTTCTCAGGTCGTTCCAAGTTCTCGAATTCATCCCTTTCGTAGAGCATCTCTAAATTATGTGCCGAATTCGCCACTTGCGACATATTTGTGTATGTGGCACTAAGTAGCCGATTAGCAGTAATGGAGTGAAGAGCCCAACGAAAGTGCTTCACCTGCTCTTTAGCAGTACCTGCAGCCGCTTCTAGAAATCCAGCTAACCTGAGGTATTGCTGCATAATATACGTACTATTCTCTCCCATCCTCTGATGGATAGAGTGAAACTCCCTCTTCAGCCTCGCCTGCCCAACATGAGGAAAGAACTGATCACAAAATGGTGTCTTGAACTGTGTCCATGTCACTGTGAGTACCCAATCATCGCCCCCATTAGTCAGCTTATAACCTCTCCACCAAGCTAGGGCATCGTCCTCAAACTTGTAAACAGCTAATCTGACATTAAAGGCTTCCCCGCAGTCCATAGCCTCAAAGATTTTATCCATATGAGAAATCAAATTTTCTGCATCTACAGGAATCACTGTTTTCTCAAAAGACCTTGGTTTCTACTTGTTGAACCTTTCTAGCCAGGTAGGTAGAGTAATTGGTGGAGGATTTGGAGGATTATTCTAGTTCTGAGGTCCATTTTGGAACTCAACCTGAATCGCATCTCAGATCTGTGGAGCATGGCTTGTAGAGCTGCTTGAACAGTTGCAGCGATATCCTCATTGTTGCGTTTGCTAGCCATCTGAAAGTTTTAAGAGGATAAGGATGATTAACCTGTTAGAAACATGGAAATAAATAGCTTGGAATATGCATGGAATAGTTCTTGAAGGCATAGCCAACGAAATTTGACAGGAGCAATGGTGAACGCCTATGGATCGGTTCACCAAATAACATTCGACTGAAAAGCATGAATCTAACATGAACAAGCGTGAACGCCTATGGGTCGGTTCACAACACAAAATCTGAATGAGTAAAGGTGAACGCCTATGGGTCGGTTCACAAAACAAAATTCGCAGAAAAGCACATGCGACTAAATATGGTTGGTAAAATGCATGAGAAACATGGAAGACAACAAACGAAAAAATATAGGAAGTTCCTGGTGACCACCCACTAGTCAAAGGTCAGTTTTAGAGCCTAAAGGTCGAAACCTTGGACTCTGATACCATAATTGTAACACCCCACTTGGATAAGTAGACCGTTACATGTATTTATGGTGTTTCATCAAAGCATGCAAGGTAAATGTCTTAAAATATTAACTGACCATAAAGCAAATACCGGAATCAAACATCGGTAGTCCAAACATAAGCTCAAACAAGTATAAGTAAATATTGAAAGGAAGGACTAAACAATGTCCAAGGAGGTATATGTTTGTGAAAAACTTGCCAAATGTTTGTAATTAATGATTGGTTTAGAAGGGGATTAGAAGAGAAAATGACGAAGTCGAAAAAATAAAAATTAACTAAAAATCACTATTAGAAAGTTAAGACGTAGAAGCTAAAAAAATTACCAAAAATAAAATAAATTCTAAAAATTACCAAAAATTCACCAAAAATAAAAAATAATAAACTAAGAGTTTACCAATTATCAAAACTTTTTCAAACCTTTTAAATAATTAAATATTCAATTTTTAAATGCTAATTAAAGCCCTAAAAATCAAATAAATTATCAAAAAGCCCAAATAAAGATTTTTCAATTGATAAACCTCTAAAATGACCTAAAATGATTAAAAACTATTTTTAGAAATTTTAAAACTAATAAAAACTATTTAAAATGATTTAAAAACTATTAAAACTTAAAATAATTATAAAAATTAATCTATAAGTGATAAAATTATTCTAAAAGTTGCTAAATTCCTATTTTAATGTATTTAACCTAAGAAAAATATAAAAAGTTGGTAAATGTGAAATTTTAAAAATAATAATAAAATAATAATAAAATAATAATAAAAATCCAAAAATTATAAAAAATTCTAAAAACTTGCAAACTAGTTTATTTTAACCTAAATAATCAGAAAATCAAAGTGAAATTACCAGAATACCCCTAATGGGCCCTCAAATGGGCCAAATCCAAAAACAGTCAACACAAATGGGCTTTTGGGCCCAAAAAGTCAAACGCTGACAGGTTGAAATCAAACGCTGATAAGAACAAAGTAGGCGCTGACAGACTTAAAGAAGTGTGAGAACTTGTTTTTCACCCTGCTGGTCAAGGTTTGAGTGCAAACCTTGTGAATCAAAGCTTACCAGTTGGGTAAACTTGATGTGTTTTGGCACAAATAAGCCAATAAGCCAGTGAGCTTATAAGCTATGAACAAAGCAATCCAAATAGCCAAATATCCACACAAGCAGCAAACAAATTAGATCCAAGCAGCAAAGTCACAAGGCATACACTAGGCAAACAAATGCAAGCACAAAAAGTTACTGATGAACAAGGACAATATGCAAAAACAGTTTGCTGATATACTTGACACTTGATCCAATTTCAAGCCTCAAATCCTTCTACCCTGGTGTGATTAGCTATGATTTAGCACTAGTTACCCTTAACCTATGCTTAGATCTAGGTGTCCTCAAAATCCTAGCCAATTTTACCAAGTTATGAAGATTATAGAGCCAATCTATGAATCAATGTGTTTAAGCCCACAAAACCTGCAAACAGATGCACAAATACTCCCAAATAGCAGATACCAATACTTGCATACAACACACAAGCACTTAACAAACGCTGACAAGTTTAAATCAAACGCTGACAGGAACAAATCAGACGTTGACAGACTTATGCAGTAATCCCAAACAACCCTTTAATTAGTCACTTATCAAAGAAACTTGTGATTTTAACTAATAACCTACTGATTTTAATGATCAAAAACACTTAAACAATAGCAGATAACACAATCAAACTCAGAAATCACCAGCACAAACACCAATACTCAAAATCAAAGCACCAAATCAAAAACAGTCATAGACATGAAATTTTTAGGGGAATCTTAACAAGAGATTATACCTGCCTTCCACAACATCCTAGGAAGGCCAGCAATGCTCCTTGGACCTTGTTCAACAACTAGAACAAGACCAAGGTACTTCAATGAAGATGATGCAAACTGCCTTGGTTGATGGTTCAAAGTAGAACCTCAAGGACTTTATATCTTCAACACATACAGCAAACAACTCAACCAAGGGCTCTAATCCCTTCACAAGCTTGGTGTCAACAAGCTTGTAAGAGCTTATAGCTAATGGTCAAGGGTTAGTACACAAAATAACCAAAACAGAACCTAGGATTTCAAGGTTTTCAAACCTTAAAAACCTTATGAAACAAGACGTGCCTTAACCACAAGATTAAGGTAGGCCTTCACAATCAAATGGAACTCAGAATTAGGCTACTCAAACACCAAACTTTTAACTAAATCAAAAAGAGATTTCAAATTTTCAGAAATTCAAATTTTATTTAACTTAAAAAGGAATTACAAAGATTAATAGCCTAAAACTGGAACAAAAGCTCTCTCACATGTTGAGGAGTCTTTTTATAGGCAAATGCCAAGGTTACACTGTTCATAAACCCTAGATGTGAAATTCCCTAAATGCCCTAAGTCCTTGAGTGCGTTTGTTGTTGTTGAGCTGTCCAAAATGATCCTACACGTTCATTTTAGCTTTGTGATCAAGCAAAGGCTCTTAGCTGTTGATCTTGACACGTCACATGACTTGGAGGCTAAGTTGCTTGCTGATTGGTGGAAAGGGTATCGGGGTTGGGTCCATAGTGAGTGGAGATGAGGGTTTTGTGTGTGGGATAGGTTCCTGCATGTGTGAATCAAACGTGTGACTGGGTAATTTCATTTTACCCTTTGTTTTAAGTTGTGTAAAATCTGGGTTGTAAAGGTTAATAGTTGTCCTTTTGATCCGTTTTTGGTGGAGTGGAGTTGTTTGGCGCGTGTTTGTGTGTTTAAATGTTTCAGTATGCACACATTCAGCCCTCCTCTTTCCTTTCTTTTGTCACTTGGATGCAAACTTCTATCAGCGCCCATTTTACATGTATCAACGTTTCACCATTTGTCACTTTTGGCACAAACTTTATACAAAAGTGTTTCAAGGGTTATATTTGACATTTTTGAATATTGCAAGGGCTGATTTTGGACATTGTTGATCTTCAAAGGTTTTCAATGTATCTTAATCTTCATGAGGGACCATTATTGGCAATTTTGATTTGTTGAGGGACTATTCTTGCCATTTCTTCAAAGTTGAAGGACCTTTTGTGTAATTTTGACAACTTAAGGGACCAAACTTGTAATTATTAATATACAAGGGTTTTAAGTGACATTTCTTCAATAAATGAGGATCAATCTTGTTTGTCTTCAAGTCTTCAAGGTATTTTGTTGAGAATTCCATGATTAGGGCCCGGTTCTTTGTACGGCTTCGTTTCTCGTGTCCGTTTTTCCTTGTAACTTGTGATCTTTTGTCTTTTTCACGATATCCATACCTAAAATACACAAGTAAACAAACACAAGCATATATATGGTATTTTATGACATTTTTATGTATTTAAAGCCCGAAAAGAACGATGAGATCATGTATAAATGCCATCTCATCACTCCCCCATACTAAACCATTGCCGTGCCCTCACGCAATGCTAGAATAAAGTATCTAAGCATCACCAAAGTTCAATTTTATTAACCTTTATTGAGGAGTAAAAGACTTGCAACATACTACGATGATGTGTAAAGACATAATGTATGATTTTCATCACGAAAAGTGACTTTTAGGGTCAAAGAATAGAAACAAGTTAATGTCCCTTAGAGTAAACTTCGTCATCCTTGATTGTCATAAATTCCATGCTAAATGCAAAAACAAGATCATTGTTGGTACAAGTCACAATGCTAACACTACTCATACGCCCAAATTGTGTAATACTTTTTCTCCCCGCAATCCTAGTTATTATAAAGGAAATGGGTAACTAGCATTTTTTATCTATTTGTCATGGATCACAAGTGATTCATATTTGACTTATTTGAGTAATTATTAGTCCGAAAGCAAAGTAGCACGATTTGATCGATAGTTAGCCGAAGGACAAAATCTTTTAAAACGGCTTCTCGTGTATCTCCTTAAGTTCATATCTTGGCATAACTCGTTTCACGATTTGAGACCTTTCTCGGACCGATATTTGGCATGTACTTCATACTTCAAATCTTGGGAAGACGTTCTTGAAATTATGGTCTTCTCTTCATATATTTGGAATTTCTTCACTTGACGTTTTTGAGAGATTCTTCATATAGGACCACGACTTCATCATTTTTCTTCAATCTTTATTTTGGACTTTGATATACAACGATCCGCCTCCTTTTCGGACTTGGATATATCTATCCTCATACCTTGTTAGGGTCTTTTTGGATAGACTTTCTCCATTCTTTAGGGGAGTAATAGCTTCTCGTCGTGTGTCTCGATCCTTCATATTGATTTAGGAATAATGATACTTCACATCATCTTGGATCTTTAGCAAAAATAGAGCTCCTCATGCCTTGTTAGGGCCTTTTTGGATGATCGCCAATCTTCGCGTCCCGCTTCAATAAGTTATGCCTTGGCTATGAACTCTATTCAACCCCGAGCAACTTTTAAACGATCTTGCGCTAGAGGCTAAGTAACCTTTCAAATCGTACGACCTTACTTATTGCAATTATGATTTATTCCTAATGCATTGATCTTATGGGAAGAAAAAGCCACAATTAAAAACATATGAGTTTTTGAAAGAACACTTTCATGTTCTACGTTTAGCATGGTCACTTGTCTAACTCTATCATTTCTCGTTCTTCACTATATAAAGACCTCTAATTAAAGAGACTCGTGAATACTTAGCCATGCAAGTCAAAATTAAGCCAAATTTGGATTAGCTTTCATTAAGACTATATCAAATCAAAGTTTTGGGTTTTCAAGCCACCTATAGGATCTTGCACTTTCTTGGACTTTTTCAAGTTTAGAGAATGCGTTTTAAAGTTCCCTTAATAAGTGACTTTCTAGAATCAATTATAGGAACTTGCGAAAAGTTCTTGTTCTTAACCCGTATGAATTAAGACTTTCGCGTTTTAAAGATCCCTATATAAAAGTCTAGCAAAACTTGAATTGAGCGAGTTAAGGAATGTAAATGGCTCCAAATGCCCATCAAGTCGAAAATTAACTCTTATTCTACCCATCGGAAAATATACATTCGTGCCTTAAAAACACTTATGAAAACTAAGAAAAATTTAAAATTTTGGCCATTTTTGCCTTATTAGCAAAACAAAACATTGAAAATTGGAAAGCGTGAGGGCGTAGCAAAGCAAGTACCTATTCACCCCCCCATACTAAAAGTAAACATTGTCCTCAATGTTTCGAGTCTAAAGGTGGAGCACCCCCATACTAGAGACGAAGAGTCGAATGCTTAGGATCTAGCATGGAAAGGGTGATCAACAATATATCTAAAGCCGTTTATTAAGTATGTTAGAAGATAATTGTTAGAACAATAAAGGATATGTCATGGATTCGTGAAAAACTTCTTCAAACGAACGATGGAGGCTCACGTAAACGAACACGAGAGTCTTCAAACATAGATGATGATGATGATCTAGATAACACAATCACAAACAACCACGAGACAACGAGTTGAAAGGGTACAAGTCCCCTTATTAGTGAATAGTGAACATAAAAGATAAGCATGGGATCTCCCCCACGAGGCACCTCGTTTTTGATTACCGAGTCATGAGCTCGACTCAATCCCCTCAAAATGTGAACATTTAGGGAAAATCATGGTGTGGTCAATTTTTGATGGGGCTTACATGATAAACAAGGCCCAAAAAGCAACCGTTATAAAGAACTAAGTCCTTAAATGATGCAAAATACCGGGGTCGAAGATGGCGTTCTCGTTTTCATTGGAAAAACAAATTAACGCCACTTCAACAAGTGCTATAAACTCAAAGAGTTTGAAGAAAAGAGATGAGAAGTAGAAGGGTGGGACAATTGGTAAGACAAACTTTTGAGCTACTCGAGGTAGACTCGCACCAAGCAAATAGAAAGATTTTCCATTTATTGCATCGGTGGAAGACCGAGATTTCCCTTTACATGAAATTCCGGGATCGAATATCTCGTCCTCGGTGGACAAGGATGAGGGAACATAAGGTGCTTCCCCCATACTAAAGCCACACAAAGCATCGTCAAAAGGAGTAGACGAGCTTGTAGCACTCAAAACACGTGGTGATGACGGAGTTAGATTTGTAGAAGAATCAATTAAATCACATTTAAGATCTTTTCCTTTTTTATCTTTTGAACTCTCCTTATGAAAACCCTTTTTGATTATGTCGAAAATATTCGGTGTTTCTAAGACGATGTTAGTTACACTAAAAATTCTCACATTTTGAAACCGTTTTGATTTTGGTGGTGGCAAGTTCTCAAAACGTTTATCGACGAAGAAAACCTCCCCATCGGGGTCTACATATTCATCATCCGAAAGATCTTTCGTAGAAACCGACAACTTATCAACACTTTTTACGAATGAATGTTCGAGGTGAGGCGAAAGATTTTTCGATTCAAGTATTGACGGTTTCTTCTTTGTAGGCTTTGTACTCATAACCTCCACCGGCGGAGGAAATGGTAAATTGTTTTTGGCGACATTTCCTAAAACTCTTGGTGAAAATTCTTTGCAAATGACATTGGTTGAATCACCATGGTTTAAAGTAGCAATAGAATAGACATGAGAAAGATTGGAGTTTTGTGTTGCATTGATGACAAGTTCTTCTTCATTGAAACGAAGGGTGATTTTTCGAGCATGAACATCGATAAGTGCTCTTGATGTATCCAAAAATGAAAGACCCAAAATGAGAGGAACTTTTCGATCGATAGGAATGTCTACAACGATAAAGTCAACGGGATAGTAAAACTTTCCGACTTTAACAAAAACGTCCTCGGCTACTCCACATGCTAAAATCGTAGAATGATCGGCCATCTCGATAGACATGTTCGAAGGAGTAAGAGCCGGAAGCGAAAGCGATTTGAAAATCTCGAGAGGCATTAAATTAATACTAGCACCAAGATCGGCCAAGGCGTAGCATTCCTCCATATCTTGAATAGCACACGAAATCAAGAATTTACCGGGATCACCGACTTTTTGTGGTATGCGGCTAAGAAAAACCGATGAACAACTAGACGATTGTTGTAACTTCTCTTTGTTGTTTAGCATACTTTTGAAATTTGCGGCGAATCGAGGCATCATGATAAGAGCGTCGGCAAAACTTATGTTAAAATGTAGATCACGAAACATTTTCATAAATAGATCAAATTGATAATTGTTCTGTTCTTGTGCTTTCTCTTTGTTTCGTCTCGAAGGGTAGGGTAAAGGTGGTGTGGGTTGGTCATTAGGCAATGGCCTTGGAAACTCGGGTTCCACAATTGGTATTGGTCCAACCGTAGGTGTGGTATGAGCGGTACTTCGTGGGATTGTAATGTGCTCCTTTTCGACCATCACCTCGGGTTCTTTCTCGATTTCCTTCTCCTTAGAAGTACTTGGACGAGAGATTGGTTCCTTGAAAGTTTTACCACTTCGTGTAGCAACAACCTTCAATTCTCCCCTCGGGTTGTTAATGGTATCACTAGGAAGACCACCCGAAGAAGAGGGTTTACACATGATTGCTTCAAACATCTTAGCCATTCGGTCCTCAAATTTTGATTGCCTAGCATCCGCTTTTAATAACTCTTGCTTAATCTCATGTTGTCCTAATTCCATCTTTTGTTGGTTTTGTTGAAGACGTTGGACATTTCCTTCCATTTTGTTTGCATGAGTTTTAAGTTCGTAAGCAAGTTCATTTTTAAGCTCATTTTTCAATTCGGACCTTTAGCTAATCATCTCACGTTGCATATTATCAAATTTAGCATCATTTGCTTTTGCATAATCCAAAAATTCTCCTTGCAAATTTTTAGTGTGAGCATTTTGAAAACCTTGTGTAGTGTTTTGAAAATCACGGTTTTGATTTTGATTAGAGATTTGTCCATTCCCACTTTGATAATTCCCTTTGTTGTAATTGCGTGTGTTGCTTTGGTAATTACCTTGGTTGTTGTTTCGATAATTGTTAACATTTTGGTTTGGTGGAGCTTGATTTTGGCGGGAACCTTGACCGTTTTGGTTGTATGTTCCCGTTGCTACATAAGCACTCGAAGTGTTACCATCCGCGGTAATGCACTCGGAAAGATCATGAGCTCCCCCACACGAGAAACAACTCTTAGCAACCGCTTTAACCGAAGCGGAATTGGAAGCTTCTTGAGCCTTCCAATGGGACATTAGATTAGCAAATCTATCAAAAAACCGATTTTCCTCATTAGCTTCATCATGTAAGGCGTTAATGCTACGAGACGATTGTGACGAAGATGACGAACCCATATTGGCAACACTCGGTGTGTTACGAGGGTTATAAACCTTAGATCTATTTTCAATGATTTGTAAAGCCTCATTTGTCGTCTTGCACAAAAAATTACCACCCGCGGCGGCGTTCAAATAATCTCGTTCATGATCATTAAGCCCATTATAAAAAGTATCCACTTGATGTAATTCCGTAAAATCATGGTGTGGACATTCATGTAACATCTCTTTAAATCGTTCCCATGCCATTGAAAAACTTTCATTATTACGTTGCACAAATCGTGAAATCTCATTTTTTTAAGTGTGTTGTTTTAGATGGTGGAAAAAACTTGTTCACAAACTTAGAAACGAGATCGGCCCATGTCAAAATCGAATTTGGCGGTTCTTTCTCGAGCCAAATTTTTGCGGGTCCATCCAACGAGTATGGAAACAACATCATCTTAATGGCGTCATGTGGAACATCCTTAAATTTGCTAGTGGCGGTGAGACGGTTGAAATTCCTAATGTGGTAATGCGGGTTGTCTTTCTCGTGACCTCTAAACTTATTTGCTTGCAACATCGACATTAAACCCGTCTTAATCTCGAAATTCTCCGCAAGGATGGCGGGAATCACAATAGCCTCTCCAAAACCCTCGGTGGGTGCTTGTAGCAACTCCATCATAGTACGATTAGCCATGACGACTTCTTGTTCTACAATAGGTTCAACAATTGGAGGTTCTTCAACAATCAACGTCTCTTGATTGGCTTGTTTTTGAAGACGTTTACGAGCTCGTTTTGCTTGATTACGAGTGATCATAAACTTCACGAAGAATGGGAGGTGAGCAAAGAAGATTCTTTTTGGGTGTTTTGTGAATTTTCAATTTTTTTGTGTTTTTGATGATATTTAATTTTTTTTGGATTTTGGTGTATCTTCGTAGACAACAATCTACAAAATCTCTCCTCGAATCAAACTCTTGATTAAAGAAGCCTCAAAGGAATGAAACGATCACGTGGAGTGAACGTCTTCTAATGACTTTAGAACTTTGGTGAAAACCAAATTGTTCAAGAGGGTTTAATCACAAAGAAAACCAAGCAAATATAGTATACGTAATAATACTTTGGGCGGCAAAACCCTCGATTAGCCTTCAATCTCAAAATACTCACAAGCAAGCGGGGAAACGAGGCGGCGCGAAGCACTTAAGAGCCTTTTTCCTTAGGGTATATTTTATAATACCCGCCTTATACCCACCTTATAGTTTGTATTTTTCAAAATCGAGCTTCTCGAAAGTATTTATCTATTTTTGCCTTTTTCTTTTTGTTTGAGATTCGAATACAATAATTAGGAGATCAAATCCCAATTAAGGTTGTGTTTTCACACTTTTGGAGATATTGTAAATTTATTGTGATACTTAATACAATATATTAATAATATTTGTACA
Source organism: Glebionis coronaria (assembly GCA_025667525.1). NCBI lineage: Eukaryota > Viridiplantae > Streptophyta > Magnoliopsida > Asterales > Asteraceae > Glebionis > Glebionis coronaria. Next base: position 452,432 of record JANFOE010001444.1, on the reverse strand, counting down.
AGAAAACCGATAATACGTATTAGTAGAGTTCTACTAATACAAATACTATTTGGTTAATATTAAAAACAACAATGCAAATTAATCACGACACACCTCCCCGGCAGCGGCGCCAAAAATGATTGTAGTATTTTAATACACCTCTTGTTTAGGAAAACAAAAGAGCGTAAATGAGCGGTAAGTATTGAGTGATGATTTTAGGAAAAATCAACACTAATGACCCTTAATGGTGTGTAAGTTCGTTTCCCAAGGAGGTATATGTGTGTGAAAAACTTGCCAAATGTTTGTAATTAATGATTGGTTTAGAAGGGGATTAAAAGAGAAAATGACGAAGTCGAAAAAATAAAAATTAACTAAAAATCACTATTAGAAAGTTAAGACGTAGAACCTAAAAAAATTACCAAAAATAAAATAAATTCTAAAAATTACCAAAAATTAACCAAAAATCAAAAATAATAAACTAAGAGTTTACCAATTATCAAAACTTTTTCAAACCTTTTAAAAAATTAAATATTCAATTTTTAAATGCTAATTAAAGCCCTAAAAATCAAATAAATTATCAAAAAGCCCAAATAAAGATTTTTCAATTGATAAACCTCTAAAATGACCTAAAATGATTAAAAACTATTTTTAGAAATTTTAAAACTAATAAAAACTATTTAAAATGATTTAAAAACTATTAAAACTTAAAATAATTATAAAAATTAATCTATAAGTGATAAAATTATTCTAAAAGTTGCTAAATTCCTATTTTAATGTATTTAACCTAAGAAAAATATAAAAAGTTGGTAAATGTGAAATTTTAAAAATAATAATAAAATAATAATAAAATAATAATAAAATAATAATAAAAATCCAAAAATTATAAAAAATTCTAAAAACTTGCAAACTAGTTTATTTTAACCTAAATAATCAGAAAATCAAAGTGAAATTACCAGAATACCCCTAATGGGCCCTCAAATGGGCCAAATCCAAAAACAGTCAACACAAATGGGTTTTTGGGCCCAAAAAGTCAAACGCTGACAGGTTGAAATCAAACGCTGATAAGAACAAAGTAGGCGCTGACAGACTTAAAGAAGTGTGAGAACTTGTTTTTCACCCTGCTGGTCAAGGTTTGAGTGCAAACCTTGTGAATCAAAGCTTACCAGTTGGGTAAACTTGATGTGTTTTGGCACAAATAAGCCAATAAGCCAGTGAGCTTATAAGCTATGAACAAAGCAATCCAAATAGCCAAATATCCACACAAGCAGCAAACAAATTAGATCCAAGCAGCAAAGTCACAAGGCATACACTAGGCAAACAAATGCAAGCACAAAAAGTTACTGATGAACAAGGACAATATGCAGAAACAGTTTGCTGATATACTTGACACTTGATCCAATTTCAAGACTCAAATCCTTCTACCCTGGTGTGATTAGCTATGATTTAGCACTAGTTACCCTTAACCTATGCTTAGATCTAGGTGTCCTCAAAATCCTAGCCAATTTTACCAAGTTATGAAGATTATAGAGCCAATCTATGAATCAATGTGTTTAAGCCCACAAAACCTGCAAACAGATGCACAAATACTCCCAAATAGCAGATACCAATACTTGCATACAACACACAAGCACTTAACAAACGCTGACAAGTTTAAATCAAACGCTGACAGGAACAAATCAGACGTTGACAAACTTATGCAGTAATCCCAAACAACCCTTTAATCAGTCACTTATCAAAGAAACTTGTGATTTTAACTAATAACCTACTGATTTTAATGATCAAAAACACTTAAACAATAGCAAATAACACAATCAAACTCAGAAATCACCAGCACAAACACCAATACTCAAAATCAAAGCACCAAATCAAAAACAGTCATAGACATGAAATTTTTAGGGGAATCTTAACAAGAGATTATACCTGCCTTCCACAACATCCTAGGAAGGCCAGCAATGCTCCTTGGACCTTGTTCAACAACTAGAACAAGACCAAGGTACTTCAATGAAGATGATGCAAACTGCCTTGGTTGATGGTTCAAAGTAGAACCTCAAGGACTTTATATCTTCAACACATACAGCAAACAACTCAACCAAGGGCTCTAATCCCTTCACAAGCTTGGTGTCAACAAGCTTGTAAGAGCTTATAGCTAATGGTCAAGGGTTAGTACACAAAATAACCAAAACAGAACCTAGGATTTCAAGGTTTTCAAACCTTAAAAACCTTATGAAACAAGACGTGCCTTAACCACAAGATTAAGGTAGGCCTTCACAATCAAATGGAACTCAGAATTAGGCTACTCAAACACCAAACTTTTAACTAAATCAAAAAGAGATTTCAAATTTTCAGAAATTCAAATTTTATTTAACTTAAAAAGGAATTACAAAGATTAATAGCCTAAAACTGGAACAAAAGCTCTCTCACATGTTGAGGAGTCTTTTTATAGGCAAATGCCAAGGTTACACTGTTCATAAACCCTAGAAGTGAAATTCCCTAAATGCCCTAAGTCCTTGAGTACGTTTGTTGTTGTTGAGCTGTCCAAAATGATCCCAAACGTTCATTTCAGCTTTGAAATGAAGCAAAGAGTCTCAACTGTTGATCTTGACACGTCACATGACTTGGAGGCTAAGTTGCTTGCTGATTGGTGGAAGGGTATTGGGGTGGGGTCCATAGTGAGTGGAGATGAGGGTTTTGTGTGTGGGATAGGTTCCTGCATGTGTGAATCAAACGTGTGCCTGGGTAATTTCATTTTACCCTTTGTTTTAAGTTGTGTAAAATCTGGGCTGTAAAGGTGAATAGTTGTCCTTTTGATCCGTTTTTGGTGGAGTGGAGTTGTTTGGCGTGTGTTTGTGTGTTTAAATGTTTCAGTATGCACACATTCAGCCCTCCTCTTTCCTTTCTTTTGTCACTTGGATGCAAACTTCTATCAGCGCCCATTTTACATGTATCAACGTTTCAACATTTGTCACTTTTGGCACAAACTTTATACAAAAGTGTTTCAAGGGTTATATTTGACATTTTTGAATATTGCAAGGGCTGATTTTGGACATTGTTGATCTTCAAAGGTTTTCAATGTATCTTAATCTTCATGAGGGACCATTATTGGCAATTTTGATTTGTTGAGGGACTATTCTTGCCATTTCTTCAAAGTTGAAGGACCTTTTGTGTAATTTTGACAACTTAAGGGACCAAACTTGTAATTATTAATATACAAGGGTTTTAAGTGTCATTTCTTCAATAAATGAGGATCAATCTTGTTTGTCTTCAAGTCTTCAAGGTATTTTGTTGAGAATTCCATGATTAGGGCCCGGTTCTTTGTACGGCTTCGTTTCTCGTGTCCGTTTTCCTTGTAACTTGTGATCTTTTGTCTTTTTCACGATATCCATACCTAAAATACACAAGTAAACAAACACAAGCATATATATATGGTATTTTATGACATTTTTATGTATTTAAAGCCCGAAAAGAACGATGAGATCATGTATAAATGCCATCTCATCACTCCCCCATACTAAACCATTGCCGTGCCCTCACGCAATGCTAGAATAAAGTATCTAAGCATCACCAAAGTTCAATTTTATTAACCTTTATTGAGGAGTAAAAGACTTGCAACATACTACGATGATGTGTAAAGACATAATGTATGATTTTCATCACGAAAAGTGACTTTTAGGGTCAAAGAATAGAAACAAGTTAATGTCCCTTAGAGTAAACTTCGTCATCCTTGATTGTCATACATTCCATGCTAAGTGCAAAAACAAGATCATTGTTGGTACAAGTCACAATGCTAACACTAATCATACGCCCAAATTGTGTAATACTTTTTCTCCCCGCAATCCTAGTTATTATAAAGGAAATGGGTAACTAGCATTTTTTATCTATTTGTCATGGATCACAAGTGATTCATATTTGACTTATTTGAGTAATTATTAGTCCGAAAGCAAAGTAGCACGATTTGATCGATAGTTAGCCGAAGGACAAAATCTTTTAAAACGGCTTCTCGTGTATCTCCTTAAGTTCATATCTTGGCATAACTCGTTTCACGATTTGAGACCTTTCTCGGACCGATATTTGGCATGTACTTCATACTTCAAATCTTGGGAAGACGTTCTTGAAATTATGGTCTTCTCTTCATATATTTGGAATTTCTTCACTTGATGTTTTTGAGAGATTCTTCATATAGGACCACGACTTCATCATTTTTCTTCAATCTTTATTTTGGACTTTGATATACAACGATCCGCCTCCTTTTCGGACTTGGATATATTTATCCTCATACCTTGTTAGGGTCTTTTTGGATAGACTTTCTCCATTCTTTAGGGGAGTAATAGCTTCTCGTCGTGTGTCTCGATCCTTCATATTGATTTAGGAATAATGATACTTCACATCATCTTGGATCTTTAGCAAAAATAGAGCTCCTCATGCCTTGTTAGGGCCTTTTTGGATGATCGCCAATCTTCGCGTCCCGCTTCAATAAGTTATGCCTTGGCTATGAACTCTATTCAACCCCGAGCAACTTTTAAACGATCTTGCGCTAGAGGCTAACTAACCTTTCAAATCGTACGACCTTACTTATTGCAATTATGATTTATTCCTAATGCACTGATCTTATGGGAAGAAAAAGCCACAATTAAAAACATATGAGTTTTTGAAAGAACACTTTCATGTTCTACGTTTAGCATGATCACTTGTCAAACTCTATCATTTCTCGTTCTTCACTATATAAAGACCTCTAATTAAAGAGACTCGTGAATACTTAGCCATGCAAGTCAAAATTAAGCCAAATTTGGATTAGCTTTCATTAAGACTATATCAAATCAAAGTTTTGGGTTTTCAAGCCACCTATAGGATCTTGCACTTTCTTGGACTTTTTCAAGTTTAGAGAATGCGTTTTAAAGTTCCCTTAATAAGTGACTTTCTAGAATCAATTATAGGAACTTACGAAAAGTTCTTGTTCTTAACCCGTATGAATTAAGACTTTCGCGTTTTAAAGCTCCCTATATAAAAGTCTAGCAAAACTTGAATTGAGCGAGTTAAGGAATGTAAATGGCTCCAAATGCCCATCAAGTCGAAAATTAACTCTTATTCTACCCATCGGAAAATATACATTCGTGCCTTAAAAACACATATGAAAACTAAGAAAAATTTGAAAATTTGGCCATTTTTGCCTTATTAGCAAAACAAAACATTGAAAATTGGAAAGCGTGAGGGCGTAGAAAAGCAAGTACCTATTCACCCCCCCATACTAAAAGTAAACATTGTCCTCAATGTTTCGAGTCTAAAGGTGGAGCACCCCCATACTAGAGACGAAGAGTCGAATGCTTAGGATCTAGCATGGAAAGGGTGATCAACAATATATCTAAAGCCGTTTATTAAGTATGCTAGAAGATAATTGTTAGAACAATAAAGGATATGTCATGGATTCGTGAAAAACTTCTTCAAACGAACGATGGAGGCTCACGTAAACGAACACGAGAGTCTTCAATCGTAGATGATGATGATGATCTAGATAACACAATCACAAACAACCACGAGACAACGAGTTGAAAGGGTACAAATCCCCTTATTAGTGAATAGTGAACATAAAAGATAAGCATGGGATCTCCCCCACGAGGCACCTCGTTTTTGATTACCGAGTCATGAGCTCGACTCGATCCCCTCAAAATGTGAACATTTAGGGAAAATCATGGTGTGGTCAATTTTTGATGGGGCTTACATGATAAACAAGGCCCAAAAAGCAACCGGTATAAAGGACTAAGTCCTTAAATGATGCAAAATACCGGGGTCGAAGATGGCGTTCTCGTTTTCATTGGAAAAACAAATTAACGCCACTTCAACAAGTGTTATAAACTCAAAGAGTTTGAAGAAAAGAGATGAGAAGTAGAAGGGTGGGACAATTGGTAAGACAAACTTTTGAGCTACTCGAGGTAGACTCGCACCAAGCAAATAGAAAGATTTTCCATTTATTGCATCGGTGGAAGACCGAGATTTCCCTTTACATGAAATTCCGGGATCGAATATCTCGTCCTCGGTGGACAAGGATGAGGGAACATAAGGTGCTTCCCCCATACTAAAGCCACACAAAGCATCGTCAAAAGGAGTAGACGAGCTTGTAGCACTCAAAACACGTGGTGATGACGGAGTTAGATTTGTAGAAGAATCAATTAAATCACATTTAAGATCTTTTCCTTTTTTATCTTTTGAACTCTCCTTATGAAAACCCTTTTTGATTATGTCGAAAATATTCGGTGTTTCTAAGACGATGTTAGTTACACTAAAAATTCTCACATTTTGAAACCGTTTTGATTTTGGTGGTGGCAAGTTCTCAAAACGTTTATCGACGAAGAAAACCTCCCCATCAGGGTCTACATATTCATCATCCGAAAGATCTTTCGTAGAAACCGACAACTTATCAACACTTTTTACGAATGAATGTTCGAGGTGAGGCGAAAGATTTTTCGATTCAAGTATTGACGGTTTCTTCTTTGTAGGCTTTGTACTCATAACCTCCACCGGCGGAGGAAATGGTAAATTGTTTTTGGCGACATTTCCTAAAACTCTTGGTGAAAATTCTTTGCAAACGACATTGGTTGAATCACCATGGTTTAAAGTTGCAATAGAATAGACATGAGAAAGATTGGAGTTTTGTGTTGCATTGATGACAAGTTCTTCTTCATTGAAACGAAGGGTGATTTTTCGAGCATGAACATCGATAAGTGCTCTTGATGTATCCAAAAATGAACGACCCAAAATGAGAGGAACTTTTCGATCGATAGGAATGTCTACAATGATAAAGTCAACGGGATAGTAAAACTTTCCGACTTTAACAAAAACGTCCTCGGCTACTCCACATGCTAAAATCGTAGAATGATCGGCCATCTCGATAGACATGTTCGAAGGAGTAAGAGCCGGAAGCGAAAGCGATTTGAAAATCTCGAGAGGCATTAAATTAATACTAGCACCAAGATCGGCCAAGGCGTAGCATTCCTCCATATCTTGAATAGCACACGGAATCAAGAATTTACCGGGATCACCGACTTTTTGTGGTATGCGGCTAAGAAAAACCAATGAACAACTAGACGATTGTTGTAACTTCTCTTTGTTGTTTAGCATACTTTTGAAATTTGCGGCGAATCGAGGCATCATGATAAGAGCGTCGGTAAAACTTATGTTAAAATGTAGATCACGAAACATTTTCATAAATAGCTCAAATTGATAATTGTTCCGTTCTTGTGCTTTCTCTTTGTTTCGTCTCGAAGGGTAGGGTAAAGGTGGTGTGGGTTGGTCATTAGGCAATGGCCTTGGAAACTCGGGTTCCACAATTGGCATTGGTCCAACCGTAGGTGTGGTATGAGCGGTACTTCGTGGGATTGTAATGTGCTCCTTTTCGACCATCACCTCGGGTTCTTTCTCGATTTCCTTCTCCTTAGAAGTACTTGGACGAGAGATTGGTTCCTTGAAAGTTTTACCACTTCGTGTAGCAACAACCTTCAATTCTCCCCTCGGGTTGTTAATGGTATCACTAGGAAGACCACCCGAAAAAGAGGGTTTACACATGATTGCTTCAAACATCTTAGCCATTCGGTCCTCAAATTTTGATTGCCTAGCATCCGCTTTTAATAACTCTTGCTTAATCTCATGTTGTCCTAATTCCATCTTTTGTTGGTTTTGTTGAAGACGTTGGACATTTCCTTCCATTTTGTTTGCATGAGTTTTAAGTTCGTTAGCAAGTTCATTTTTAAGCTCATTTTTCAATTCGGACCTTAAGCTAATCATCTCACGTTGCATATTATCAAATTTAGCATCATTTGCTTTTGCATAATCCAAAAATTCTCCTTGCAAATTTTTAGTGTGAGCATTTTGAAAACCTTGTGTAGTGTTTTGAAAATCACGGTTTTGATTTTGATTAGAGATTTGTCCATTCCCACTTTGATAATTCCCTTTGTTGTAATTGTGTGTGTTGCTTTGGTAATTACCTTGGTTGTTGTTTCGATAGTTGTTAACATTTTGGTTTGGTGGAGCTTGATTTTGGCAGGAACCTTGACCGTTTTGGTTGTAAGTTCCCGTTGCTACATAAGCACTCGAAGTGTTACCATCCACGGTAATGCACTCGGAAAGATCATGAGCTCCCCCACACGACAAACAACTCTTAGCAACCGCTTTAACCGAAGCGGAATTGGAAGCTTCTTGAGCCTTCCAATGGGACATTAGATTAGCAAATCTATCAAAAAACCGATTTTCCTCATTAGCTTCATCATGTAAGGCGTTAATGCTACGAGACGATTGTGACGAAGATGACGAACCCATATTGGCAACACTCGGTGTGTTACGAGGGTTATAAACCTTAGATCTATTTTCAATGATTTGTAAAGCCTCATTTGTCGTCTTGCACAAAAAATTACCACCCGCGGCGGCGTTCAAATAATCTCGTTCATGATCATTAAGCCCATTATAAAAAGTATCCACTTGATGTAATTCCGTAAAATCATGGTGTGGACATTCATGTAACATCTCTTTAAATCGTTCCCATGCCATTGAAAAACTTTCATTATTACGTTGCACAAATCGTGAAATCTCATTTTTTAAGTGTGTTGTTTTAGATGGTGGAAACAACTTGTTCACAAACTTAGAAACGAGATCGGCCCATGTCAAAATCGAATTTGGCGGTTCTTTCTCGAGCCAAATTTTTGCGGGTCCATCCAACGAGTATGGAAACAACATCATCTTAATGGCGTCATGTGGAACATCCTTAAATTTGCTAGTGGCGGTGAGACGGTTGAAATTCCTAATGTGGTAATGCGGGTTGTCTTTCTCGTGACCTCTAAACTTATTTGCTTGCAACATCGACATTAAACCCGTCTTAATCTCGAAATTCTCCGCAAGGATGGCGGGAATCACAATAGCCTCTCCAAAACCCTCGGTGGGTGCTTGTAGCAACTCCATCATAGTACGATTAGCCATGACGACTTCTTGTTCTACAATAGGTTCAACAATTGGAGGTTCTTCAACAATCAACGTCTCTTGATTGGCTTGTTTTTGAAGACGTTTACGAGCTCGTTTTGCTTGATTACGAGTGATCATAAACTTCACGAAGAATGGGAGGTGAGCAAAGAAGATTCTTTTTGGGTGTTTTGTGAATTTTCAATTTTTTTTGTGTTTTTGATGATATTTAATTTTTTTTGGATTTTGGTGTATCTTCGTAGACAACAATCTACAAAATCTCTCCTCGAATCAAACTCTTGATTAAAGAAGCCTCAAAGGAATGAAAACGATCACGTGGAGTGAACGTCTTCTAATGACTTTAGAACTTTGGTGAAAACCAAATTGTTCAAGAGGGTTTAATCACAAAGAAAACCAAGCAAATATATTATACGTAATAATACTTTGGGCGGCAAAACCCTCGATTAGCCTTCAATCTCAAAATACTCACAAGCAAGCGGGGAAACGAGGCGGCGCGAAGCACTTAAGAGCCTTTTTCCTTAGGGTATATTTTATAATACCCGCCTTATACCCACCTTATAGTTTGTATTTGTCAAAATCGAGCTTCACGAAAGTATTTATCTATTTTTGCCTTTTTCTTTTTGTTTGAGATTCGAATACAATAATTAGGAGATCAAATCCCAATTAAGGTTGTGTTTTCACACTTTTGGAGATATTGTAAATTTATTGTGATACTTAATACAATATATTAATAATATTTGTACAAGAAAAACCAAGAAAACCGATAATACGTATTAGTAGAGTTCTACTAATACAAATACTATTTGGTTAATATTAAAAACAACAATGCAAATTAATCACGACACACCTCCCCGGCAGCGGCGCCAAAGTGATTGTGGTAAAATACACCTCTTGTTTAGGAAAACAAAAGAGCGTAAATGAGCGGTAAGTATTGAGTGATGATTTTAGGAAAAATCAACACTAATGACCCTTAATGGTGTGTAAGTTCGTTTCCCAAGGAGGTATATGTGTGTGAAAAACTTGCCAAATGTTTGTAATTAATGATTGGTTTAGAAGGGGATTAGAAGAGACAATGACGAAGTCGTAAAAATAAAAATTAACTAAAAATCACTATTAGAAAGTTAATACGTAGAACCTAAAAAATCACCAAAAATAAAATAAATTCTAAAAATTACCAAAAATTCACCAAAAATCAAAAATAATAAACTAAGAGTTTACCAATGATCAGAACTTTTTCAAACCTTTTAAATAATTAAATATTCAATTTTTAAATGCTAATTAAAGCCCTAAAAATCAAATAAATTATCAAAAAGCCCAAATAAAGATTTTTCAATTGATAAACCTCTAAAATGACTTAAAATGATTAATAACTATTTTTAGAAATTTTAAAACTAATCAAAACTATTTAAAATGATTTAAAAACTATTAAAACTTAAAATAATTATAAAAATTAATTTATAAGTGATAAAATTATTCTAAAAGTTGATAAATTCCTATTTTAATGTATTTAACCTAAGAAAAATGTAAAAAGTTGGAAAAAGTGAAATTTTAAAAATAATAATAAAAATAATAATAAAATAATATTAAAAATCCAAAAATTATAAAAAATTCTAAAAACTTGCAAACTAGTTTATTTTAACCTAAATAATCAAAAAATGAAAGTGAAATTACCAAAATACCCCTAATGGGCCCTCAAATGGGCCAAATCCAAAAACAGTCAACCTAAAAGTCAAACGCTGACAAGTTGAAATCAAACGCTGACAGGAACAAAGTAGGCGCTGACAGACCTAAAGAAGTGTAAGGACTTGTTTTTCACCCTGCTGGTCAAGGATTGAGTGCAAACCTTGTGAATCAAAGCTTACCAGTTGGGTAAACTTGATGTATTTTGGCATCAATAAGCCAATAAGCCAGTGAGCTTATAAGCTATGAACAAAGCAATCCAAATACCCAAATATCCTCACAAGCAGCAAACAAATAAGAACCAAGCAGCAATACAACAATCCTAATGCTAGAAATAACAATGCAACAAGAATTAAACACTGAATCAAAGAAAATAACAAGATCAAAGCATAAAAAGTTACTGATGAACAAAGAACATATGCAGAAACAAGTTTGCTGATATACTTGACACTTGATCCAATTTCAAGCCTCAAATCCCTCTACCCTGGTGTGATTAGCTATGATTTAGCACAAGTTACCCTTAACCTATGCTTAGATCTAGGTGTCCTCAAAATCCTAGCCAATTTTACCAAGTTATGAAGATTTTAGAGCCAATTTATGAATCAATGTGTTTAAGCCCACAAAACCTGCAAACAGATGCACAAATACTCCCAAATAGCAGATACCAATACTTGCATACAACACACAAGCACTTAACAAATGCTGACAAGTTTAAATCAAACGCTGACAGGAACAAATCAGACGTTGACAGACTTATGCAGTAATCCCAAACAACCCTTAATCAAGCACTTATCATACAAACTTCTGATTTTAACTAATAACCTACTGATTTTAATGATCAAAAACACTTAAACAATAGCAAATAACACAATCAAACTCAAAAATCACCAGCACAAACACCAATACTCAAAATCAAAGCACCGAATCAAAAACAGTCATAAACATGAAATTTTTAGGGGAATCTTAACAAGAGATTATACCTGCCTTCCACAACATCCTAGGAAGGCCAGCAATGCTCCTTGGACCTTGTTCAACAACTAGAACAAGACCAAGGTACTTCAACAAAGGTGATGCAACACTGCCTTGGTTGATGGTTCAAAGTAGAACCTCAAGGACTTGATGTCTTCAACACAAGCAGCAAACAACTCAACCAAGGGCTCTAATCCCTTCACAAGCTTGGTGTCAACAAGCTTGTAAGAGCTTATAGCTAATGGTCAAGGGTTAGTACACAAAATAACCAAAAACAGAACCTAGGATTTCAAGGTTTTCAAACCTTAAAAACCTTATGAAACAAGACGTGCCTTAACCACAAGATTAAGGTAGGCCTTCACAATCAAATGGAACTCAGAATTAGGCTACTCAAACACCAAACTTTTAACTAAATCAAAAAGAGATTTCAAATTTCAGAAATTCAAATTTTATTTAACTTAAAAAGGAATTACAAAGATTGATAGCCTAAAACTGGAACAAAAGCTCTCTCACATGTTGAGGAGTCTTTTTATAGGCAAATGCCAAGGTTACACTGTTCATAAACCCTAGAAGTGAAATTCCCTAAATGCCCTAAGTCCTTGAGTACGTTTGTTGTTGTTGAGCTGTCCAAAATGATCCCACACGTTCATTTCAGCTTTGATATGAAGCAAAGAGTCTCAGCTGTTGATCTTGACACGTCACATGACTTGGAGGCTAAGTTGCTTGCTGATTGGTGGAAAGGGTATTGGGGTGGGGTCCATAGTGAGTGGAGATGAGGGTTTTGTGTGTGGGATAGGTTCCTGCATGTGTGAATCAAACGTGTGCCTGGGTAATTTCATTTTACCCTTTGTTTTAAGTTGTGTAAAATCTGGGCTGTAAAGGTGAATAGTTGTCCTTTTGATCCGTTTTTGGTGGAGTGGAGTTGTTTGGCGCGTGTTTGTTTGTTTAAATGTTTCAGTATGCACACATTCAGCCCTCCTCTTTCCTTTCTTTTGTCACTTGGATGCAAACTTCTATCAGCGCCCATTTTACATGTATCAACGTTTCACCATTTGTCACTTTTGGCACAAACTTTATACAAAAGTGTTTCAAGGGTTATATTTGACATTTTTGAATATTGCAAGGGCTGATTTTGGATATTGTTGATCTTCAAAGGTTTTCAATGTATCTTAATCTTCATGAGGGACCATTATTGGCAATTTTGATTTGTTGAGGGACTATTCTTGCCATTTCTTCAAAGTTGAAGGACCTTTTGTGTAATTTTGACAACTTAAGGGACCAAACTTGTAATTATTAATATACAGGGGTTATAAGTGTCATTTCTTCAATAAATGAGGATCAATCTTGTTTGTCTTCAAGTCTTCAAGGTATTTTGTTGAGAATTACATGATTAGGGCCCGGTTCTTTGTACGGCTTCGTTTCTCGTGTCCGTTTTTCCTTGTAACTTGTGATCTTTTGTCTTTTTCATGATATCCATACCTAAAATACACAAGTAAACAAACAGAAGCATATATATGGTATTTTATGACATTTTTATGTATTTAAAGCCCGAAAAGAACGATGAGATCATGTATAAATGCCATCTCATCACTCCCCCATACTAAACCATTGCCGTGCCCTCACGCAATGCTAGAATAAAGTATCTAAGCATCACCAAAGTCCAATTTTATTAACCTTTATTGAGGAGTAAAAGACTTGCAACATACTACGATGATGTGTAAAGACATAATGTATGATTTTCATCACGAAAAGTGACTTTTAGGGTCAAAGAATAGAAACAAGTTAATGTCCCTTAGAGTAAACTTCGTCATCCTTGATTGTCATACATTCCATGCTAAGTGCAAAAACAAGATCATTGTTGGTACAAGTCACAATGCTAACACTACTCATACGCCCAAATTGTGTAATACTTTTTCTCCCCGCAATCCTAGTGATGAGATGGCATTTATACATGATCTCATCGTTCTTTTCGGGCTTTAAATGCATAAAAATGTCATAAAATACCATATATATGCTTGTGTTTGTTTACTTGTGTATTTTAGGTATGGATATCATGAAAAAGACAAAAGATCACAAATTACAAGGAAAAACGGACACGAGAAACGAAGCCGTGCAAAGAACCGGGCCCTAATCATGGAATTCTCAACAAAATACCTTGCAGACTTGAAGACAAACAAGATTGATCCTCAATTATTGAAGAAATGACACTTAAAACCCTTGTATATTGATAATTACAAGTTTGGTCCCTTAAGTTTGTCAAAATTGCAAAAAGGTCCTTCAACTTTGAAGAAATGACAAGATTGGTCCCTCAACAAAATCAATTTGTCAATTATGGTCCCTCATGAAGTCAAAGATACAAAGAAGACCTTTGAAGATCAAGATTGTCCAAGATCAGCCCTTGAAATATGAAAAAGTATCAAAAATAACCCTTGATAACCTTTTTCCAAAGTTTAGTGCCAAAAATGACAAGTGGTGAAAGTTAATATAAAGGGAAAAACGTTTTTTAGGGCTGACAACCTTATTTACCAAAAATCTCAAAACACAAGGACCAAGGTTGCCACTTTCAAACTTTTGAAATCAAACACGCGCTAAACACTTTTCTCCCACTAAAATCGGATCAAAACTACTTACTGTAGCACGTGATGAACCCAGTTACCACAACCCTTAAAACAAAGGGTTATTTAAAATTACCTTTACAACCGTGTGATTCACCTCACCCCAAACCATTCCCAACAATTAAACATCTCTTCTCCACTCACCTTGTGACCCCACACCCAAGACGTGCACCCAATCACATCACACCTTGGCCTCCAAGTATTGTGACGTGTCCTCAATCAACAGTTGTGATCTTTTGCTTCCTCCCAACGCATAAATGAACGATGGAGATCAAATAGGACACCTCATACCTCAAAATCGTCTAGAAGGATTAGAGGGCATATTTGGGATTTTCATAGATTAGGGTTTGTGTTTTAAGCATTCTAGAGAGTTCTTTTAGCAGTATAAAAGGAGAATGCAACCTGTGCATATCCTTTTGTTCCAGTTTCTTTAGCAAATTCATGTAATTCCTTTTTAAAGTAATAAAGTTGGTAATTTTGAAAAAAAAGTGTAATTCCTTTTATTTTTTAAAAGTTTGGTGTTGAATTGCTAATATTCTGAGTTCCACATTTAATTGGTTAAGTAATTTTGTTTTTCAAAATTATTTAAAAGGTTTTCTGAAAATTGTGAAATTTTTGGGAAAGTGTTTAGAAATTTGGATTTTCAGGATTGAAGTTTGTTTGAGTGAAGTTTAATTGGTGATTTAGTGTTTTTAAAACGTGTTTGATAAGGATTGAAAGTTTTTGGAAGAGATTTTAAGAAGAAAGAAAAGGAAACAGTATATATATTCTTGTGCTTGTTTTTCTTTGATTTGTCTTAACAGGTTGTGGATAGTTGCTGTTAAAGGTTCAGCACCAACCCCAGTTGGTAGGAGGTGGATTTTCATCCACAAGAACCTTGGATGTAAGGTTCTAAGGTAAAATACCTTTTTCCTTTTTGAAATTTCAGAAAAGTTAAGGTTTGTGTGATCTTGTTTGATTAAGTGCTAAGTGTGTTAAAACTGTTGGATTTGAGCTCTTTTGTGTTTATATGCATGCTAGATGCTAGTAGGATCAATTTGAGCAAGTTTTTAAGTGAGTTGTTTTGTTAAAATCGTCTTCAACAAGTTTAAAAGGGTGTTTGGATTTAAGTTTTAGGGAGAAAACTTGTAAGATTTGAGAAGTAAAAACGGGTTAGAAAGATTCATTAAGGCTGTTTAGGTTGTTTGATAGTTGTGTGCTTGGTTTGGTGATAGTTTGAGAGTAATTGTGTGAAAAAAAGTGAAAATCATAGCTAAAATCCTACTTGTTCATTTTCTGCTCAAATTTAGGTAAAATTGTGCTTGATCTCTTGGAATCTGTTAAGTGTTGAGGGATATTAGGGATTGAGTTTGCTTGTATGATAGTTGGTAAGGTTGTGTGCCAAATTTCGGGAGTTGAAAGTTGATATTGTGCAAGCTATAAGCTCATAAGTCCACCAGACCTGCACTAGGACCTCAGCAACTGTCATTTGCCCCCTATGGGCTTTTTGGTTTGATTTTGTGTGCTAAGTGTTTGTTAACTGCTTGATTTATACTTGTTTTTGACTCCTTGTGCTTCAAAGAGCACAAGGGTGCCCTCTTGTTCCACAAATCAACTCCAAATAAGCCCACAGCCAAGCCCCTCTTGGCTATATCACTTGTTAAGAAACAAGTGTAGCTTGTGTTCTTGCAATATTGTTCTGGCCACATTTTTGGAATTCATCCTAGCTTAATCTTCATAAAAAGTGAAATTGGATTGAGTTTAAAAGGTTAAAAGGGTGTCAGTTTGGATTGTAAAAATAAAAAAAAATAAAAAAGAAAAAATAGCAAAAAGTTCACCCGCAACGGACTCGAACACGCGACCTCTCGAAGGAGGAGTAACGTGCTTACCGTTGATCTAGATGACTTTTTACGTAAGTGTTTGATTTCAATAGTTATTTAACCTGTTTTTCTTTCTAGCTTATTAATTAAAGCCGTAGCTTATTTCCATTTATTCCAGCTTATTTGTTAAGTTATTTTGTTTCTTTTTATTTTTCCTAGGATCCTTATAGTATTTAGGATTTTTCTAGCTAATTTTTATAATTTTCCCATTATTAAATTATTTTCTTTGCATTTTTATTTAGCCGTATTTTAGAAATTCATTAAAAAAAAGAAAAAAGTAGTTTTTAATTAGGGAAAAATAATTTTTAGCTTTTAAATAAATATTTTGAGGTTTACATCTAGTTTTGGTTTCAAAAACTTTAATTTTTAAATTTATATTATTTTAAGGTTTTTTATAAACTTTAATAATTTTTATAAAATTATAAAAAAGGTTTTAGGAGCTTTAATTTACTTTTTTATCTTAGTAAGATTATTTTAAGATTTTAGAAATTTTTTAGAATTAATTTTATAAACTTTTTATTTTTTCTATTATTTTAATATTATTTTATTATTAAAATTAAAAAGTTTTATTTTTATTTCTTTTTCATTTTTCTTAGGTTCTTTAGCATAAATTAAGACTTTTCCCATTTTTAGAATAATTTTATAGCTTTTAGATTTATTTTTATAATTATTTTAAGTTTAAGTAGTTTTTAATCATTTTAAATCATTTTTAAAGTTTTAAAAATAGTTTTAATAGCTTTTAATTTTTAGAAAATTACTTTTTAGTCTTCTAATAATATAAGTTAAGTAATTATTCAATAAAATCATATTTTAGACATTTTTATTAGTTGTATTTAATTTTAGGGCTTTAATTAGCATTTAAAATTAAATATTTAATTAATAAAAGGTTTTAAAATATCTTTGTTGGATTTTTATCTTTATTTATATTATTTTAGACTTCTTTTTAGCCTTTTTAATATTTTATTTATTTTGTTTTTGGCTTTAGTATCATTTTTAATTTAGGTAGTTTTTCACGACTTTACGTTTACGTCTTTTACGTCATAGTGTAATTTTAACGTAACCGTCTTTTCATCCTCTCATCCCCATCCTCTTATTATTAATCTCAAATAATTACAAGTTAATTCACACACATATACCTCCTTGGGAAACGAACTTTCTCTCCATTAAGGGTCATTAGTGTTGATTTTTCCTAAAATCATCACTCGATACTTACCGCTATTTACGCTCTTTTCCTAAAGGGTGTATTTTACTACAATCATTTTGGCGCCGCTGCCGGGGAGGTGTGTTGTGCTTTAATTTGGAAGCTTTTGTTTTTGATATTATCCATAATAAGTATTTGTGTTAAGTGGAACTCCCTTAACACGTATTATCGGTTTTCTTGGTTTTTTCTTGTATAAATATTACTATATTGTATTAAGTATCACAATCAATTTACAATATCTCCAAAAGTGTGAAAACACAACCTTAATTGGGATTTGATCTCCTAATTATTGTATTCGAATCTCAAACAAAAAGAAAAGGCAAAAATAGATAAATACTTTCGTGAAGCTCGATTTTGAAAAATACAAACTATAAGGTGGGTATAAGGCGGGTATTATAAAATATACCCTAAGGAAAAAGGCTCTTAAGTGCTTCGCGCCGCCTCGTTTCCCCGCTTGCTTGTGAGTATTTTAAGATTGAAGGCTAATCGAGGGTTTTGCCGCCCAAAGTATTATTACGTATACTATATTTGCTTGGTTTCTTTGTGATTAAACCCTCTTGAACAATTTGGTTTTCACCAAAGTTCTAAAGTCATTAGAAGGCGTTCACTCCACGTGATCGTTTTCATTCCTTTGAGGCTTCTTTAATCAAGAGTTTGATTCGAGGAGAGATTTTGTAGATTGTTGTCTACGAAGATACACCAAAATCCAAAAAAATTAAATATCATCAAAAACACAAAAAAAATTGAAAATTCACAAAACAACCAAAAAGAATCTTCTTTGCTCACCTCCCATTCTTCGTGAAGTTTATGATCACTCGTAATCAAGCAAAACGAGCTCGTAAACGTCTTCAAAAGCAAGCCAATCAAGGATCGTTGATTGTTGAAGAACCTCCAATTGTTGAACCTATTGTAGAACAAGAAGTCGTCATGGCTAATCGTACTATGATGGAGTTGCTACAAGCACCCACCGAGGGTTTTGGAGAGGCTATTGTGATTCCCGCCATCCTTGCGGAGAATTTCGAGATTAAGACGGGTTTAATGTCTATGTTGCAAGCAAATAAGTTTAGAGGTCACGAGAAAGACAACCCGCATTACCACATTAGGAATTTCAACCGTCTCACCGCCACTAGCAAATTTAAGGATGTTCCACATGACGCCATTAAGATGATGTTGTTTCCATACTCGTTGGATGGACCCGCAAAAATTTGGCTCGAGAAAGAACCGCCAAATTCGATTTTGACATGGACCGATCTCGTTTCTAAGTTTGTGAACAAGTTTTTTCCACCATCTAAAACAACACACTTAAAAAATGAGATTTCACGATTTATGCAACGTAATAATGAAAGTTTTTCAATGGCATGGGAACGATTTAAAGAGATGTTACATGAATGTCCACACCATGATTTTACGGAATTGCATTAAGTGGATACTTTTTATAATGGGCTTAATGATCATGAACGAGATTATTTGAATGCCGCCGCGGGTGGTAATTTTTTGTGCAAGACGACAAATGAGGCTTTACAAATCATTGAAAATAGATCTAAGGTTTATAACCCTCGTAACACACCGAGTGTTGCCAATATGGGTTCGTCATCTTCGTCACAATCGTCTCGTAGCATTAACGCCTTACATGATGAAGCTAATGAGGAAAATCGGTTTTTTGATAGATTTGCTAATCTTATGTCCCATTGGAAGGCTCAAGAAGCTTCCAATTCCGCTTCGGTTAAAGCGGTTGCTAAGAGTTGTTTATCTTGTGGGGGAGCTCATGATCTTTCCGAGTGCATTACCGCGGATGGTAACACTTCGAGTGCTTATGTAGCAACGGGGACTTATAACCAAAACGGCCAAGGTTCTCGTCCAAATCAAGCTCCACCCAATCAAAATGTTAATAATTATCGAAACAACAACCAAGGTAATTACCAAGGCAACACACGCAATTACAACAAAGGGAATTATCAAAGTGGGAATGGACAAATCTCTAATCAAAACCAAAACCGTGATTTTCAAAACACTACACAAGGTTTTCAAAATGCTCACACTAAAAATTTGCAAGGAGAATTTTTGGATTATGCAAAAGCAAATGATGCTAAATTTGATAATATGCAACGTGAGATGATTAGCTTAAGATCCGAGTTGAAAAACAAGCTTAAAAATGAACTTGCTAATGAACTTAAAACTCATGCTAACAAAATGGAAGGAAATGTCCAACGTCTTCAACAAAACCAACAAAAGATGGAATTAGGACAACATGAGATTAAGCAAGAGTTATTAAAAGCGGATGCTAGGCAATCAAAATTTGAGGACCGAATGGCTAAGATGTTTGAAGCTATCATGTGTAAACCCTCTTCTTCGGGTGGTCTTCCTAGTGATACCATTGCAAACCCGAAGGGAGAAATGAAGGTTATTACTACACGAAGTGGTAAAACATTCAAGGAACCAATCTCTCGTCCAAGTACTTCTACGGAGAAGGAAATCGAGAAAGAACCCGAGGTGATGGTCGAAAAGGAGCACATTACAATCCCACGAAGTACCGCTCAAACCACACCTACGGTTGAACCAACACCAATTGTGGAACCCGAGTTTCCAAGGCCGTTGCCTAATGACCAACCCACACCACCTTTACCCTACCCTTCAAGACGAAACAAAGAGAAGTTGCAAGAACGTAACAAACAACAAATCGAGCTTTTTATAAAAATGTTTCAACAAGTGCATTTTGATGTAAGTTTAGCCGACGCGTTGTTATATACGCCTCGTTTCGCTTCCACTTTTAAAAGTATGATGAGCGATAAGGAAAAGCTTTCAAAGCTTGCTAATTGTTCTTCGGTTTATCTTAACCGCATACCGGAAAAAGTTGGTGATCCCGGAAAGTTTCTCATTCCTTGTGACATACGAGATATGAAAGAATGCCTCGCCTTGGCCGATCTTGGTGCGAGCATTAATTTGATGCCATTTTCCATTTGGAAATCGCTTTCGCTTCCGGCTCTCATTCCTTCGAACATGTCCATCGAGATGGCCGATCATTCTACGATTATGGCATGTGGAATAGCCGAAGATGTTTTCGTGAAAGTGGGGAAGTTCTACTATCCCGTTGATTTTATAGTAGTTGACATCCCCGTGGATCCTCAAGTTCCTCTAATTTTAGGTCGTTCATTTTTAGATACTTCGAGATCGCTTATCGATGTTCATGCGAGAACTATCACTTTGAGATTCAACGAAGAGGAACTTGTTATAAACGCTACTCAAAACTCGAAACCTTCTCATGTTTATACAATCGCTACCATCAATCACATTGACATCGTTGATGTGGTTTGCGATGAGTTTTCACAAGAAGTGTTAGGTTTTTCCGATAGCTCGTCAAGTGGCAATCCCACTATTTTGGATCCGATTCTTGCTAATTCCACACCAAATCTCACTCCATTCCAAGGAGGCGATCTCACTTCAAATGAAATCGACAATGAAGATGAGGTGTTGATTAGTAATGATACTTCTATTCCACTATTACTTTCGCCGATGGAAGTTATGAGTGTTGAACAAAAATCTTCAATCGAGGAACCGCCTATCCTTGAATTGAAAGATCTTCCTTCTCACCTTGAATATGCATTCTTGGAAGGTGATGACAAGTTGCCGGTTATTATTGCAAAAGGTCTTGCTAATGATGAAAAAACCGAGCTCTTGAAAGTTCTTAAAGCTCATAAAGGGGCAATTGCGTGGAAAATATCTGACATTAAGGGTATTGACCCAAAATTTTGTACTCACAAGATTTTAATGGAGGAGGACTACAAACCCGCAATTCAAAGTCAAAGAAGGGTGAATCCCAAAATTCACGATGTCATTAAAAAGGAGGTCCTTAAACTCCTTGACGCGGGAATGATTTATCCTATATCCGATAGCCCATGGGTGAGCCCAATACATTGTGTCCCTAAAAAGGGAGGAATGACCGTTGTGCCTAATGAAAACAATGAGTTAATTCCCACTCGTGTTGTGACCGGTTGGAGGGTGTGTATTGACTACCGAAAGTTAAATGACGCCACTCGTAAAGACCACTTTCCTTTGCCCTTCATGGATCAAATGTTGGAGCGACTTGCGGGAAATGAATTCTATTGCTTTTTAGATGGTTTTTCCGGTTACTTTCAAATCCCTATCGACCCTCGTGATCAAGAGAAGACTACGTTTACGTGTCCTTATGGAACGTTTGCTTATCGTAGGATGCCTTTCGGACTTTGTAATGCACCCGATACGTTTCAACGGTGTATGATGGCGATTTTTCACGATATGATCGAGAAGTCGATGGAAGTGTTTATGGATGACTTCTCGGTGTTTGGTAATTCGTTCACGTCATGTTTATCTAATCTCGAACAAATGTTAAAACGTTGTGAAGAAACCAATCTTGTGCTTAATTGGGAGAAATGTCATTTCATGTGTAAACAAGGAATCGTCTTAGGACATAAGGTGTCGAAGGCGGGGATTGAGGTCGATAAAGCTAAGGTAGACGTCATCGCCAAGTTACCTCATCCCAAAACCGTTAAGGGAGTTAGGAGTTTTCTAGGCCACGCGGGCTTTTATCGTCGTTTCATCAAGGACTTTTCGAAGATTTCTCGTCCTATGACACACCTTCTCGAGAAGGATGCTCCTTTTAACTTTAATGAGGATTGTGTTAAGGCTTTCGAAACTCTCAAAAGGAAACTTACCGAAGCTCCCATTCTTGTTGCTCCTAATTGGGAATTACCCTTTGAAATCATGTGCGATGCAAGTGATTATGCTATAGGGGCCGTCTTAGGGCAACGTTATGACAAGCATTTTCGTTCTATCCACTATGCTAGTAAGACGATGACCGAGGCTCAATTAAAATACACCACAACGGAAAAGGAATTCCTTGCCGTGGTCTATGCTTTTGAGAAATTCCGACCTTATCTCGTCTTGACTAAAAGCATCGTGTATACCGACCATTCGGCTATCAAGTATCTCTTAGCTAAGCAAGATGCTAAGCCGAGATTGCTTCGTTGGATGCTCCTCCTCCAAGAATTTGATGTCACCGTGCTTGACAAAAAAGGAGCCGAGAATCTAGCGGCCGATCATCTCTCTCGTCTAGAAGATCCTCACAAAGATGTTTTCGAGAACAAGGAAATTACCGAAACATTTCCTCTTGAGACTCTCGGTGTAGTGAATTCTAAAGACACCACCCCATGGTTTGCCGACATTGCAAATTACCATGCAGGCAACTTCATAATCAAGGGTATGACGACACAACAAAAACGAAAATTCTTTCGTGACGTCAAGTTCTATTTTTGGGACGACCCTTATCTCTTTCGGATTTCTGCGGATCAACTCGTTCGACGTTGTGTGTTTGGTGCCGAAGCTTCTAATATCCTTAGAGCTTGTCACGAAGGACCCACGGGTGGTCACCACGGTGCTAATCTCACGGCTAAGAAAGTTTTCGATGCCGGTTTCTTTTGGCCTTCTATCTATCGTGATGCACACGCACTTGTGAAGTTGTGTGATTCGTGCCAACGTCAAGGAAAATCGTCTCAACGTGATGAAATGCCGCAAAACATAATTCAAGTGTGTGAGATTTTCGACATATGGGGAATAGACTTTATGGGGCCGTTCCCATCATCTCATGGCAACAAATATATCCTCGTCGCGGTGGACTACCTTTCTAAGTGGGTGGAAGCTAAGGCTTTGCCTACTAATGATGCTCGTGTGGTAGTGAAGTTTTTGAAGCAACTATTCTCTCGGTTCGGAACCCCTCGTGCTATTATAAGCGATCGTGGGACCCATTTTTGTAATGACCAATTCGAAAAGGTTCTAAAGAAATATGGAGTTACACATCGTCTTTCTACGGCTTATCACCCGCAAACGAGTGGGCAAGTCGAGGTTTTGAACCGAGCTTTGAAGAGGATTTTAGAGAGGTCAATTGGAGAAAACCGTGCTTCGTGGTCCGACAAACTCGATGACGCTTTATGGGCCTTTAGGACCGCTTATAAGACACCTATCGGTTGCACTCCTTATAAGTTAGTCTATGGGAAGAATTGTCATTTGCCCATTGAGTTGGAGCATAAGGCATATTGGGCCCTTAAGCATGCAAATTTTGACTTGAAGACCGTGGGAGATCACCGGAAAATACAATTGAATGAATTGGATGAATTAAGGGATAATGCTTATGAAAATTCATTAATTTTTAAAGAAAAGACTAAAAAGTTTCATGATTCAAAGAATAAAAACCGGGTTTTTAACGTTGGTGATCAAGTGTTGCTTTTTAACTCTCGTCTTAAGATATTTTCCGGGAAATTGAAATCTCGTTGGTCGGGTCCGTTCACCATTACACAAGTGTTTCCATATGGGACCATTGAGCTAGCTCAAGATGATGGTCCCAATTTCAAGGTGAATGGACATAGGCTTAAGCACTACTTTGGTGGGGAAATTCCTTCAATGGTTGCCCCCGACCAAGACACCTTCCCCAATGATAATTAACATTGAGGGGATCGAGTCGAGCTCATGACTCGGTAATCAAAAACAAGGTGCCTCGTGGGGGAGATCCCATGCTTATCTTTTATGCTCACTATTCACTAATAAGGGGACTTGTACCCTTTCAACTCGTTGTCTCGTGGTTGTTTGTGATTGTGATATCTAGATCATCATCATCTACGATTGAAGACTCTCGTGTTCGTTTACGTAAGCCTCCATCGTTCGTTTGAAGAAGTTTTTCACGATTCCATGACATATCCTTTATTGTTCTAACAATTATCTTTTAGCTTACTTAATAAACGGCTTTAGATATATTGTTGATCACCCTTTCCATGCTAGATCCTAAGCATTCGACTCTTCGTCTCTAGTATGGGGGTGCTCCACCTTTAGACTCGAAACATTGAGGACAATGTTTACTTTTAGTATGGGGGGGTGAATAGATACTTGCTTTGCTACGCCCTCACGTTTTCCAATTTTCAATGTTTTGTTTTGCTAATAAGGCTAAAAATGGCCAAATTTTAAAATTTTTCTTAGTTTTCATAAGTGTTTTTAAGACACGAATGTATATTTTCCGATGGGTAGAATAAGAGTTAATTTTTGACTTGATGGGCATTTGGAGCCACTTACATTCCTTAACCCGCTCAATTCAAGTTTTGCTAGACTTTTATATAGGGAGCTTTAAAACGCGAAAGTCTTAATTCATTCGGGTTAAGAACAAGAACTTTTCGCAAGTTCCTATAATTGATTCTAGAAAGTCACTTATCAAGGGAACTTTAAAACGCATTCTCTAAACATGAAAAAGTCCAAGAAAGTGCAAGATCCTATAGGTGGCTTGAAAACCCAAAACTTTGATTTGATATAGTCTTAATGAAAGCTAATCCAAATTTGGCTTAATTTTGACTTGCATGGCTAAGTATTCACGAGTCTCTTTAATTAGAGGTCTTTATATAGTGAAGAACGAGAAATGATAGAGTTAGACAAGTGATCATGCTAAACGTAGAACATGAAAGTGTTCTTTCAAAAACTCATATGTTTTTAATTGTGGCTTTTTCTTCCCATAAGATCAATGCATTAGGAATAAATCATAATTGCAATAAGTAAGGTTGTACGATTTGAAAGGTTACTTAGCCTCTAGCGCAAGATCGTTTAAAAGTTGCTCGGGGTTGAATAGAGTTCATAGCCAAGGCATAACTTATTGAAGCGGGACGCGAAGATTGGCGATCATCCAAAAAGGCCCTAACAAGGCATGAGGAGCTCTATTTTTGCTAAAGATCCAAAGATGATGTGAAGTATCATTATTCCTAAATCAATATGAAGGATCGAGACACACGACGAGAAGCAATTACTCCCCTAAAGAATGGAGAAAGTCTATCCAAAAAGACCCTAACAAGGTATGAGGATAAATATATCCAAGTCCGAAAAGGAGGCGGATCGTTGTATATCAAAATCCAAAGTAAAGATTGAATAAAAATGATGAAGTCGTGGTCCTATATGAAGAATCTCTCAAAAACGTCAAGTGAAGAAATTCCAAAATATGAAGAGAAGACCATAATTTCAAGAACGTCTTCCCAAGATTTGAAGTATGAAGTACATGCCAAATATCGGTCCGAGAAAGGTCTCAAATCGTGAAACGAGTTATGCCAAGATATGAACTTAAGGAGATACACGAGAAGCCGTTTTAAAAGATTTTGTCCTTCGGCTAACTATCGCTCAAATCGTCCTACTTTGCTTTCGGACTAATAAATACTCAAATAAGTCAATATGAATCACTTGTGATCCATGACAAATAGATAAAAAATGCTAGTAACCCATTTCCTTTTATAATAACTAGGATTGCGGGGAGAAAAAGTATTACACAATTTGGACGTATGAGTAGTGTTAGCATTGTGACTTGTACCAACAATGATCTTGTTTTTGCACTTAGCATGGAATGTATGACAATCAAGGATGACGAAGTTTACTCTAAGGGACATTAACTTGTTTCTATTCTTTGACCCTAAAAGTTACCTTTTGGTGATGAAAATCATACATTATGTCTTTACACATCATCGTAGTTTGTTGCAAGTCTTTTACTCTTCAATAAAGGTTAATAAATTTGAACTTTGGTGATGCTTTGATACTTTATTCTAGCATTGCGTGAGGGCACGGCAATGGCTTAGTTTGGGGGAGTGATGAGATGGCATTTATACATGATCTCATCGTTCTTTTTGGGCTTTAAATGCATAAAAATGTCATAAAATACCATATATATGCTTGTGTTTGTTTACTTGTGTATTTTAGGTATGGATATCGTGAAAAAGACAAAAGATCACAAATTACAAGGAAAAACGGACACGAGAAACAAAGCCGTGCAAAGAACCGGGCCCTAATCATGGAATTCTCAACAAAATACCTTGCAGACTTGAAGACAAACAAGATTGATCCTCAATTATTGAAGAAATGACACTTAAAACCCTTGTATATTGATAATCACAAGTTTGGTCCCTTAAGTTTGTCAAAATTGCAAAAAGGTCCTTCAACTTTGAAGAAATGACAAGATTGGTCCCTCAACAAAATCAATTTGTCAGTTATGGTCCCTCATGAAGTCAAAGATACAAAGAAGACCTTTGAAGATCTAGATTGTCCAAGATCAGCCCTTGAAATATGAAAAAGTATCAAAAATAACCCTTGATAACCTTTTTCCAAAGTTTAGTGCCAAAAGTGACAAGTGGTGAAAGTTAATATAAAAGGAAAAAACGTTTTTTAGGGCTGAAAACCTTATTTACCAAAAATATCAAAACACAAGGACCAAGGTTGCCACTTTCAAACTTTTGAAATCAAACACGCGCTAAACACTTTTCTCCCACTAAAATCGGATCAAAACTACTTACTGTAGCACGTGATGAACCCAGTTACCACAACCCTTAAAACAAAGGGTTATTTAAAATTACCTTTACAACCGTGTGATTCACCTCACCCCAAACCATTCCCAACAATTAAACATCTCTTCTCCACTCACCTTGTGACCCCACACCCAAGACGTGCACCCAATCACATCACACCTTGGCCTCCAAGTATTGTGACGTGTCCTCAATCAACAGCTGTGATCTTTTGCTTCCTCCCAACGCATAAATGAACGATGGAGATCAAATAGGACACCTCATACCTCAAAATCGTCTAGAAGGATTAGAGGGCATATTTGGGATTTTCATAGATTAGGGTTTGTGTTTTAAGCATTCTAGAGAGTTCTTTTAGCAGTATAAAAAGAGAATGCAACCTGTGCATATCCTTTTGTTCCAGTTTCTTTAGCAAATTCATGTAATTCCTTTTTAAAGTAATAAAGTTGGTAATTTTGAAAAAAAAGTGTAATTCCTTTTATTTATTAAAAGTTTGGTGTTGAATTGCTAATATTCTGAGTTCCACATTTAATTGGTTAAGTAATTTTGTTTTTCAAAATTATTTAAAAGGTTTTCTGAAAATTGTGAAATTTTTGGGAAAGTGTTTAGAAATTTGGATTTTCAGGATTGAAGTTTGTTTGAGTGAAGTTTAATTGGTGATTTAGTGTTTTTAAAACGTGTTTGATAAGGATTGAAAGTTTTTGGAAAAGATTTTAAGAAGAAAGAAAAGGAAACAGTATATATATTCTTGTGCTTGTTTTTCTTTGATTTGTCTTAACAGGTTGTGGATAGTTGCTGTTAAAGGTTCAGCACCAACCCCAGTTGGTAGGAGGTGGATTTTCATCCACAAGAACCTTGGATGTAAGGTTCTAAGGTAAAATACCTTTTTCCTTTTTGAAATTTCAAAAAAGTTAAGGTTTGTGTGATCTTGTTTGATTAAGTGCTAAGTGTGTTAAAACTGTTGGATTTGAGCTCTTTTGTGTTTATATGCATGCTAGATGCTAGTAGGATCAATTTGAGCAAGTTTTTAAGTGAGTTGTTTTGTTAAAATCGTCTTCAACAAGTTTAAAAGGGTGTTTGGATTTAAGTTTTAGGGAGAAAACTTGTAAGATTTGAGAAGTAAAAACGGGTTAGAAAGATTCATTAAGGCTGTTTAGGTTGTTTGATAGTTGTGTGCTTGGTTTGGTGATAGTTTGAGAGTAATTGTGTGAAAAAAAAGTGAAAATCATAGCTAAAATCCTACTTGTTCATTTTCTGCTCAAATTTAGGTAAAATTGTGCTTGATCTCTTGGAATCTGTTAAGTGTTGAGGGATATTAGGGATTGAGTTTGCTTGTATGATAGTTGGTAAGGTTGTGTGCCAAATTTGGGGAGTTGAAAGTTGATATTGTGCAAGCTATAAGCTCATAAGTCCACCAGACCTGCACTAGGACCTCAGCAACTGTCATTTGCCCCCTATGGGCTTTTTGGTTTGATTTTGTGTGCTAAGTGTTTGTTAACTGCTTGATTTATACTTGTTTTTGACTCCTTGTGCTTCAAAGAGCACAAGGGTGCCCTCTTGTTCCACAAATCAACTCCAAATAAGCCCACAGCCAAGCCCCTCTTGGCTATATCACTTGTTAAGAAACAAGTGTAGCTTGTGTTCTTGCAATATTGTTCTGGCCACATTTTTGGAATTCATCCTAGCTTAATCTTCATAAAAAGTGAAATTGGATTGAGTTTAAAAGGTTAAAAGGGTGTCAGTTTGGATTGTAAAAATAAAAAAAAAATAAAAAAGAAAAAATAGCAAAAAGTTCACCCGCAACGGACTCGAACACGCGACCTCTCGAAGGAGGAGTAACGTGCTTACCGTTGATCTAGATGACTTTTTACGTAAGTGTTTGATTTCAATAGTTATTTAACCTGTTTTTCTTTCTAGCTTATTAATTAAAGCCGTAGCTTATTTCCATTTATTCTAGCTTATTTGTTAAGTTATTTTGTTTCTTTTTATTTTTCCTAGGATCCTTATAGTATTTAGGATTTTTCTAGCTAATTTTTATAATTTTCCCATTATTAAATTATTTTCTTTGCATTTTTATTTAGCCGTATTTTATAAATTCATTAAAAAATAGAAAAAAGTAGTTTTTAATTAGGGAAAAATAATTTTTAGCTTTTAAATAAATATTTTGAGGTTTACATCTAGTTTTAGTTTCAAAAACTTTAATTTTTAATTTTATATTATTTTAAGGTTTTTTATAAACTTTAATAATTTTTATAAAATTATAAAAAAGGTTTTACGAGCTTTAATTTACTTTTTTATCTTAGTAAGATTATTTTAAGATTTTAGAAATTTTTTAGAATTAATTTTATAAACTTTTTATTTTTTCTATTATTTTAATATTATTTTATTATTAAAATTAAAAAGTTTTATTTTTATTTCTTTTTCATTTTTCTTAGGTTCTTTAGCATAAATTAAGACTTTTCCCATTTTTAGAATAATTTTATAGCTTTTAGATTTATTTTTATAATTATTTTAAGTTTAAGTAGTTTTTAATCATTTTAAATCATTTTTAGAGTTTTAAAAATAGTTTTAATGGCTTTTAATTTTTAGAAAATTACTTTTTAGTCTTCTAATAATATAAGTTAAGTAATTATTCAATAAAATCATATTTTAGACATTTTTATTAGTTGTATTTAATTTTAGGGCTTTAATTAGCATTTAAAATTAAATATTTAATTAATAAAAGGTTTTAAAATATCTTTGTTGGATTTTTATCTTTATTTATATTATTTTAGACTTCTTTTTAGCCTTTTTAATCTTTTATTTATTTTGTTTTTGGCTTTAGTATCATTTTTAATTTAGGTAGTTTTTCACGACTTTACGTTTACGTCTTTTACGTCATAGTGTAATTTTAACGTAACCGTCTTTTCATCCTCTCATCCCCATCCTCTTAATATTAATCTCAAATAATTACAAGTTAATTCACACACATATACCTCCTTGGGAAACGAACTTTCTCTCCATTAAGGGTCATTAGTGTTGATTTTTCCTAAAATCATCACTCGATACTTACCGCTATTTACGCTCTTTTCCTAAAGGGTGTATTTTACTACAATCATTTTGGCGCCGCTGCCGGGGAGGTGTGTTGTGCTTTAATTTGGAAGCTTTTGTTTTTGATATTATCCATAATAAGTATTTGTGTTAAGTGGAACTCCCTTAACACGTATTATCGGTTTTCTTGGTTTTTTCTTGTATAAATATTACTATATTGTATTAAGTATCACAATCAATTTACAATATCTCCAAAAGTGTGAAAACACAACCTTAATTGGGATTTGATCTCCTAATTATTGTATTCGAATCTCAAACAAAAAGAAAAGGCAAAAATAGATAAATACTTTCGTGAAGCTCGATTTTGAAAAATACAAACTATAAGGTGGGTATAAGGCGGGTATTATAAAATATACCCTAAGGAAAAAGGCTCTTAAGTGCTTCGCGCCGCCTCGTTTCCCCGCTTGCTTGTGAGTATTTTAAGATTGAAGGCTAATCGAGGGTTTTGCCGCCCAAAGTATTATTACGTATACTATATTTGCTTGGTTTCTTTGTGATTAAACCCTCTTGAACAATTTGGTTTTCACCAAAGTTCTAAAGTCATTAGAAGGCGTTCACTCCACGTGATCGTTTTCATTCCTTTCAGGCTTCTTTAATCAAGAGTTTGATTCGAGGAGAGATTTTGTAGATTGTTGTCTACGAAGATACACCAAAATCCAAAAAAATTAAATATCATCAAAAACTAAAAAAAAATTGAAAATTCACAAAACAACCAAAAAGAATCTTCTTTGCTCACCTCCCATTCTTCGTGAAGTTTATGATCACTCGTAATCAAGCAAAACGAGCTCGTAAACGTCTTCAAAAGCAAGCCAATCAAGGATCGTTGATTGTTGAAGAACCTCCAATTGTTGAACCTATTGTAGAACAAGAAGTCGTCATGGCTAATCGTACTATGATGGAGTTGCTACAAGCACCCACCGAGGGTTTTGGAGAGGCTATTGTGATTCCCGCCATCCTTGCGGAGAATTTCGAGATTAAGACGGGTTTAATGTCTATGTTGCAAGCAAAAAAGTTTAGAGGTCACGAGAAAGACAACCCGCATTACCACATTAGGAATTTCAATTGTCTCACCGCCACTAGCAAATTTAAGGATGTTCCACATGACGCCATTAAGATGATGTTGTTTCCATACTCGTTGGATGGACCCGCAAAAATTTGGCTCGAGAAAGAACCGCCAAATTCGATTTTGACATGGACCGATCTCGTTTCTAAGTTTGTGAACAAGTTTTTTCCACCATCTAAAACAACACACTTAAAAAATGAGATTTCACGATTTGTGCAACGTAATAATGAAAGTTTTTCAATGGCATGGGAACGATTTAAAGAGATGTTACATGAATGTCCACACCATGATTTTACGGAATTGCATCAAGTGGATACTTTTTATAATGGGCTTAATGATCATGAACGAGATTATTTGAATGCCGCCGCGGGTGGTAATTTTTTGTGCAAGACGACAAATGAGGCTTTACAAATCATTGAAAATAGATCTAAGGTTTATAACCCTCGTAACACACCTAGTGTTGCCAATATGGGTTCGTCATCTTCGTCACAATCGTCTCGCAGCATTAACGCCTTACATGATGAAGCTAATGAGGAAAATCGGTTTTTTGATAGATTTGCTAATCTTATGTCCCATTGGAAGGCTCAAGAAGCTTCCAATTCCGCTTCGGTTAAAGCGGTTGCTAAGAGTTGTTTATCTTGTGGGGGAGCTCATGATCTTTCCGAGTGCATTACCGCGGATGGTAACACTTCGAGTGCTTATGTAGCAACGGGGACTTATAACCAAAACGGCCAAGGTTCTCGTCCAAATCAAGCTCCACGCAATCAAAATGTTAATAATTATCGAAACAACAACCAAGGTAATTACCAAGGCAACACACGCAATTACAACAAAGGGAATTATCAAAGTGGGAATGGACAAATCTCTAATCAAAACCAAAACCGTGATTTTCAAAACACTACACAAGGTTTTCAAAATGCTCACACTAAAAATTTGCAAGGAGAATTTTTGGATTATGCAAAAGCAAATGATGCTAAATTTGATAATATGCAACGTGAGATGATTAGCTTAAGATCCGAGTTGAAAAACGAGCTTAAAAATGAACTTGCTAATGAACTTAAAACTTATGCTAACAAAATGGAAGGAAATGTCCAACGTCTTCAACAAAACCAACAAAAGATGGAATTAGGACAACATGAGATTAAGCAAGAGTTATTAAAAGCGGATGCTAGGCAATCAAAATTTGAGGACCGAATGGCTAAGATGTTTGAAGCTATCATGTGTAAACCCTCTTCTTCGGGTGGTCTTCCTAGTGATACCATTGCAAACCCGAAGGGAGAAATGAAGGTTATTACTACACGAAGTGGTAAAACTTTCAAGGAACCAATCTCTCGTCCAAGTACTTCT
This sequence comes from Glebionis coronaria, assembly GCA_025667525.1. Taxonomy (NCBI): domain Eukaryota; kingdom Viridiplantae; phylum Streptophyta; class Magnoliopsida; order Asterales; family Asteraceae; genus Glebionis; species Glebionis coronaria. Next base: position 420,330 of record JANFOE010001444.1, on the reverse strand, counting down.
ACGGAGAAGGAAATCGAGAAAGAACCCGAGGTGATGGTCGAAAAGGAGCACATTACAATCCCACGAAGTACCGCTCAAACCACACCTACGGTTGAACCAACACCAATTGTGGAACCCGAGTTTCCAAGGCCGTTGCCTAATGACCAACCCACACCACCTTTACCCTACCCTTCAAGACGAAACAAAGAGAAGTTGCAAGAACGTAACAAACAACAAATCGAGCTTTTTATAAAAATGTTTCAACAAGTGCATTTTGATGTAAGTTTAGCCGACGCGTTGTTATATATGCCTCGTTTCGCTTCCACTTTTAAAAGTATGATGAGCGATAAGGAAAAGCTTTCAAAGCTTGCTAATTGTTCTTCGGTTTATCTTAACCGTATACCGGAAAAAGTTGGTGATCCCGGAAAGTTTCTCATTCCTTGTGACATACAAGATATGAAAGAATGCCTCGCCTTGGCCGATCTTGGTGCGAGCATTAATTTGATGCCATTTTCCATTTGGAAATCGCTTTTGCTTCCGGCTCTCATTCCTTCGAACATGTCCATCGAGATGGCCGATCATTCTACGATTATGGCATGTGGAATAGCCGAAGATGTTTTCGTGAAAGTGGGGAATTTCTACTATCCCGTTGATTTTATAGTAGTTGACATCCCCGCGGATCCTCAAGTTCCTCTAATTTTAGGTCGTTCATTTTTAGATACTTCGAGATCGCTTATCGATGTTCATGCGAGAACTATCACTTTGAGATTCAACGAAGAGGAACTTGTTATAAACGCTACACAAAACTCGAAACCTTCTCATGTTTATGCAATCGCTACCATCAATCACATTGACATCGTTGATGTGGTTTGCGATGAGTTTTCACAAGAAGTGTTAGGTTTTTCCGATAGCTCGTCAAGTGGCAATCCCACTATTTTGGATCCGATTCTTGCTAATTCCACACCAAATCTCACTCCATTGCAAGGAGGCGATCTCACTTCAAATGAAATCGACAATGAAGATGAGGTGTTGATTAGTAATGATACTTCTATTCCACCATTACTTTCGCCGATGGAAGTTATGAGTGTTGAACAAAAATCTTCAATCGAGGAACCGCCTATCCTTGAATTGAAAGATCTTCCTTCTCACCTTGAATATGCATTCTTGGAAGGTGATGACAAGTTGCCGGTTATTATTGCAAAAGGTCTTGCTAATGATGAAAAACCCGAGCTCTTGAAAGTTCTTAAAGCTCATAAAGGGGCAATTGCGTGGAAAATATCCGACATTAAGGGTATTGACCCAAAATTTTGTACTCACAAGATTTTAATGGAGGAGGACTACAAACCCGCAATTCAAAGTCAAAGAAGGGTGAATCCCAAAATTCACGATGTCATTAAAAAGGAGGTCCTTAAACTCCTTGACGCGGGAATGATTTATCCTATATCCGATAGCCCATGGGTGAGCCCAATCCATTGTGTCCCTAAAAAGGGAGGAATGACCGTTGTGCCTAATGAAAACAACGAGTTAATTCCCACTCGTGTTGTGACCGGTTGGAGGGTGTGTATTGAATACCGAAAGTTAAATGACGCCACTCGTAAAGACCACTTTCCTTTGCCCTTCATGGATCAAATGTTGGAGCGACTTGCGGGAAATGAATTCTATTGCTTTTTAGATGGTTTTTCCGGTTACTTTCAAATCCCTATCGACCCTCGTGATCAAGAGAAGACTACGTTTACGTGTCCTTATGGAACGTTTGCTTATCGTAGGATGCCTTTCGGACTTTGTAATGCACCCGGTACGTTTCAACGGTGTATGATGGCGATTTTTCACGATATGATCGAGAAGTCGATGGAAGTGTTTATGGATGACTTCTCGGTGTTTGGTAATTCGTTCACGTCATGTTTATCTAATCTCGAACAAATGTTAAAACGTTGTGAAGAAACCAATCTTGTGCTTAATTGGGAGAAATGTCATTTCATGTGTAAACAAGGAATCGTCTTAGGACATAAGGCGTCGAAGGCGGGGATTGAGGTCGATAAAGCTAAGGTAGACGTCATCGCCAAGTTACCTCATCCCAAAACCGTTAAGGGAGTTAGGAGTTTCCTAGGCCACGCGGGCTTTTATCGTCGTTTCATCAAGGACTTTTCGAAGATTTCTCGTCCTATGACACACCTTCTCGAGAAGGATGCTCCTTTTAACTTTAATGAGGATTGTGTTAAGGCTTTCGAAACTCTCAAAAGGAAACTTACCGAAGCTCCCATTCTTGTTGCTCCTAATTGGGAATTACCCTTTGAAATCATGTGCGATGCAAGTGATTATGCTATAGGGGCCGTCTTAGGGAAACGTTATGACAAGCATTTTCGTCCTATCCACTATGCTAGTAAGACGATGACCGAGGCTCAATTAAAATACACCACAACGGAAAAGGAATTCCTTGCCGTGGTCTATGCTTTTGAGAAATTCCGACCTTATCTCGTCTTGACTAAAAGCATCGTGTATACCGACCATTCGGCTATCAAGTATCTCTTAGCTAAGCAAGATGCTAAGCCGAGATTGATTCGTTGGATGCTCCTCCTCGAAGAATTTGATGTCACCGTGCTTGACAAAAAAGGAGCCGAGAATCTAGCGGCCGATCATCTCTCTCGTCTAGAAGATCCTCACAAAGATGTTTTTGAGAACAAGGAAATTACCGAAACATTTCCTCTTGAGACTCTCGGTGTAGTGAATTCTAAAGACACCACCCCATGGTTTGCCGACATTGCAAATTACCATGCGGGCAACTTCATAATCAAGGGTATGACGACACAACAAAAACGAAAATTCTTTCGTGACGTCAAGTTCTATTTTTGGGACGACCCTTATCTCTTTCGGATTTGTGCGGATCATCTCGTTCGACGTTGTGTGTTTGGTGCCGAAGCTTCTAATATCCTTAGAGCTTGTCACGAAGGACCCACGGGTGGTCACCACGGTGCTAATCTCACGGCTAAGAAAGTTTTCGATGCCGGTTTCTTTTGGCCTTCTATCTATCGTGATGCACACGCACTTGTGAAGTCGTGTGATTCGTGCCAACGTCAAGGAAAATCGTCTCAACGTGATGAAATGCCGCAAAACATAATTCAAGTGTGTGAGATTTTCGACATATGGGGAATAGACTTTATGGGGCCGTTCCCATCATCTCATGGCAACAAATATATCCTCGTCGCGGTGGACTACCTTTCTAAGTGGGTGGAAGCTAAGGCTTTGCCTACTAATGATGCTCGTGTGGTAGTGAAGTTTTTGAAGCAACTATTCTCTCGGTTCGGAACCCCTCGTGCTATTATAAGCGATCGTGGGACCCATTTTTGTAATAACCAATTCGAAAAGGTTCTAAAGAAATATGGAGTTACACATCGTCTTTCTACGGCTTATCACCCGCAAACGAGTGGGCAAGTCGAGGTTTCGAACCGAGCTTTGAAGAGGAGTTTAGAGAGGTCAATTGGAGAAAACCGTGCTTCGTGGTCCGACAAACTCGATGACGCTTTATGGGCCTTTAGGACCGCTTATAAGACACCTATCGGTTGCACTCCTTATAAGTTAGTCTATGGGAAGAATTGTCATTTGCCCATTGAGTTGGAGCATAAGGCATATTGGGCCCTTAAGCATGCAAATTTTGACTTGAAGACCGCGGGAGATCACCGGAAAATACAATTGAATGAATTGGATGAATTAAGGGATAATGCTTATGAAAATTCATTAATTTTTAAAGAAAAGACTAAAAAGTTTCATGATTCAAAGATTAAAAACCGGGTTTTTAACGTTGGTGATCAAGTGTTGCTTTTTAACTCTCGTCTTAAGATATTTTCCGGGAAATTGAAATCTCGTTGGTCGGGTCCGTTCACCATTACACAAGTGTTTCCATATGGGACCATTGAGCTAGCTCAAGATGATGGTCCCAATTTCAAGGTGAATGGACATAGGCTTAAGCACTACTTTGGTGGGGAAATTCCTTCAATGGTTGCCCCCGACCAAGACACCTTCCCCAATGATAATTAACATTGAGGGGATCGAGTCGAGCTCATGACTCGGTAATCAAAAACGAGGTGCCTCGTGGGGGAGATCCCATGCTTATCTTTTATGCTCACTATTCACTAATAAGGGGACTTGTACCCTTTCAACTCGTTGTCTCGTGGTTGTTTGTGATTGTGATATCTAGATCATCATCATCTACGATTGAAGACTCTCGTGTTCGTTTACGTAAGCCTCCATCGTTCGTTTGAAGAAGTTTTTCACGATTCCATGACATATCCTTTATTGTTCTAACAATTATCTTTTAGCTTACTTAATAAACGGCTTTAGATATATTGTTGATCACCCTTTCCATGCTAGATCCTAAGCATTCGACTCTTCGTCTCTAGTATGGGGGTGCTCCACCTTTAGACACGAAACATTGAGGACAATGTTTACTTTTAGTATGGGGGGGGGGGGGTGAATAGATACTTGCTTTGCTACGCCCTCACGTTTTCCAATTTTCAATGTTTTGTTTTGCTAATAAGGCTAAAAATGGCCAAATTTTAAAATTTTTCTTAGTTTTCATAAGTGTTTTTAAGACACGAATGTATATTTTCCGATGGGTAGAATAAGAGTTAATTTTTGACTTGATGGGCATTTGGAGCCACTTACATTCCTTAACCCGCTCAATTCAAGTTTTGCTAGACTTTTATATAGGGAGCTTTAAAACGCGAAAGTCTTAATTCATTCGGGTTAAGAACAAGAACTTTTCGCAAGTTCCTATAATTGATTCTAGAAAGTCACTTATCAAGGGAACTTTAAAACGCATTCTCTAAACTTGAAAAAGTCCAAGAAAGTGCAAGATCCTATAGGTGGCTTGAAAACCCAAAACTTTGATTTGATATAGTCTTAATGAAAGCTAATCCAAATTTGGCTTAATTTTGACTTGCATGGCTAAGTATTCACGAGTCTCTTTAATTAGAGGTCTTTATATAGTGAAGAACGAGAAATGATAGAGTTAGACAAGTGATCATGCTAAACGTAGAACATGAAAGTGTTCTTTCAAAAACTCATATGTTTTTAATTGTGGTTTTTTCTTCCCATAAGATCAATGCATTAGGAATAAATCATAATTGCAATAAGTAAGGTCGTACGATTTGAAAGGTTACTTAGCCTCTAGCGCAAGATCGTTTAAAAGTTGCTCGGGGTTGAATAGAGTTCATAGCCAAGGCATAACTTATTGAAGCGGGACGCGAAGATTGGCGATCATCCAAAAAGGCCCTAACAAGGCATGAGGAGCTCTATTTTTGCTAGAGATCCAAAGATGATGTGAAGTATCATTATTCCTAAATCAATATGAAGGATCGAGACACACGACGAGAAGCAATTACTCCCCTAAAGAATGGAGAAAGTCTATCCAAAAAGACCCTAACAAGGTATGAGGATAAATATATCCAAGTCCGAAAAGGAGGCGGATCGTTGTATATCAAAATCCAAAGTAAAGATTGAAGAAAAATGATGAAGTCGTGGTCCTATATGAAGAATTTCTCAAAAACGTCAAGTGAAGAAATTCCAAAATATGAAGAGAAGACCATAATTTCAAGAACGTCTTCCCAAGATTTGAAGTATGAAGTACATGCCAAATATCGGTCCGAGAAAGGTCTCAAATCGTGAAACGAGTTATGCCAAGATATGAACTTAAGGAGATACACGAGAAGCCGTTTTAAAAGATTTTGTCCTTCGGCTAACTATCGCTCAAATCGTCCTACTTTGCTTTCGGACTAATAAATACTCAAATAAGTCAATATGAATCACTTGTGATCCATGACAAATAGATAAAAATGCTAGTAACCCATTTCCTTTTATAATAACTAGGATTGCGGGGAGAAAAAGTATTACACAATTTGGACGTATGAGTAGTGTTAGCATTGTGACTTGTACCAACAATGATCTTGTTTTTGCACTTAGCATGGAATGTATGACAATCAAGGATGACGAAGTTTACTCTAAGGGACATTAACTTGTTTCTATTCTTTGACCCTAAAAGTTACCTTTTGGTGATGAAAATCATACATTATGTCTTTACACATCATCGTAGTTTGTTGCAAGTCTTTTACTCTTCAATAAAGGTTAATAAATTTGAACTTTGGTGATGCTTTGATACTTTATTCTAGCATTGCGTGAGGGAACGGCAATGGCTTAGTATGGGGGAGTGATGAGATGGCATTTATACATGATCTCATCGTTCTTTTCGGGCTTTAAATGCATAAAAATGTCATAAAATACCATATATATGCTTGTGTTTGTTTACTTGTGTATTTTAGGTATGGATATCGTGAAAAGGACAAAAGATCACAAATTACAAGGAAAAACGGACACGAGAAACGAAGCCGTGCAAAGAACCGGGCCCTAATCATGGAATTCTCAACAAAATACCTTGCAGACTTGAAGACAAACAAGATTGATCCTCAATTATTGAAGAAATGACACTTAAAACCCTTGTATATTGATAATTACAAGTTTGGTCCCTTAAGTTTGTCAAAATTGCAAAAAGGTCCTTCAACTTTGAAGAAATGACAAGATTGGTCCCTCAACAAAATCAATTTGTCAATTATGGTCCCTCATGAAGTCAAAGATACAAAGAAGACCTTTGAAGATCAAGATTGTCCAAGATCAGCCCTTGAAATATGAAAAAGTATCAAAAATAACCCTTGATAACCTTTTTCCAAAGTTTAGTGCCAAAAGTGACAAGTGGTGAAAGTTAATATAAAGGGAAAAAACGTTTTTTAGGGCTGAAAACCTTATTTACCAAAAATCTCAAAACACAAGGACCAAGGTTGCCACTTTCAAACTTTTGAAATCAAACACGCGCTAAACACTTTTCTCCCACTAAAATCGGATCAAAACTACTTACTGTAGCACGTGATGAACCCAGTTACCACAACCCTTAAAACAAAGGGTTATTTAAAATTACCTTTACAACCGTGTGATTCACTCACCCCAAACCATTCCCAACAATTAAACATCTCTTCTCCACTCACCTTGTGACCCCACACCCAAGACGTGCACCCAATCACATCACACCTTGGCCTCCAAGTATTGTGACGTGTCCTCAATCAACAGCTGTGATCTTTTGCTTCCTCCCAACGCATAAATGAACGATGGAGATCAAATAGGACACCTCATACCTCAAAATCGTCTAGAAGGATTAGAGGGCATATTTGGGATTTTCATAGATTAGGGTTTGTGTTTTAAGCATTCTAGAGAGTTCTTTTAGCAGTATAAAAGGAGAATGCAACCTGTGCATATCCTTTTGTTCCAGTTTCTTTAGCAAATTCATGTAATTCCTTTTTAAAGTAATAAAGTTGGTAATTTTGAAAAAAAAGTGTAATTCCTTTTATTTTTTAAAAGTTTGGTGTTGAATTGCTAATATTCTGAGTTCCACATTTAATTGGTTAAGTAATTTTGTTTTTCAAAATTATTTAAAAGGTTTTCTAAAAATTGTGAAATTTTTGGGAAAGTGTTTAGAAATTTGGATTTTCAGGATTGAAGTTTGTTTGAGTGAAGTTTAATTGGTGATTTAGTGTTTTTAAAACGTGTTTGATAAGGATTGAAAGTTTTTGGAAAAGATTTTAAGAAGAAAGAAAAGGAAACAGTATATATATTCTTGTGCTTGTTTTTCTTTGATTTGTCTTAACAGGTTGTGGATAGTTGCTGTTAAAGGTTCAGCATCAACCCCAGTTGGTAGGAGGTGGATTTTCATCCACAAGAACCTTGGATGTAAGGTTCTAAGGTAAAATACCTTTTTCCTTTTTGAAATTTCAGAAAAGTTAAGGTTTGTGTGATCTTGTTTGATTAAGTGCTAAGTGTGTTAAAACTGTTGGATTTGAGCTCTTTTGTGTTTATATGCATGCTAGATGCTAGTAGGATCAATTTGAGGAAGTTTTTAAGTGAGTTGTTTTGTTAAAATCGTCTTCAACAAGTTTAAAAGGGTGTTTGGATTTAAGTTTTAGGGAGAAAACTTGTAAGATTTGAGAAGTAAAAACGGGTTAGAAAGATTCATTAAGGCTGTTTAGGTTGTTTGATAGTTGTGTGCTTGGTTTGGTGATAGTTTGAGAGTAATTGTGTGAAAAAAAAGTGAAAATCATAGCTAAAATCCTACTTGTTCATTTTCTGCTCAAATTTAGGTAAAATTGTGCTTGATCTCTTGGAATCTGTGAAGTGTTGAGGGATATTAGGGATTGAGTTTGCTTGTATGATAGTTGGTAAGGTTGTGTGCCAAATTTGGGGAGTTGAAAGTTGATATTGTGCAAGCTATAAGCTCATAAGTCCACCAGACCTGCACTAGGACCTCAGCAACTGTCATTTGCCCCCTATGGGCTTTTTGGTTTGATTTTGTGTGCTAAGTGTTTGTTAACTGCTTGATTTATACTTGTTTTTGACTCCTTGTGCTTCAAAGAGCACAAGGGTGCCCTCTTGTTCCACAAATCAACTCCAAATAAGCCCACAGCCAAGCCCCTCTTGGCTATATCACTTGTTAAGAAACAAGTGTAGCTTGTGTTCTTGCAATATTGTTCTGGCCACATTTTTGGAATTCATCCTAGCTTAATCTTCATAAAAAGTGAAATTGGATTGAGTTTAAAAGGTTAAAAGGGTGTCAGTTTGGATTGTAAAAATAAAAAAAAAATAAAAAAGAAAAAATAGCAAAAAGTTCACCCGCAACGGACTCGAACACGCGACCTCTCGAAGGAGGAGTAACGTGCTTACCGTTGATCTAGATGACTTTTTACGTAAGTGTTTGATTTCAATAGTTATTTAACCTGTTTTTCTTTCTAGCTTATTAATTAAAGCCGTAGCTTATTTCCATTTATTCCAGCTTATTTGTTAAGTTATTTTGTTTCTTTTTATTTTTCCTAGGATCCTTATAGTATTTAGGATTTTTCTAGCTAATTTTTATAATTTTCCCATTATTAATTATTTTCTTTGCATTTTTATTTAGCCGTATTATATAAATTCATTAAAAAATAGAAAAAAGTAGTTTTTAATTAGGGAAAAATAATTTTTAGCTTTTAAATAAATATTTTGAGGTTTACATCTAGTTTTGGTTTCAAAAACTTTAATTTTTAATTTTATATTATTTTAAGGTTTTTTATAAACTTTAATAATTTTTGTTAAATTATAAAAAAGGTTTTAGGAGCTTTAATTTACTTTTTTATCTTAGTAAGATTATTTTAAGATTTTAGAAATTTTTTAGAATTAATTTTATAAACTTTTTATTTTTTCTATTATTTTAATATTATTTTATTATTAAAATTAAAAAGTTTTATTTTTATTTCTTTTTCATTTTTCATAGGTTCTTTAGCATAAATTAAGACTTTTCCCATTTTTAGAATAATTTTATAGCTTTTAGATTTATTTTTATAATTATTTTAAGTTTAAGTAGTTTTTAATCATTTTAAATCATTTTTAAAGTTTTAAAAATAGTTTTAATAGCTTTTAATTTTTAGAAAATTACTTTTTAGTCTTCTAATAATATAAGTTAAGTAATTATTCAATAAAATCATATTTTAGACATTTTTATTAGTTGTATTTAATTTTAGGGCTTTAATTAGCATTTAAAATTAAATATTTAATTTATAAAAGGTTTTAAAATATCTTTGTTGGATTTTTATCTTTATTTATATTATTTTAGACTTCTTTTTAGCCTTTTTAATATTTTATTTATTTTGTTTTTGGCTTTAGTATCATTTTTAATTTAGGTAGTTTTTCACGACTTTACGTTTACGTCTTTTACGTCATAGTGTAATTTTAACGTAACCGTCTTTTCATCCTCTCATCCCCATCCTCTTAATATTAATCTCAAATAATTACAAGTTAATTCACACACATATACCTCCTTGGGAAACGAACTTTCTCTCCATTAAGGGTCATTAGTGTTGATTTTTCCTAAAATCATCACTCGATACTTACCGCTATTTACGCTCTTTTCCTAAAGGGTGTATTTTACTACAATCATTTTGGCGCCGCTGCCGGGGAGGTGTGTTGTGCTTTAATTTGGAAGCTTTTGTTTTTGATATTATCCATAATAAGTATTTGTGTTAAGTGGAACTCCCTTAACACGTATTATCGGTTTTCTTGGTTTTTTCTTGTATAAATATTACTATATTGTATTAAGTATCACAATCAATTTAAAATATCTCCAAAAGTGTGAAAACACAACCTTAATTGGGATTTGATCTCCTAATTATTGTATTCGAATCTCAAACAAAAAGAAAAGGCAAAAATAGATAAATACTTTCGTGAAGCTCGATTTTGAAAAATACAAACTATAAGGTGGGTATAAGGCGGGTATTATAAAATATACCCTAAGGAAAAAGGCTCTTAAGTGCTTCGCGCCGCCTCGTTTCCCCGCTTGCTTGTGAGTATTTTAAGATTGAAGGCTAATCGAGGGTTTTGCCGCCCAAAGTATTATTACGTATACTATATTTGCTTGGTTTCTTTGTGATTAAACCCTCTTGAACAATTTGGTTTTCACCAAAGTTCTAAAGTCATTAGAAGGCGTTCACTCCACGTGATCGTTTTCATTCCTTTGAGGCTTCTTTAATCAAGAGTTTGATTCGAGGAGAGATTTTGTAGATTGTTGTCTACGAAGATACACCAAAATCCAAAAAAATTAAATATCATCAAAAACACAAAAAAAATTGAAAATTCACAAAACAACCAAAAAGAATCTTCTTTGCTCACCTCCCATTCTTCGTGAAGTTTATGATCACTCGTAATCAAGCAAAACGAGCTCGTAAACGTCTTCAAAAGCAAGCCAATCAAGGATCGTTGATTGTTGAAGAACCTCCAATTGTTGAACCTATTGTAGAACAAGAAGTCGTCATGGCTAATCGTACTATGATGGAGTTGCTACAAGCACCCACCGAGGGTTTTGGAGAGGCTATTGTGATTCCCGCCATCCTTGCGGAGAATTTCGAGATTAAGACGGGTTTAATGTCTATGTTGCAAGCAAATAAGTTTAGAGGTCACGAGAAAGACAACCCGCATTACCACATTAGGAATTTCAACCGTCTCACCGCCACTAGCAAATTTAAGGATGTTCCACATGACGCCATTAAGATGATGTTGTTTCCATACTCGTTGGATGGACCCGCAAAAATTTGGCTCGAGAAAGAACCGCCAAATTCGATTTTGACATGGACCGATCTCGTTTCTAAGTTTGTGAACAAGTTTTTTCCACCATCTAAAACAACACACTTAAAAAATGAGATTTCACGATTTGTGCAACGTAATAATGAAAGTTTTTCAATGGCATGGGAACGATTTAAAGAGATGTTACATGAATGTCCACACCATGATTTTACGGAATTGCATTAAGTGGATACTTTTTATAATGGGCTTAATGATCATGAACGAGATTATTTGAATGCCGCCGCGGGTGGTAATTTTTTGTGCAAGACGACAAATGAGGCTTTACAAATCAATGAAAATAGATCTAAGGTTTATAACCCTCGTAACACACCGAGTGTTGCCAATATGGGTTCGTCATCTTCGTCACAATCGTCTCGTAGCATTAACGCCTTACATGATGAAGCTAATGAGGAAAATCGGTTTTTTGATAGATTTGCTAATCTTATGTCCCATTGGAAGGCTCAAGAAGCTTCCAATTCCGCTTCGGTTAAAGCGGTTGGTAAGAGTTGTTTATCTTGTGGGGGAGCTCATGATCTTTCCGAGTGCATTACCGCGGATGGTAACACTTCGAGTGCTTATGTAGCAACAGGGACTTATAACCAAAACGTCCAAGGTTCTCGTCCAAATCAAGCTCCACCCAATCAAAATGTTAATAATTATCGAAACAACAACCAAGGTAATTACCAAGGCAACACACGCAATTACAACAAAGGGAATTATCAAAGTGGGAATGGACAAATCTCTAATCAAAACCAAAACCGTGATTTTCAAAACACTACACAAGGTTTTCAAAATGCTCACACTAAAAATTTGCAAGGAGAATATTTGGATTATGCAAAAGCAAATGATGCTAAATTTGATAATATGCAACGTGAGATGATTAGCTTAAGATCCGAGTTGAAAAACGAGGTTAAAAATGAACTTGCTAATGAACTTAAAACTCATGCTAACAAAATGGAAGGAAATGTCCAACGTCTTCAACAAAACCAACAAAAGATGGAATTAGGACAACATGAGATTAAGCAAGAGTTATTAAAAGCGGATGCTAGGCAATCAAAATTTGAGGACCGAATGGCTAAGATGTTTGAAGCTATCATGTGTAAACCCTCTTCTTCGGGTGGTCTTCCTAGTGATACCATTGCAAACCCGAAGGGAGAAATGAAGGTTATTACTACACGAAGTGGTAAAACTTTAAAGGAACCAATCTCTCGTCCAAGTACTTCTACGGAGAAGGAAATCGAGAAAGAACCCGAGGTGATGGTCGAAAAGGAGCACATTACAATCCCACGAAGTACCGCTCAAACCACACCTACGGTTGAACCAACACCAATTGTGGAACCCGAGTTTCCAAGGCCGTTGCCTAATGACCAACCCACACCACCTTTACCCTACCCTTCAAGACGAAACAAAGAGAAGTTGCAAGAACGTAACAAACAACAAATCGAGCTTTTTATAAAAATGTTTCAACAAGTGCATTTTGATGTAAGTTTAGCCGACGCGTTGTTATATATGCCTCGTTTCGCTTCCACTTTTAAAAGTATGATGAGCGATAAGGAAAAGCTTTCAAAGCTTGCTAATTGTTCTTCGGTTTATCTTAACCGCATACCGGAAAAAGTTGGTGATCCCGGAAAGTTTCTCATTCCTTGTGACATACAAGATATGAAAGAATGCCTCGCCTTGGCCGATCTTGGTGCGAGCATTAATTTGATGCCATTTTCCATTTGGAAATCGCTTTCGCTTCCGGCTCTCATTCCTTCGAACATGTCCATCGAGATGGCCGATCATTCTACGATTATGGCATGTGGAATAGCCGAAGATGTTTTCGTGAAAGTGGGGAAGTTCTACTATCCCGTTGATTTTATAGTAGTTGACATCCCCGCGGATCCTCAAGTTCCTCTAATTTTAGGTCGTTCATTTTTAGATACTTCGAGATCGCTTATCGATGTTCATGCGAGAACTATCACTTTGAGATTCAACGAAGAGGAACTTGTTATAAACGCTACTCAAAACTCGAAACCTTCTCATGTTTATGCAATCGCTACCATCAATCACATTGACATCGTTGATGTGGTTTGCGATGAGTTTTCACAAGAAGTGTTAGGTTTTTCCGATAGCTCGTCAAGTGGCAATCCCACTATTTTGGATCCGATTCTTGCTAATTCCACACCAAATCTCACTCCATTCCAAGGAGGCGATCTCACTTCAAATGAAATCGACAATGAAGATGAGGTGTTGATTAGTAATGATACTTCTATTCCACCATTACTTTCGCCGATGGAAGTTATGAGTGTTGAACAAAAATCTTCAATCGAGGAACCGCCTATCCTTGAATTGAAAGATCTTCCTTCTCACCTTGAATATGCATTCTTGGAAGGTGATGACAAGTTGCCGGTTATTATTGCAAAAGGTCTTGCTAATGATGAAAAAACCGAGCTCTTGAAAGTTCTTAAAGCTCATAAAGGGGCAATTGCGTGGAAAATATCCGATATTAAGGGTATTGACCCAAAATTTTGTACTCACAAGATTTTAATGGAGGAGGACTACAAACCCGCAATTCAAAGTCAAAGAAGGGTGAATCCCAAACTTCATGATGTCATTAAAAAGGAGGTCCTTAAACTCCTTGACGCGGGAATGATTTATCCTATATCCGATAGCCCATGGGTGAGCCCAATACATTGTGTCCCTAAAAAGGGAGGAATGACCGTTGTGCCTAATGAAAACAACGAGTTAATTCCCACTCGTGTTGTGACCGGTTGGAGGGTGTGTATTGACTACCGAAAGTTAAATGACGCCACTCGTAAAGACCACTTTCCTTTGCCCTTCATGGATCAAATGTTGGAGCGACTTGCGGGAAATGAATTCTATTACTTTTTAGATGGTTTTTCCGATTACTTTCAAATCCCTATCGACCCTCGTGATCAAGAGAAGACTACGTTTACGTGTCCTTATGGAACGTTTTCTTATCGTAGGATGCCTTTCGGACTTTGTAATGCACCCGGTACGTTTCAACGGTGTATGATGGCGATTTTTCACGATATGATCGAGAAGTCGATGGAAGTGTTTATGGATGACTTCTCGGTGTTTGGTAATTCGTTCACGTCATGTTTATCTAATCTCGAACAAATGTTAAAACGTTGTGAAGAAACCAATCTTGTGCTTAATTGGGAGAAATGTCATTTCATGTGTAAACAAGGAATCGTCTTAGGACATAAGGTGTCGAAGGCGGGGATTGAGGTCGATAAAGCTAAGGTAGACGTCATCGCCAAGTTACCTCATCCCAAAACCGTTAAGGGAGTTAGGAGTTTCCTAGGCCACGCGGGCTTTTATCGTCGTTTCATCAAGGACTTTTCGAAGATTTCTCGTCCTATGACACACCTTCTCGAGAAGGATGCTCCTTTTAACTTTAATGAGGATTGTGTTAAGGCTTTCGAAACTCTCAAAAGGAAACTTACCGAAGCTCCCATTCTTGTTGCTCCTAATTGGGAATTACCCTTTGAAATCATGTGCGATGCAAGTGATTATGCTATAGGGGCCGTCTTAGGGCAACGTTATGACAAGCATTTTCGTCCTATCCACTATGCTAGGAATTCCTTGTCGTGGTCTATGCTTTTGAGAAATTCCGACCTTATCTCGTCTTGACTAAAAGCATCGTGTATACCGACCATTCGGCTATCAAGTATCTCTTAGCTAAGCAAGATGCTAAGCCGAGATTGCTTCGTTGGATGCTCCTCCTCCAAGAATTTGATGTCACCGTGCTTGACAAAAAAGGAGCCGAGAATCTAGCGGCCGATCATCTCTCTCGTCTAGAAGATCCTCACAAAGATGTTTTCGAGAACAAGGAAATTACCGAAAAATTTCCTCTTGAGACTCTCGGTGTAGTGAATTCTAAAGACACCACCCCATGGTTTGCCGACATTGCAAATTACCATGCGGGCAACTTCATAATCAAGGGTATGACGACACAACAAAAACGAAAATTCTTTCGTGACGTCAAGTTCTATTTTTGGGACGACCCTTATCTCTTTCGGATTTGTGCGGATCAACTCGTTCGACATTGTGTGTTTGGTGCCGAAGCTTCTAATATCCTTAGAGCTTGTCACGAAGGACCCACGGGTGGTCACCACGGTGCTAATCTCACGGCTAAGAAAGTTTTTGATGCCGGTTTCTTTTGGCCTTCTATCTATCGTGATGCACACGCACTTGTGAAGTCGTGTGATTCGTGCCAACGTCAAGGAAAATCGTCTCAACGTGATGAAATGCCGCAAAACATAATTCAAGTGTGTGAGATTTTCGACATATGGGGAATAGACTTTATGGGGCCGTTCCCATCATCTCATGGCAACAAATATATCCTCGTCGCGGTGGACTACCTTTCTAAGTGGGTGGAAGCTAAGGCTTTGCCTACTAATGATGCTCGTGTGGTAGTGAAGTTTTTGAAGCAACTATTCTCTCGGTTCGGAACCCCTCGTGCTATTATAAGCGATCGTGGGACCCATTTTTGTAATGACCAATTCGAAAAGGTTCTAAAGAAATATGGAGTTACACATCGTCTTTCTACGGCTTATCACCCGCAAACGAGTGGGCAAGTCGAGGTTTCGAACCGAGCTTTGAAGAGGATTTTAGAGAGGTCAATTGGAGAAAACCGTGCTTCGTGGTCCGACAAACTCGATGACGCTTTATGGGCCTTTAGGACCGCTTATAAGACACCTATCGGTTGCACTCCTTATAAGTTAGTCTATGGGAAGAATTGTCATTTGCCCATTGAGTTGGAGCATAAGGCATATTGGGCCCTTAAGCATGCAAATTTTGACTTGAAGACCGCGGGAGATCACCGGAAAATACAATTGAATGAATTGGATGAATTAAGGGATAATGCTTATGAAAATTCATTAATTTTTAAAGAAAAGACTAAAAAGTTTCATGATTCAAAGATTAAAAACCGGGTTTTTAACGTTGGTGATCAAGTGTTGCTTTTTAACTCTCGTCTTAAGATATTTTCCGGGAAATTGAAATCTCGTTGGTCGGGTCCGTTCACCATTACACAAGTGTTTCCATATGGGACCATTGAGCTAGCTCAAGATGATGGTCCCAATTTCAAGGTGAATGGACATAGGCTTAAGCACTACTTTGGTGGGGAAATTCCTTCAATGGTTGCCCCCGACCAAGACACCTTCCCCAATGATAATTAACATTGAGGGGATCGAGTCGAGCTCATGACTCGGTAATCAAAAACGAGGTGCCTCGTGGGGGAGATCCCATGCTTATCTTTTATGCTCACTATTCACTAATAAGGGGACTTGTACCCTTTCAACTCGTTGTCTCGTGGTTGTTTGTGATTGTGATATCTAGATCATCATCATCTACGATTGAAGACTCTCGTGTTCGTTTACGTAAGCCTCCATCGTTCGTTTGAAGAAGTTTTTCACGATTCCATGACATATCCTTTATTGTTCTAACAATTATCTTTTAGCTTACTTAATAAACGGCTTTAGATATATTGTTGATCACCCTTTCCATGCTAGATCCTAAGCATTCGACTCTTCGTCTCTAGTATGGGGGTGCTCTACCTTTAGACACGAAACATTGAGGACAATGTTTACTTTTAGTATGGGGGGGGGGGGGGGGGGTGAATAGATACTTGCTTTGCTACGCCCTCACGTTTTCCAATTTTCAATGTTTTGTTTTGCTAATAAGGCTAAAAATGGCCAAATTTTAAAATTTTTCTTAGTTTTCATAAGTGTTTTTAAGACACGAATGTATATTTTCCGATGGGTAGAATAAGAGTTAATTTTTGACTTGATGGGCATTTGGAGCCACTTACATTCCTTAACCCGCTCAATTCAAGTTTTGCTAGACTTTTATATAGGGAGCTTTAAAACGCGAAAGTCTTAATTCATTCGGGTTAAGAACAAGAACTTTTCGCAAGTTCCTATAATTGATTCTAGAAAGTCACTTATCAAGGGAACTTTAAAACGCATTCTCTAAACTTGAAAAAGTCCAAGAAAGTGCAAGATCCTATAGGTGGCTTGAAAACCCAAAACTTTGATTTGATATAGTCTTAATGAAAGCTAATCCAAATTTGGCTTAATTTTGACTTGCATGGCTAAGTATTCACGAGTCTCTTTAATTAGAGGTCTTTATATAGTGAAGAACGAGAAATGATAGAGTTAGACAAGTGATCATGCTAAACGTAGAACATGAAAGTGTTCTTTCAAAAACTCATATGTTTTTAATTGTGGCTTTTTCTTCCCATAAGATCAATGCATTAGGAATAAATCATAATTGCAATAAGTAAGGTCGTACGATTTGAAAGGTTACTTAGCCTCTAGCGCAAGATCGTTTAAAAGTTGCTCGAGGTTGAATAGAGTTCATAGCCAAGGCATAACTTATTGAAGCGGGACGCGAAGATTGGCGATCATCCAAAAAGGCCCTAACAAGGCATGAGGAGCTCTATTTTTGCTAAAGATCCAAAGATGATGTGAAGTATCATTATTCCTAAATCAATATGAAGGATCGAGACACACGACGAGAAGCAATTACTCCCCTAAAGAATGGAGAAAGTCTATCCAAAAAGACCCTAACAAGGTATGAGGATAAATATATCCAAGTCCGAAAAGGAGGCGGATCGTTGTATATCAAAATCCAAAGTAAAGATTGAAGAAAAATGATGAAGTCGTGGTCCTATATGAAGAATTTCTCAAAAACGTCAAGTGAAGAAATTCCAAAATATGAAGAGAAGACCATAATTTCAAGAACGTCTTCCCAAGATTTGAAGTATGAAGTACATGCCAAATATCGGTCCGAGAAAGGTCTCAAATCGTGAAACGAGTTATGCCAAGATATGAACTTAAGGAGATACACGAGAAGCCGTTTTAAAAGATTTTGTCCTTCGGCTAACTATCGCTCAAATCGTCCTACTTTGCTTTCGGACTAATAAATACTCAAATAAGTCAATATGAATCACTTGTGATCCATGACAAATAGATAAAAAATGCTAGTAACCCATTTCCTTTTATAATAACTAGGATTGCGGGGAGAAAAAGTATTACACAATTTGGACGTATGAGTAGTGTTAGCATTGTGACTTGTACCAACAATGATCTTGTTTTTGCACTTAGCATGGAATGTATGACAATCAAGGATGACGAAGTTTACTCTAAGGGACATTAACTTGTTTCTATTCTTTGACCCTAAAAGTTACCTTTTGGTGATGAAAATCATACATTATGTCTTTACACATCATCGTAGTTTGTTGCAAGTCTTATACTCTTCAATAAAGGTTAATAAATTTGAACTTTGGTGATGCTTTGATACTTTATTCTAGCATTGCGTGAGGGCACGGCAATGGCTTAGTATGGGGGAGTGATGAGATGGCATTTATACATGATCTCATCGTTCTTTTTGGGCTTTAAATGCATAAAAATGTCATAAAATACCATATATATGCTTGTGTTTGTTTACTTGTGTATTTTAGGTATGGATATCGTGAAAAAGACAAAAGATCACAAATTACAAGGAAAAACGGACACGAGAAACGAAGCCGTGCAAAGAACCGGGCCCTAATCATGGAATTCTCAACAAAATACCTTGCAGACTTGAAGACAAACAAGATTGATCCTCAATTATTGAAGAAATGACACTTAAAACCCTTGTATATTGATAATTACAAGTTTGGTCCCTTAAGTTTGTCAAAATTGCAAAAAGGTCCTTCAACTTTGAAGAAATGACAAGATTGGTCCCTCAACAAAATCAATTTGTCAATTATGGTCCCTCATGAAGTCAAAGATACAAAGAAGACCTTTGAAGATCAAGATTGTCAAAGATCAGCCCTTGAAATATGAAAAAGTATCAAAAATAACCCTTGATAACCTTTTTCCAAAGTTTAGTGCCAAAAGTGACAAGTGGTGAAAGTTAATATAAAGGGAAAAAACGTTTTTTAGGGCTGAAAACCTTATTTACCAAAAATCTCAAAACACAAGGACCAAGGTTGCCACTTTCAAACTTTTGAAATCAAACACGCGCTAAACACTTTTCTCCCACTAAAATCGGATCAAAACTACTTACTGTAGCACGTGATGAACCCAGTTACCACAACCCTTAAAACAAAGGGTTATTTAAAATTACCTTTACAACCGTGTGATTCACCTCACCCCAAACCATTCCCAACAATTAAACATCTCTTCTCCACTCACCTTGTGACCCCACACCCAAGACGTGCACCCAATCACATCACACCTTGGCCTCCAAGTATTGTGACGTGTCCTCAATCAACAGCTGTGATCTTTTGCTTCCTCCCAACGCATAAATGAACGATGGAGATCAAATAGGACACCTCATACCTCAAAATCGTCTAGAAGGATTAGAGGGCATATTTGGGATTTTCATAGATTAGGGTTTGTGTTTTAAGCATTCTAGAGAGTTCTTTTAGCAGTATAAAAGGAGAATGCAACCTGTGCATATCCTTTTGTTCCAGTTTCTTTAGCAAATTCATGTAATTCCTTTTTAAAGTAATAAAGTTGGTAATTTTTAAAAAAAAGTGTAATTCCTTTTATTTTTTAAAATTTTGGTGTTGAATTGCTAATATTCTGAGTTCCACATTTAATTGGTTAAGTAATTTTGTTTTTCAAAATTATTTAAAAGGTTTTCTGAAAATTGTGAAATTTTTAGGAAAGTGTTTAGAAATTTGGATTTTCAGGATTGAAGTTTGTTTGAGTGAAGTTTAATTGGTGATTTAGTGTTTTTAAAACGTGTTTGATAAGGATTGAATGTTTTTGGAAAAGATTTTAAGAAGAAAGAAAAGGAAACAGTATATATATTCTTGTGCTTGTTTTTCTTTGATTTGTCTTAACAGGTTGTGGATAGTTGTTGTTAAAGGTTCAGCACCAACCCCAGTTGGTAGGAGGTGGATTTTCATCCACAAGAACCTTGGATGTAAGGTTCTAAGGTAAAATACCTTTTTCCTTTTTGAAATTTCAGAAAAGTTAAGGTTTGTGTGATCTTGTTTGATTAAGTGCTAAGTGTGTTAAAACTGTTGGATTTGAGCTCTTTTGTGTTTATATGCATGCTAGATGCTAGTAGGATCAATTTGAGCAAGTTTTTAAGTGAGTTGTTTTGTTAAAATCGTCTTCAACAAGTTTAAAAGGGTGTTTGGATTTAAGTTTTAGGGAGAAAACTTGTAAGATTTGAGAAGTAAAAACGGGTTAGAAAGATTCATTAAGGCTGTTTAGGTTGTTTGATAGTTGTGTGCTTGGTTTGGTGATAGTTTGAGAGTAATTGTGTGAAAAAAAAGTGAAAATCATAGCTAAAATCCTACTTGTTCATTTTCTGCTCAAATTTAGGTAAAATTGTGCTTGATCTCTTGGAATCTGTTAAGTGTTGAGGGATATTAGGGATTGAGTTTGCTTGTATGATAGTTGGTAAGGTTGTGTGCCAAATTTGGGGAGTTGAAAGTTGATATTGTGCAAGCTATCAGCTCATAAGTCCACCAGACCTGCACTAGGACCTCAGCAACTGTCATTTGCCCCCTATGGGCTTTTTGGTTTGATTTTGTGTGCTAAGTGTTTGTTAACTGTTTGATTTATACTTGTTTTTGACTCCTTGTGCTTCAAAGAGCACAAGGGTGCCCTCTTGTTCCACAAATCAACTCCAAATAAGCCCACAGCCAAGCCCCTCTTGGCTATATCACTTGTTAAGAAACAAGTGTAGCTTGTGTTCTTGCAATATTGTTCTGGCCACATTTTTGGAATTCATCCTAGCTTAATCTTCATAAAAAGTGAAATTGGATTGAGTTTAAAAGGTTAAAAGGGTGTCAGTTTGGATTGTAAAAATAAAAAAAAATAAAAAAGAAAAAATAGCAAAAAGTTCACCCGCAACGGACTCGAACACGCGACCTCTCGAAGGAGGAGTAACGTGCTTACCGTTGATCTAGATGACTTTTTACGTAAGTGTTTGATTTCAATAGTTATTTAACCTGTTTTTCTTTCTAGCTTATTAATTAAAGTCGTAGCTTATTTCCATTTATTCCAGCTTATTTGTTAAGTTATTTTGTTTCTTTTTATTTTTCCTAGGATCCTTATAGTATTTAGGATTTTTCTAGCTAATTTTTATAATTTTCCCATTATTAAATTATTTTCTTTGCATTTTTATTTAGCCGTGATTTATAAATTCATTAAAAAATAGAAAAAAGTAGTTTTTAATTAGGGAAAAATAATTTTTAGCTTTTAAATAAATATTTTGAGGTTTACATCTAGTTTTGGTTTCAAAAACTTTAATTTTTAATTTTATATTATTTTAAGGTTTTTTATAAACTTTAATAATTTTTATAAAATTATAAAAAAGGTTTTAGGAGCTTTAATTTACTTTTTTATCTTAGTAAGATTATTTTAAGATTTTAGAAATTTTTTAGAATTATTTTTATAAACTTTTTATTTTTTCTATTATTTTAATATTATTTTATTATTAAAATTAAAAAGTTTTATTTTTATTTCTTTTTCATTTTTCTTAGGTTCTTTAGCATAAATTAAGACTTTTCCCATTTTTAGAATAATTTTATAGCTTTTAGATTTATTTTTATAATTATTTTAAGTTTAAGTAGTTTTTAATCATTTTAAATCATTTTTAGAGTTTTAAAAATAGTTTTAATGGCTTTTAATTTTTAGAAAATTACTTTTTAGTCTTCTAATAATATAAGTTAAGTAATTATTCAATAAAATCATATTTTAGACATTTTTATTAGTTGTATTTAATTTTAGGGCTTTAATTAGCATTTAAAATTAAATATTTAATTAATAAAAGGTTTTAAAATATCTTTGTTGGATTTTTATCTTTATTTATAATATTTTAGACTTCTTTTTAGCCTTTTTAATCTTTTATTTATTTTGTTTTTGGCTTTAGTATCATTTTTAATTTAGGTAGTTTTTCACGACTTTACGTTTACGTCTTTTACGTCATAGTGTAATTTTAACGTAACCGTCTTTTCATCCTCTCATCCCCATCCTCTTAATATTAATCTCAAATAATTACAAGTTAATTCACACACATATACCTCCTTGGGAAACGAACTTTCTCTCCATTAAGGGTCATTAGTGTTGATTTTTCCTAAAATCATCACTCGATACTTACCGCTATTTACGTTCTTTTCCTAAAGGGTGTATTTTACTACAATCATTTTGGCGCCGCTGCCGGGGAGGTGTGTTGTGCTTTAATTTGGAAGCTTTTGTTTTTGATATTATCCATAATAAGTATTTGTGTTAAGTGGAACTCCCTTAACACGTATTATCGGTTTTCTTGGTTTTTTCTTGTATAAATATTACTATATTGTATTAAGTATCACAATCAATTTACAATATCTCCAAAAGTGTGAAAACACAACCTTAATTGGGATTTGATCTCCTAATTATTGTATTCGAATCTCAAACAAAAAGAAAAGGCAAAAATAGATAAATACTTTCGTGAAGCTCGATTTTGAAAAATACAAACTATAAGGTGGGTATAAGGCGGGTATTATAAAATATACCCTAAGGAAAAAGGCTCTTAAGTGCTTCGCGCCGCCTCGTTTCCCCGCTTGCTTGTGAGTATTTTAAGATTGAAGGCTAACCGAGGGTTTTGCCGCCCAAAGTATTATTACGTATACTATATTTGCTTGGTTTCTTTGTGATTAAACCCTCTTGAACAATTTGGTTTTCACCAAAGTTCTAAAGTCATTAGAAGGCGTTCACTCCACGTGATCGTTTTCATTCCTTTGAGGCTTCTTTAATCAAGAGTTTGATTCGAGGAGAGATTTTGTAGATTGTTGTCTACGAAGATACACCAAAATCCAAAAAAATTAAATATCATCAAAAACACAAAAAAAATTGAAAATTCACAAAACAACCAAAAAGAATCTTCTTTGCTCACCTCCCATTCTTCGTGAAGTTTATGATCACTCGTAATCAAGCAAAACGAGCTCGTAAACGTCTTCAAAAGCAAGCCAATCAAGGATCGTTGATTGTTGAAGAACCTCCAATTGTTGAACCTATTGTAGAACAAGAAGTCGTCATGGCTAATCGTACTATGATGGAGTTGCTACAAGCACCCACAGAGGGTTTTGGAGAGGCTATTGTGATTCCCGCCATCCTTGCGGAGAATTTCGAGATTAAGACGGGTTTAATGTCTATGTTGCAAGCAAATAAGTTTAGAGGTCACGAGAAAGACAACCCGCATTACCACATTAGGAATTTCAACCGTCTCACCGCCACTAGCAAATTTAAGGATGTTCCACATGACGCCATTAAGATGATGTTGTTTCCATACTCGTTGGATGGACCCGCAAAAATTTGGCTCGAGAAAGAACCGCCAAATTCGATTTTGACATGGACCGATCTCGTTTCTAAGTTTGTGAACAAGTTTTTTCCACCATCTAAAACAACACACTTAAAAAATGAGATTTCACGATTTGTGCAACGTAATAATGAAAGTTTTTCAATGGCATGGGAACGATTTAAAGAGATGTTACATGAATGTCCACACCATGATTTTACGGAATTGCATCAAGTGGATACTTTTTATAATGGGCTTAATGATCATGAACGAGATTATTTGAATGCCGCCGCGGGTGGTAATTTTTTGTGCAAGACGACAAATGAGGCTTTACAAATCATTGAAAATAGATCTAAGGTTTATAACCCTCGTCACACACCTAGTGTTGCCAATATGGGTTCGTCATCTTCGTCACAATCGTCTCGTAGCATTAACGCCTTACATGATGAAGCTAATGAGGAAAATCGGTTTTTTGATAGATTTGCTAATCTTATGTCCCATTGGAAGGCTCAAGAAGCTTCCAATTCCGCTTCGGTTAAAGCGGTTGCTAAGAGTTGTTTATCTTGTGGGGGAGCTCATGATCTTTCCGAGTGCATTACCGTGGATGGTAACACTTCGAGTGCTTATGTAGCAACGGGGACTTATAACCAAAACGGCCAAGGTTCTCGTCCAAATCAAGCTCCACCCAATCAAAATGTTAATAATTATCGAAACAACAACCAAGGTAATTACCAAGGCAACACACGCAATTACAACAAAGGGAATTATCAAAGTGGGAATGGAAAAATCTCTAATCAAAACCAAAACCGTGATTTTCAAAACACTACACAAGGTTTTCAAAATGCTCACACTAAAAATTTGCAAGGAGAATTTTTAGATTATGCAAAAGCAAATGATGCTAAATTTGATAATATGCAACGTGAGATGATTAGCTTAAGATCCGAGTTGAAAAACGAGCTTAAAAATGAACTTGATAATGAACTTAAAACTCATGCTAACAAAATGGAAGGAAATGTCCAACGTCTTCAACAAAACCAACAAAAGATGGAATTAGGACAACATGAGATTAAGCAAGAGTTATTAAAAGCGGATGCTAGGCAATCAAAATTTTAGGACCGAATGGCTAAGATGTTTGAAGCTATCATGTGTAAACCCTCTTCTTCGGGTGGTCTTCCTAGTGATACCATTGCAAACCCGAAGGGAGAAATGAAGGTTATTACTACACGAAGTGGTAAAACTTTCAAGGAACCAATCTCTCGTCCAAGTACTTCTACGGAGAAGGAAATCGAGAAAGAACCCGAGGTGATGGTCGAAAAGGAGCACATTACAATCCCACGAAGTACCCTCAAACCACACCTACGGTTGAACCAACACCAATTGTGGAACCCGAGTTTCCAAGGCCGTTGCCTAATGACCAACCCACACCACCTTTACCCTACCCTTCAAGACGAAACAAAGAGAAGTTGCAAGAACGTAACAAACAACAAATCGAGCTTTTTATAAAAATGTTTCAACAAGTGCATTTTGATGTAAGTTTAGCCGACGCGTTGTTATATATGCCTCGTTTCGCTTCCACTTTTAAAAGTATGATGAGCGATAAGGAAAAGCTTTCAAAGCTTGCTAATTGTTCTTCGGTTTATCTTAACCGCATACCGGAAAAAGTTGGTGATCCCAGAAAGTTTCTCATTCCTTGTGACATACAAGATATGAAAGAATGCCTCGCCTTGGCCGATCTTGGTGCGAGCATTAATTTGATGCCATTTTCCATTTGGAAATCGCTTTCGCTTCCGGCTCTCATTCCTTCGAACATGTCCATCGAGATGGCCGATCATTCTACGATTATGGCATGTGGAATAGCCGAAGATGTTTTCGTGAAAGTGGGGAAGTTCTACTATCCCGTTGATTTTATAGTAGTTGACATCCCCGCGGATCCTCAAGTTCCTCTAATTTTAGGTCGTTCATTTTTAGATACTTCGAGATCGCTTATCGATGTTCATGCGAGAACTATCACTTTGAGATTCAACGAAGAGGAACTTGTTATAAACGCTACTCAAAACTCGAAACCTTCTCATGTTTATGCAATCGCTACCATCAATCACATTGACATCGTTGATGTGGTTTGCGATGAGTTTTCACAAGAAGTGTTAGGTTTTTCCGATAGCTCGTCAAGTGGCAATCCCACTATTTTGGATCCGATTCTTGCTAATTCCACACCAAATCTCACTCCATTGCATGGAGGCGATCTCACTTCAAATGAAATCAACAATGAAGATTAGGTGTTGATTAGTAATGATACTTCTATTCCACCATTACTTTCGCCGATGGAAGTTATGAGTGTTGAACAAAAATCTTCAATCGAGGAACCGCCTATCCTTGAATTGAAAGATCTTCCTTCTCACCTTGAATATGCATTCTTGGAAGGTGATGACAAGTTGCCGGTTATTATTGCAAAAGGTCTTGCTAATGATGAAAAAACCGAGCTCTTGAAAGTTCTTAAAGCTCATAAAGGGGCAATTGCGTGGAAAATATCCGACATTAAGGGTATTGACCCAAAATTTTGTACTCACAAGATTTTAATGGAGGAGGACTACAAACCCGCAATTCAAAGTCAAAGAAGGGTGAATCCCAAAATTCACGATGTCATTAAAAAGGAGGTCCTTAAACTCCTTGACGCGGGAATGATTTATCCTATATCCGATAGCCCATGGGTGAGCCCAATCCATTGTGTCCCTAAAAAGGGAGGAATGACCGTTGTGCCTAATGAAAACAACGAGTTAATTCCCACTCGTGTTGTGACCGGTTGGAGGGTGTGTATTGACTACCGAAAGTTAAATGACGCCACTCGTAAAGACCACTTTCCTTTGCCCTTCATGGATCAAATGTTGGAGCGACTTGCGGGAAATGAATTCTATTGCTTTTTAGATGGTTTTTCTGGTTACTTTCAAATCCCTATCGAACCTCGTGATCAAGAGAAGACTACGTTTACGTGTCCTTATGGAACGTTTGCTTATCGTAGGATGCCTTTCGGACTTTGTAATGCACCCGGTACGTTTCAACGGTGTATGATGGCGATTTTTCACGATATGATCGAGAAGTCGATGGAAGTGTTTATGGATGACTTCTCGGTGTTTGGTAATTCGTTCACGTCATGTTTATCTAATCTCGAACAAATGTTAAAACGTTGTGAAGAAACCAATCTTGTGCTTAATTGGGAGAAATGTCATTTCATGTGTAAACAAGGAATCGTCTTAGGACATAAGGTGTCGAAGGCGGGGATTGAGGTCGATAAAGCTAAGGTAGACGTCATCGCCAAGTTACCTCATCCCAAAACCGTTAAGGGAGTTAGGAGTTTCCTAGGCCACGCGGGCTTTTATCGTCGTTTCATCAAGGACTTTTCGAAGATTTCTCGTCCTATGACACACCTTCTCGAGAAGGATGCTCCTTTTAACTTTAATGAGGATTGTGTTAAGGCTTTCGAAACTCTCAAAAGGAAACTTACCGAAGCTCCCATTCTTGTTGCTCCTAATTGGGAATTACCCTTTGAAATCATGTGCGATGCAAGTGATTATGCTATAGGGGCCGTCTTAGGGCAACGTTATGACAATCATTTTCGTCCTATCCACTATGCTAGTAAGACGATGACCGAGGCTCAATTAAAATACACCACAACGGAAAAGGAATTCCTTGCCGTGGTCTATGCTTTTGAGAAATTCCGACCTTATCTCGTCTTGACTAAAAGCATCGTGTATACCGACCATTCGGCTATCAAGTATCTCTTAGCTAAGCAAGATGCTAAGCCGAGATTGCTTCGTTGGATGCTCCTCCTCCAAGAATTTGATGTCACCGTGCTTGACAAAAAAGGAGCCGAGAATCTAGCGGCCGATCATCTCTCTCGTCTAGAAGATCCTCACAAAGATGTTTTCGAGAACAAGGAAATTACCGAAACATTTCCTCTTGAGACTCTCGGTGTAGTGAATTCTAAAGACACCACCCCATGGTTTGCCGACATTGCAAATTACCATGCGGGCAACTTCATAATCAAGGGTATGACGACACAACAAAAACGAAAATTCTTTCGTGACGTCAAGTTCTATTTTTTGGACGACCCTTATCTCTTTCGGATTTGTGCGGATCAACTCGTTCGACGTTGTGTGTTTGGTGCCGAAGCTTCTAATATCCTTAGATCTTGTCATGAAGGACCCACGGGTGGTCACCACAGTGCTAATCTCACGGCTAAGAAAGTTTTCGATGCCGGTTTCTTTTGGCCTTCTATCTATCGTGATGCACACGCACTTGTGAAGTCGTGTGATTCGTGCCAACGTCAAGGAAAATCGTCTCAACGTGATGAAATGCCGCAAAACATAATTCAAGTGTGTGAGATTTTCGACATATGGGGAATAGACTTTATGGGGCCGTTCCCATCATCTCATGGCAACAAATATATCCTCGTCGCGGTGGACTACCTTTCTAAGTGGGTGGAAGCTAAGGCTTTGCCTACTAATGATGCTCGTGTGGTAGTGAAGTTTTTGAAGCAACTATTCTCTCGGTTCGGAACCCCTCGTGCTATTATAAGCTATCGTGGGACCCATTTTTGTAATGACCAATTCGAAAAGGTTCTAAAGAAATATGGAGTTACACATCGTCTTTCTACGGCTTATCACCCGCAAACGAGTGGGCAAGTCGAGGTTTCGAACCGAGCTTTGAAGAGGAGTTTAGAGAGGTCAATTGGAGAAAACCGTGCTTCGTGGTCCGACAAACTCGATGACGCTTTATGGGCCTTTAGGACCGCTTATAAGACACCTATCGGTTGCACTCCTTATAAGTTAGTCTATGGGAAGAATTGTCATTTGCCCATTGAGTTGGAGCATAAGGCATATTGGGCCCTTAAGCATGCAAATTTTGACTTGAAGACCGTGGGAGATCACCGGAAAATACAATTGAATGAATTGGATGAATTAAGGGATAATGCTTATGAAAATTCATTAATTTTTAAAGAAAAGACTAAAAAGTTTCATGATTCAAAGATTAAAAACCGGGTTTTTAACGTTGGTGATCAAGTGTTGCTTTTTAACTCTCGTCTTAAGATATTTTCCGGGAAATTGAAATCTCGTCGGTCGGGTCCGTTCACCATTACACAAGTGTTTCCATATGGGACCATTGAGCTAGCTCAAGATGATGGTCCCAATTTCAAGGTGAATGGACATAGGCTTAAGCACTACTTTGGTGGGGAAATTCCTTTAATGGTTGCCCCCGACCAAGACACCTTCCCCAATGATAATTAACATTGAGGGGATCGAGTCGAGCTCATGACTCGGTAATCAAAAACGAGGTGCCTCGTGGGGGAGATCCCATGCTTATCTTTTATGCTCACTATTCACTAATAAGGGGACTTGTACCCTTTCAACTCGTTGTCTCGTGGTTGTTTGTGATTGTGATATCTAGATCATCATCATCTACGATTGAAGACTCTCGTGTTCGTTTACGTAAGCCTCCATCGTTCGTTTGAAGAAGTTTTTCATGATTCCATGACATATCCTTTATTGTTCTAACAATTATCTTTTAGCTTACTTAATAAACGGCTTTAGATATATTGTTGATCACCCTTTCCATGCTAGATCCTAAGCATTCGACTCTTCGTCTCTAGTATGGGGGTGCTCCACCTTTAGACTCGAAACATTGAGGACAATGTTTACTTTTAGTATGGGGGGGGGGGGTGAATAGATACTTGCTTTGCTACGCCCTCACGTTTTCCAATTTTCAATGTTTTGTTTTGCTAATAAGGATAAAAATGGCCAAATTTTAAAATTTTTCTTAGTTTTCATAAGTGTTTTTAAGACACGAATGTATATTTTCCGATGGGTAGAATAAGAGTTAATTTTTGACTTGATGGGCATTTGGAGCCACTTACATTCCTTAACCCGCTCAATTCAAGTTTTGCTAGACTTTTATATAGGGAGCTTTAAAACGCGAAAGTCTTAATTCATTCGGGTTAAGAACAAGAACTTTTCGCAAGTTCCTATAATTGATTCTAGAAAGTCACTTATCAAGGGAACTTTAAAACGCATTCTCTAAACTTGAAAAGGTCCAAGAAAGTGCAAGATCCTATAGGTGGCTTGAAAACCCAAAACTTTGATTTGATATAGTCTTAATGAAAGCTAATCCACATTTGGCTTAATTTTGACTTGCATGGCTAAGTATTCACGAGTCTCTTTAATTAGAGGTCTTTATATAGTGAAGAACGAGAAATGATAGAGTTAGACAAGTGATCATGCTAAACGTAGAACATGAAAGTGTTCTTTCAAAAACTCATATGTTTTTAATTGTGGCTTTTTCTTCCCATAAGATCAATGCATTAGGAATAAATCATAATTGCAATAAGTAAGGTCGTACGATTTGAAAGGTTACTTAGCCTCTAGCGCAAGATCGTTTAAAAGTTGCTCGGGGTTGAATAGAGTTCATAGCCAAGGCATAACTTATTGAAGAGGGACGCGAAGATTGGCGATCATCCAAAAAGGCCCTAACAAGGCATGAGGAGCTCTATTTTTGCTAAAGATCCAAAGATGATGTGAAGTATCATTATTCCTAAATCAATATGAAGGATCGAGACACACGACGAGAAGCAATTACTCCCCTAAAGAATGGAGAAAGTCTATCCAAAAAGACCCTAACAAGGTATGAGGATAAATATATCCAAGTCCGAAAAGGAGGCGGATCGTTGTATATCAAAATCCAAAGTAAAGATTGAAGAAAAATGATGAAGTCGTGGTCCTATATGAAGAATCTCTCAAAAACGTCAAGTGAAGAAATTCCAAAATATGAAGAGAAGACCATAATTTCAAGAACGTCTTCCCAAGATTTGAAGTATGAAGTACATGCCAAATATCGGTCCGAGAAAGGTCTCAAATCGTGAAACGAGTTATGCCAAGATATGAACTTAAGGAGATACACGAGAAGCCGTTTTAAAAGATTTTGTCCTTCGGCTAACTATCGCTCAAATCGTCCTACTTTGCTTTCGGACTAATAAATACTCAAATAAGTCAATATGAATCACTTGTGTTCCATGACAAATAGATAAAAAATGCTAGTAACCCATTTCCTTTTATAATAACTAGGATTGCGGGGAGAAAAAGTATTACACAATTTGGACGTATGAGTAGTGTTAGCATTGTGACTTGTACCAACAATGATCTTGTTTTTGCACTTAGCATGGAATGTATGACAATCAAGGATGACGAAGTTTACTCTAAGGGACATTAACTTGTTTCTATTCTTTGACCCTAAAAGTTACCTTTTGGTGATGAAAATCATACATTATGTCTTTACACATCATCGTAGTTTGTTGCAAGTCTTTTACTCTTCAATAAAGGTTAATAAATTTGAACTTTGGTGATGCTTTGATACTTTATTCTAGCATTGCGTGAGGGCACGGCAATGGCTTAGTATGGGGGAGTGATGAGATGGCATTTATACATGATCTCATCGTTCTTTTCGGGCTTTAAATGCATAAAAATGTCATAAAATACCATATATATGCTTGTGTTTGTTTACTTGTGTATTTTAGGTATGGATATCGTGAAAAAGACAAAAGATCACAAATTACAAGGAAAAACGGACACGAGAAACGAAGCCGTGCAAAGAACCGGGCCCTAATCATGGAATTCTCAACAAAATACCTTGCAGACTTGAAGACAAACAAGATTGATCCTCAATTATTGAAGAAATGACACTTAAAACCCTTGTATATTGATAATTACAAGTTTGG
Source organism: Glebionis coronaria (assembly GCA_025667525.1). Taxonomy (NCBI): domain Eukaryota; kingdom Viridiplantae; phylum Streptophyta; class Magnoliopsida; order Asterales; family Asteraceae; genus Glebionis; species Glebionis coronaria. Next base: position 389,111 of record JANFOE010001444.1, on the reverse strand, counting down.
TCCCTTAAGTTTGTCAAAATTGCAAAAAGGTCCTTCAACTTTGAAGAAATGACAAGATTGGTCCCTCAACAAAATCAATTTGTCAATTATGGTCCCTCATGAAGTCAAAGATACAAAGAAGACCTTTGAAGATCAAGATTGTCCAAGATCAGCCCTTGAAATATGAAAAAGTATCAAAAATAACCCTTGATAACCTTTTTCCAAAGTTTAGTGCCAAAAGTGACAAGTGGTGAAAGTTAATATAAAGGGAAAAAACGTTTTTTAGGGCTGAAAACCTTATTTACCAAAAATCTCAAAACACAAGGACCAAGGTTGCCACTTTCAAACTTTTGAAATCAAACACGCGCTAAACACTTTTCTCCCACTAAAATCGGATCAAAACTACTTACTGTAGCACGTGATGAACCCAGTTACCACAACCCTTAAAACAAAGGGTTATTTAAAATTACCTTTACAACCGTGTGATTCACCTCACCCCAAACCATTCCCAACAATTAAACATCTCTTCTCCACTCACCTTGTGACCCCACACCCAAGACGTGCACCCAATCACATCACACCTTGGCCTCCAAGTATTGTGACGTGTCCTCAATCAACAGCTGTGATCTTTTGCTTCCTCCCAACGCATAAATGAACGATGGAGATCAAATAGGACACCTCATACCTCAAAATCGTCTAGAAGGATTAGAGGGCATATTTGGGATTTTCATAGATTAGGGTTTGTGTTTTAAGCATTCTAGAGAGTTCTTTTAGCAGTATAAAAGGAGAATGCAACCTGTGCATATCCTTTTGTTCCAGTTTCTTTAGCAAATTCATGTAATTCCTTTTTAAAGTAATAAAGTTGGTAATTTTGAAAAAAAGTGTAATTCCTTTTATTTTTTAAAAGTTTGGTGTTGAATTGCTAATATTCTGAGTTCCACATTTAATTGGTTAAGTAATTTTGTTTTTCAAAATTATTTAAAAGGTTTTCTAAAAATTGTGAAATTTTTGGGAAAGTGTTTAGAAATTTGGATTTTCAGGATTGAAGTTTGTTTGAGTGAAGTTTAATTGGTGATTTAGTGTTTTTAAAACGTGTTTGATAAGGATTGAAAGTTTTTGGAAAAGATTTTAAGATGAAAGAAAAGGAAACAGTATATATATTCTTGTGCTTGTTTTTCTTTGATTTGTCTTAACAGGTTGTGGATAGTTGCTGTTAAAGGTTCAGCACCAACCCCAGTTGGTAGGAGGTGGATTTTCATCCACAAGAACCTTGGATGTAAGGTTCTAAGGTAAAATACCTTTTTCCTTTTTGAAATTTCAGAAAAGTTAAGGTTTGTGTGATCTTGTTTGATTAAGTGCTAAGTGTGTTAAAACTGTTGGATTTGAGATCTTTTGTGTTTATATGCATGCTAGATGCTAGTAGGATCAATTTGAGCAAGTTTTTAAGTGAGTTGTTTTGTTAAAATCGTCTTCAACAAGTTTAAAAGGGTGTTTGGATTTAAGTTTTAGGGAGAAAACTTGTAAGATTTGAGAAGTAAAAACGGGTTAGAAAGATTCATTAAGGCTGTTTAGGTTGTTTGATAGTTGTGTGCTTGGTTTGGTGATAGTTTGAGAGTAATTGTGTGAAAAAAAAGTGAAAATCATAGCTAAAATCCTACTTGTTCATTTTCTGCTCAAATTTAGGTAAAATTGTGCTTGATCTCTTGGAATCTGTTAAGTGTTGAGGGATATTAGGGATTGAGTTTTCTTGTATGATAGTTGGTAAGGTTGTGTGCCAAATTTGGGGAGTTGAAAGTTGATATTGTGCAAGCTATAAGCTCATAAGTCCACCAGACCTGCACTAGGACCTCAGCAACTGTCATTTGCCCCCTATGGGCTTTTTGGTTTGATTTTGTGTGCTAAGTGTTTGTTAACTGCTTGATTTATACTTGTTTTTGACTCCTTGTGCTTCAAAGAGCACAAGGGTGCCCTCTTGTTCCACAAATCAACTCCAAATAAGCCCACAGCCAAGCCCCTCTTGGCTATATCACTTGTTAAGAAACAAGTGTAGCTTGTGTTCTTGCAATATTGTTCTGGCCACATTTTTGGAATTCATCCTAGCTTAATCTTCATAAAAAGTGAAATTGGATTGAGTTTAAAAGGTTAAAAGGGTGTCAGTTTGGATTGTAAAAATAAAAAAAATAAAAAAGAAAAAATAGCAAAAAGTTCACCCGCAACGGACTCGAACACGCGACCTCTCGAAGGAGGAGTAACGTGCTTACCGTTGATCTAGATGACTTTTTACGTAAGTGTTTGATTTCAATAGTTATTTAACTTGTTTTTCTTTCTAGCTTATTAATTAAAGTCGTAGCTTATTTCCATTTATTCCAGCTTATTTGTTAAGTTATTTTGTTTCTTTTTATTTTTCCTAGGATCCTTATAGTATTTAGGATTTTTCTAGCTAATTTTTATAATTTTCCCATTATTAAATTATTTTCTTTGCATTTTTATTTAGCCGTATTTTATAAATTCATTAAAAAATAGAAAAAAGTAGTTTTTAATTAGGGAAAAATAATTTTTAGCTTTTAAATAAATATTTTGAGGTTTACATCTAGTTTTGGTTTCAAAAACTTTAATTTTTAATTTTATATTATTTTAAGGTTTTTTATAAAATTTAATAATTTTTATAAAATTATAAAAAAGGTTTTAGGAGCTTTAATTTACTTTTTTATCTTAGTAAGATTATTTTAAGATTTTAGAAATTTTTTAGAATTAATTTTATAAACTTTTTATTTTTTCTATTATTTTAATATTATTTTATTATTAAAATTAAAAAGTTCTATTTTTATTTCTTTTTCATTTTTCTTAGGTTCTTTAGCATAAATTAAGACTTTTCCCATTTTTAGAATAATTTTATAGCTTTTAGATTTATTTTTATAATTATTTTAAGTTTAAGTAGTTTTTAATCATTTTAAATCATTTTTAGAGTTTTAAAAATAGTTTTAATAGCTTTTAATTTTTAGAAAATTACTTTTTAGTCTTCTAATAATATAAGTTAAGTAATTATTCAATAAAATCATATTTTAGACATTTTTATTAGTTGTATTTAATTTTAGGGCTTTAATTAGCATTTAAAATTAAATATTTAATTAATAAAAGGTTTTAAAATATCTTTGTTGGATTTTTATCTTTATTTATATTATTTTAGAATTCTTTTTAGCCTTTTTAATCTTTTATTTATTTTGTTTTTGGCTTTAGTATCATTTTTAATTTAGGTAGTTTTTCACGACTTTACGTTTACGTCTTTTACGTCATAGTGTAATTTTAACGTAACCGTCTTTTCATCCTCTCATCCCCATCCTCTTAATATTAATCTCAAATAATTACAAGTTAATTCACACACATATACCTCCTTGGGAAACGAACTTTCTCTCCATTAAGGGTCATTAGTGTTGATTTTTCCTAAAATCATCACTCGATACTTACCGCTATTTACGCTCTTTTCCTAAAGGGTGTATTTTACTACAATCACCTAGTTATTATAAAAGGAAATGGGTTACTAACATTTTTTTATCTATTTGTCATGGATCACAAGTGATTCATATTTGACTTATTTGAGTAATTATTAGTCCGAAAGCAAAGTAGCACGATTTGATCGATAGTTAGCCGAAGGACAAAATCTTTTAAAACGGCTTCTCGTGTATCTCCTTAAGTTCATATCTTGGCATAACTCGTTTCACGATTTGAGACCTTTCTCGGACCGATATTTGGCATGTACTTCATACTTCAAATCTTGGGAAGACGTTCTTGAAATTATGGTCTTCTCTTCATATATTTGGAATTCTTCACTTGACGTTTTTGAGAGATTCTTCATATAGGACCACGACTTCATCATTTTTCTTCAATCTTTATTTTGGACTTTGATATACAACGATCCGCCTCCTTTTCGGACTTGGATATATTTATCCTCATACCTTGTTAGGGTCTTTTTGGATAGACTTTCTCCATTCTTTAGGGGAGTAATAGCTTCTCGTCGTGTGTCTCGATCCTTCATATTGATTTAGGAATAATGATACTTCACATCATCTTGGATCTTTAGCAAAAATAGAGCTCCTCATGCCTTGTTAGGGCCTTTTTGGATGATCGCCAATCTTCGCGTCCCGCTTCAATAAGTTATGCCTTGGCTATGAACTCTATTCAACCCCGAGCAACTTTTAAACGATCTTGCGCTAGAGGCTAAGTAACCTTTCAAATCGTACGACCTTACTTATTGCAATTATGATTTATTCCTAATGCATTGATCTTATGGGAAGAAAAAGCCACAATTAAAAACATATGAGTTTTTGAAAGAACACTTTCATGTTCTACGTTTAGCATGATCACTTGTCTAACTCTATCATTTCTCGTTCTTCACTATATAAAGACCTCTAATTAAAGAGACTCGTGAATACTTAGCCATGCAAGTCAAAATTAAGCCAAATTTGGATTAGCTTTCATTAAGACTATATCAAATCAAAGTTTTGGGTTTTCAAGCCACCTATAGGATCTTGCACTTTCTTGGAATTTTTCAAGTTTAGAGAATGCGTTTTAAAGTTCCCTTAATAAGTGACTTTCTAGAATCAATTATAGGAACTTGCGAAAAGTTCTTGTTCTTAACCCGTATGAATTAAGACTTTCGCGTTTTAAAGCTCCCTATATAAAAGTCTAGCAAAACTTGAATTGAGCGAGTTAAGGAATGTAAATGGCTCCAAATGCCCATCAAGTCGAAAATTAACTCTTATTCTACCCATCGGAAAATATACATTCGTGCCTTAAAAACACTTATGAAAACTAAGAAAAATTTAAAAATTTGGCCATTTTTGCCTTATTAGCAAAACAAAACATTGAAAATTGGAAAGCGTGAGGGCGTAGCAAAGCAAGTACCTATTCACCCCCCCATACTAAAAGTAAACATTGTCCTCAATGTTTCGAGTCTAAAGGTGGAGCACCCCCATACTAGAGACGAAGAGTCGAATGCTTAGGATCTAGCATGGAAAGGGTGATCAACAATATATCTAAAGCCGTTAATTAAGTATGCTAGAAGATAATTGTTAGAACAATAAAGGATATGTCATGGATTCGTGAAAAACTTCTTCAAACGAACGATGGAGGCTCACGTAAACGAACACGAGAGTCTTCAATCGTAGATGATGATGATGATCTAGATAACACAATCACAAACAACCACGAGACAACGAGTTGAAAGGGTACAAATCCCCTTATTAGTGAATAGTGAACATAAAAGATAAGCATGGGATCTCCCCCACGAGGCACCTCGATTTTGATTACCGAGTCATGAGCTCGACTCGATCCCCTCAAAATGTGAACATGTAGGGAAAATCATGGTGTGGTCAATTTTTGATGGGGCTTACATGATAAACAAGGCCCAAAAAGCAACCGGTATAAAGGACTAAGTCCTTAAATGATGCAAAATACCGGGGTCGAAGATGGCATTCTCGTTTTCATTGGAAAAACAAATTAACGCCACTTCAACAAGTGCTATAAACTCAAAGAGTTTGAAGAAAAGAGATGAGAAGTAGAAGGGTGGGACAATTGGTAAGACAAAATTTTTAGCTACTCGAGGTAGACTCGCACCAAGCAAATAGAAAGATTTTCCATTTATTGCATCGGTGGAAGACCGAGATTTCCCTTTACATGAAATTCCGGGATCGAATATCTCGTCCTCGGTGGACAAGGATGAGGGAACATAAGGTGCTTCCCCCATACTAAAGCCACACAAAGCATCGTCAAAAGGATTAGACGAGCTTGTAGCACTCAAAACACGTGGTGATGACGGAGTTAGATTTGTAGAAGAATCAATTAAATCACATTTAAGATCTTTTCCTTTTTTATCTTTTGAACTCTCCTTATGAAAACCCTTTTTGATTATGTCGAAAATATTCGGTGTTTCTAAGACGATGTTAGTTACACTAAAAATTCTCACATTTTGAAACCGTTTTGATTTTGGTGGTGGCAAGTTCTCAAAACGTTTATCGACGAAGAAAACCTCCCCATCAGGGTCTACATATTCATCATCCGAAAGATCTTTCGTAGAAACCGACAACTTATCAACACTTTTTACGAATGAACGTTCGAGGTGAGGCGAAAGATTTTTCGATTCAAGTATTGACGGTTTCTTCTTTGTAGGCTTTGTACTCATAACCTCCACCGGCGGAGGAAATGGTAAATTGTTTTTGGCGACATTTCCTAAAACTCTTGGTGAAAATTCTTTGCAAACGACATTGGTTGAATCACCATGGTTTAAAGTTGCAATAGAATAGACATGAGAAAGATTGGAGTTTTGTGTTGCATTGATGACAAGTTCTTCTTCATTGAAACGAAGGGTGATTTTTCGAGCATGAACATCGATAAGTGCTCTTGATGTATCCAAAAATGAACGACCCAAAATGAGAGGAACTTTTCGATCGATAGGAATGTCTACAACGATAAAGTCAACGGGATAGTAAAACTTTCTGACTTTAACAAAAACGTCCTCGGCTACTCCACATGCTAAAATCGTAGAATGATCGGCCATCTCGATAGACATGTTCGAAGGAGTAAGAGCCGGAAGCGAAAGCGATTTGAAAATCTCGAGAGGCATTAAATTAATACTAGCACCAAGATCGGCCAAGGCGTAGCATTCCTCCATATCTTGAATAGCACACGGAATCAAGAATTTACCGGGATCACCGACTTTTTGTGGTATGCGGCTAAGAAAAACCGATGAACAACTAGACGATTGTTGTAACTTCTCTTTGTTGTTTAGCATACTTTTGAAATTTGCGGCGAATCGAGGCATCATGATAAGAGCGTCGGCAAAACTTATGTTAAAATGTAGATCACGAAACATTTTCATAAATAGCTCAAATTGATAATTGTTCCGTTCTTGTGCTTTCTCTTTGTTTCGTCTCGAAGGGTAGGGTAAAGGTGGTGTGGGTTGGTCATTAGGCAATGTGTGACATTCGTCAAATTTCCATCATTTAATTATTCGTGTAGTACGAGCATTTTAACTGTTATTCGACTAGTTGTCGTCATGAACATGTTAATTGTTTTGCTTTGTGGACAAAGCCCTTTTTAGGGAGAGCATATGTAACATCTCTATGTTTCGCGATTTTTAAGTCGAGTGCAATACGCAAGTTGTGAGCGTGTTATGTTGTGCCGTATGTTTTATTTGTTCTAGTTATTAAGATTTGATAACGTCTCGCGCAATTGTCTTTTGTTTTGGGATCGTACGCTAAACGGTTTTGCTGTCGTGTTATGTCAGTCGCGTCTAAACCTAAACATATTGAACCCGAGCCGAGTTTATCACTATCACAGCATGTGTATATAACTGAATATTTAAACCTTCAATTTCATTGCCAAGCTTGTCATACAAGTGTCCCAAATCAGTCACAAGTCTACATTACACTTATAAACTTTATAGTTATTTGCCCCACTAAAGGACAACACATTTGCCTAGTTTACCCCTTTTGGGTATATCACAAGCAAACATTTCCAGATTTACACTAACCCTAGGCTAATTATACAAGTTTATATACAAGGCCAAAGTAATGTCCAATGTCCAAATACAAGTTATCACAAGTTATCACAGTCCAAAAATACAAACATCAAAATCTGCACAAGTCTTCACAATACAACTCCTGGGTAGAAGTTTTGGTCCAGCCAACCTACACGTCTCGTCCGAACCTGCACAACCAAGGGTCTTCATTCTGTCCGAACCTGCAAAACCGAACGTAGCATCCCCATTGTGAGTCTTTTGTCCTTTCGTCTTTCTTTCGGAGTCTAGTTGTGCTTGTCTTTGTACGAACCTACGAATAAAAGAAACCATGGTTAGTCATTGTAAAGGCCTTATACTTTTAACCAAAAACTGTAAATTTCTAAACTTTTAAATACAAACATGTGTATGTTATTATCTTGCTGTCAACCAAACCGAGACCCATTTTAGACCAAACCGAGACCCGATTGAGACCAAACCAAGACTCGATTTTGAAACCAAACCGAGACCCAACTTAGAACCAAACCGAGACCATGTCCAACCAAAACAAGACTTCAATCATGAACCAACCCGAGACCCATGTTTAACCAAACCGAGACCCAATCAAGGACCAAACCGAGCACCAAAACAAACCAACCAAAGTTCTATTTTCTGCCAAATTATTTACCATTCTTACCAACCAATCCAAAATCTTAATCGAGCTTTCTTTTACAGAAAACCTTAACCATGCCGCGTGTATATAGAAACCCCCAATCGAAACCCTAATCATGTAACACCTTTTTAAACATTTCATTTACATTGAGACATTTCAGAAACATCATATAGACACGAATAACATTCAATTATATAAAAACCCCCAATTTTTATAAAACCCTAGATTTACTTTTTATTAATTAAAATGCTAATTAAACCTAATCTAAACCCAATCCCCTTAATTAATTTAATTGAAAGTGAATTATACAAAAACCCCCAAATTAACCGAAACCCTAATTTTTATAAATCAACTTTATATTAAAATTAGTTTGATTTTATAAATGGAAACATCAATTAATTACGTTTTAAACTGATTTTGATGAAAACCCCCAAATATTTCAAAACCCTAAATTTGTTTATCTTCAATCCGAGTACCATATGAGTTACAACAAGTATTTACGAATCAATTGAACCCACTGATATATATAAAATCGAAAATCAATTAAAAGCTTTTAAAAAGGAATAAAGGAAATTAAACTTATCTTTGATTTGGTATTTGATTCACGAACCGCAAGAAGAACACCATCAGAAAAACCCAAACGATTTGATGTGGGGATTAACCCACATCTCACGCGATATAAGAACCTCAGACCACCCATATTTAATCTTATAACACAAACCGATTAGATGATAACCCTAGAAATGGATAGAACCAATCTAGGTTTAGAGAGAGAGAGAGTTGTGGGACGGTGGAGGAAATATCGAGAGAGGAGAGAGAAAGTCAACTCCCAGTTATGGGGTTATGTGTGATAAACACACGCATATACTCCTTTTCGTTCCTTGTTTATTCCGCCAGGTGGGCCGGGCCGGGTCTATGGACCTTGGGCCGGTTTGCTGGGTAAATGTTTTGGACCCCCCAATTTTGGGCCTTATGTGTTTATTTGATTTGGTTAAAGCCCAAACGAAATTTAGTAAATTTAAGTTATGTTTTGACCCGTAAAACCCGACCCGTTAATAAACCGATTTTATTTAACGTACTTTTCCGTAAAATCGTATTTTTCATAAACGTATGGTTTCGTCAAGCACAATTAGGGTGTCGAGTCATTTAATCATACAAGTATTCGGATCGTAACTCGATTCTTAATTTAATTAGGTCGCGGCTAGCGTAACCGTACTCTCGAGCTATTTTATCTTCGTTTTCTTTGCTGAATTTACGAGGTGAGTTTATAGCCCCCATACTTTACTATTTTCACTGCTTTTTGGGGTGAGACATTGCTTGATTTTAACGTTTGAACACAAGTGCATTTACTGATTTATCTATTAGTCTAAGTCCCACTAAAAACCCAGTTGCTTTGGCCCGTGAATCGTGAACCGTTAATTACTTTGTGTAAGCGCGAATGTTATGGATAGATCTATCGGGATTGACGTCCCTGTCTGTCTTGTCCAACAAGGGGACAAGCGGGCACAGTTTCATTTGAATCTGATATAAGATGTCGTGGGTTTAGGCATCTAGTTTGGGCTACATTTATATGATTATACTGCCGGTGTTGTTAACGCTTCGGTGTCACGAGCTTAGACTGTAATAAATACTTTTGGGATGACTTTGTATATGTTATATTGTCATCACATTTGGGAAAATCTTGTGGTTCATTAAACATTTCAAACTAACTAAACCTATGAACTCACCAACTTTATGTTGACACTTTAGCAATGTTTTTCTCAGGTATTAAGAAGGAAGATGCTAAATGAGGTCGCATGCATTGCCGTCATTTCTTTGAAACAACGATCATTTGTACCATTTGAGAAAACTATGTTTTGTAACCATATTCAGTTTATGCTTCCGCACTTTGTTGAAACAACTTATTTTATTAATTACAAGTGATCAATTTTCCGAACTTCTCATTTAGAGGTCGTTCTTTGTGACTGTGTGTGTATGATAATCATGACGTCACCACTCCCTTGTCGCCATTATACTCTGATATTTTGGGAGTGTGACAGATTGGTATCAGAGCACTAGTTATAGAGAACTAGGTTGCATTAGTAATTCTAGACTATAACTGCTCTATGTTTAATCGATTATCATACAGATTGTAAGTATTAAGTATATGTAGATACATAAGTAATAAATGGGATACATGTGAATTAACAATTACGAGGTATATTTACATGGGTTACATGTGCAACAACAAAATCTGAATTATGTTATATGGGATACATGTGAATTCAACAATGATTGCTATGTTATGTTGATGTCCTTTTTACGGACTAATTTTATGAGATATTTACACACCTTTATTTTGTTTATGATTACAGCGATGTCTTCATCCGATGAGTCCACGTCTACAGGAGCGTACTACAACCGTAGTTCGCAGTCGACCATCAGTTCATCAGTAGGACTACCTAGAGGATCGCCGTCAGGATATCCGTGGTACCGGATGGTTTCAGATGATGATGTAGAGAGAGAGGCTGAGGAAGTTCGTCATTCACCGATTCGTATTCCTGACGCATCAGCTGACGATGTGCTTAGCCTAGAAGGCGGGGGAGAGGATGACATGGACACTGACGTGGTGCAGTCACCAGGTCAGGCATCAGTGACTGGAGATGAGATGGTAGAGGAGACAGAGGATGATGGGATGGAGTTCACAGATGGGGAAGGAGAGCCTATGGAGGTCACAGACACTGAGAACCCTCCTACTGCATATGCTGCTACTCCTGAGGTTTCCCTAGCACACATCTCCTCATCTTCATCTGAAGACGAAGGAGAAAGGACTGCTATTCCTGCTCCAGCACCTGGTACTCTACCTTTCTACTATGTGAGACGACGTCTTCGGGGGAGAGCTTCTCGACCACCACTTTCACCTTACAGACCCCTCATACCTTTCACTGCCACTGACAGGCATGCAGCCCGCACACCTGCCAGTTCTGTCCCAGAGGCACCATTACTACTACCACCACCAGAGACTGTACCTGCAGTGTACCAGGAGATGCTTACTGACGCTGGTATCTCTACAGGACCGAGAGCTACGACTCCTATTCCTAGGAGAGCTACGTCGACGGTGGTGATGCTTGGGGCGGCAGATGGTTGTGTGACGACACGGTTGAACAGGTTGGAGGATGCTGTAGAGGCTTTAGGTGAAGAGTACAATGAAGTGCAGGATAAGTTAGAAGCACTGACGAAGAAGAGTCCAGTCAGGGATGAGACAGTGTTGACAGTATGTGTGACCCGTCTACGAGGACAGCTTCTTACTGTTCTTGATCAGATGGAATCCATGCCAAACACTCGTCTTGAGGAGATTGAGAGCCTGATGACCCGTTGGGGAGTAGAGCCATTGGTGGAGATAGGCGGACTAGAGGCACCAGTGGATGACCCTATTGCAGACTTGGATAAGAGGTTTAGAGCCGCTTGTCATGACACCGATGTTAGGTTGAGAGATTCCCAGGCTCGTGAGCTAGTGGTTGAGAGGAGATTAGCAGAGTTGGAGAAGGAGCTTCATCAGCGCCGTGAGGGCACTAGTTAGATTTATTTTGTACCATCGACCTATCCCTGTATGACCACTAAGCTTTGAAGTTTGTCTTAGCTAGTTGGTATTTTATTTTCTCTTATTATGTTATGACAAACTATGATACATTATCAAACGATTTCATGAATGATATTATGAGTTGCAAATTGAGAGATCATTATATATTGTGTATTATATCTTGGAGCATTTCATAATTGTGTTGTGTGTGCCATGCATGTTATGTCTGGCAAAAACTTATTATCCTATTACCTTGTTAGATTATGGCGCCAGTTAGAAGATCCGAAACGCAGAATCCGCCAGCCGCTACCGGTGGAATTGACACTGCCCTGTTAAGCCAAATGATAGCCGAACGAGTGGCCGAGGCACTCGCGACCGCTGAAGCAAACCGTACAGCTAGCACACAGGAGGAGACCAACCAAGGAGCTACAAATGCTATTGCACGTACTTGTACCTACAAGGAATTTCGTGCAGTTACGCAAGTAAGTTTCCGAGGTACTGAAGGAGCAGTAGGATTAACCAGATGGTTTGAGAAGCTAGAATCTCAATTTGGGATTAGCAATGTCGCTGAAGCCGACAAGGTGAAGTTTGCGTCAAGCACGTTAGTGGATGGTGCTTTGACTTGGTGGAACGTCTATGCTCGTGCAGTGACCATTGACGTTGCCCAAGCGACGCCCTGGAGTGAATTTAAAGCTATGTTCGTGAGGAAATACTGTCCCCGAAATGAAGTCAAGCAGATGGAAGTTGAGCTGTGGAACCTAAAGGTCAAGGGTACTGCTCTTACTGCTTACAATCAGCGCTTTCAGGAGCTGATTTTGTTATGTCCTGAAATGGTGCCCAACGATGACCGATTGTTGGAGCGCTACATTGAAGGACTACCTTTGAGCATCAAAGGGAATGTGACTTCATCCAAGCCGACTGATTTGCACGAGGCAATCGACATGGCTCAGAGTCTGATGTACCAAGTGGTACAGGAGTTGGGAGAAAATACTGGGGATAAAAGAAAGTGGTCTGGCAACCACTACAACAACAATACCAACAACAACAACAACCCAAGCAACTACAACCAGAACAAGCGTCAAGAAGTAGCAAGAGTGTTCACTGCTGGACAAGGAAATACTGGGAACTACGCTGGGAGACTACCTTTCTGCGGAAAATGTGGTCGACACCACGAAGGAGCATGTCCCCCTACGTGCTACAATTGTGGGAAGGCGGGACATAAGGCAAAGGAATGCCGAGCACCACCTCGTGCTACTAATCAAAGAGGACCTGGAACGCAAGGTGGCCAAGGAGCAAATGTCACTTGCTTCGGATGTGGAGAGAAAGGTCACTACAAGAACAAATGTCCGAGCGGTGGAAACCAAGGTCGTAATAACCAGATTCGAGGGAATCAAAATCAGAACCAAGGGAACCAGAAGCAGAATCAAGGGAACCGAGGAGGGAATAACCGAGCCACAACTAGTACTCCTGGAGGATTCACGGCACCTAGCAAAGTGTATCATCTCTGTGCTGAAGCTGCTGTGCAAGACAACAATGTTGTGACTGGTACGTTCCTAGTCAATAACAACTATGCTTCAGTACTATTTGATTCTGGTGCGGATAGGAGTTTTGTGTCGTCTATATTTAGTGAACGCCTAAATGTTACCCCTACTGCGTTAGACGTTAAGTATAATGTAGAATTAGCCGATGGGAAGTCAGTAACCACCGACGTTATTCTGAAAGGATGTAGTGTAAGGCTACAAGGTCGTTCGTTTAGTATCGACCTACTCCCTATAGAATTGGGAAGTTTTGACGTCATCATTGGAATGGATTGGATGTCGAAGCATCACGCAGAGATTGTATGTCATGAGAAGTGTGTCCGTGTTCCTTATGGAAACGACGTACTCATCATACAAGGCGAAAGAAGTGGTGTGAAGAATGGATCAAGATTGGAAGTCATCTCATGTATCAGAACCCAAAGATACATTGAGAAGGGATGTCCGGTATTCTTGGTTCAAGTAACACAAAAGGAAGGAGAAGAAGATCGCGAGAAGAAGGTGGAAGATGTACCGATCGTTAGAGACTTTCCGGACGTATTCCCAGAGGATTTACCCGGACTACCACCAGCACGGCAAGTGGAGTTTCACATCGAGCTTACACCAGGAGCCGCGCCTGTTGCTAGAGCCCCATACCGTCTAGCACCGGCCGAGATGACAGAGTTAGCTGAACAGATAAAGGAACTTTCTGACAAAGGTTTCATTAGACCAAGTTCCTCACCCTGGGGAGCGCCAGTCTTATTTGTCAAAAAGAAAGATGGATCCTTTAGAATGTGTATCGATTACCGAGAATTGAATAAGCTAACGATAAAGAACCGCTACCCATTGCCGAGGATTGACGATCTTTTCGACCAATTGCAAGGATCTAGCATATACTCGAAGATCGACTTAAGGTCAGGATATCATCAACTAAGGGTTAGAGAGGAAGACGTTCATAAAACGGCTTTTAGAACCCGGTACGGACACTACGAGTTCCAAGTTATGCCTTTTGGTTTGACAAACGCACCTGCGGTATTCATGGATCTCATGAACCGAGTTTGCAAACCATACTTGGACAAGTTTGTGATTGTATTTATCGATGACATCCTTATCTATTCTCGTAATGAAGAAGAGCACAAGGAGCATTTGAAGACCATATTAGAGCTGCTAAGGAAGGAGAAGTTATATGCAAAGTTTTCCAAATGTGAGTTTTGGATAAACACAGTGCAATTCCTTGGTCATGTGATCGACAGCAGTGGTATTCACGTTGATCCTGCTAAGATCGAGGCTGTAAAGGATTGGGCGACTCCAACAACACCCACGGAGATCCGTCAATTCTTAGGTCTTGCTGGTTACTATAGGAGATTCATTGAAGGTTTCTCTAAGATAGCTAAACCAATGACGGAATTGACTCAAAAGGATAAGAAGTTTGAGTGGAAGGAAGAGCAAGATTTGGCATTCCAGACGTTGAAGCAGATGTTGTGTGAAGCACCGATACTAGCCCTACCTGAGGGTAATGAAGACTTTGTGGTATATTGTGATGCATCCATAAAAGGGTTAGGTGCAGTACTGATGCAAAGGACTAAGGTCATAGCTTACGCATCAAGACAACTAAAAGTGCACGAGAAGAACTACACAACTCATGACCTAGAGTTGGGAGCAGTGGTGTTTGCCTTGAAGATTTGGAGACACTACCTTTATGGTACTAAGTGTGTTGTATTCACTGACCATAAGAGTCTACAACATATTTTGAACCAAAAGGAACTCAACATGAGACAACGACGTTGGCTAGAGTTGCTCAGTGATTATGATTGCGAGATCCGTTATCACCCAGGCAAGGCAAATGTCGTGGCCGACGCTTTGAGTCGAAAGGAGAGAGTTCTTAGGGTGAAGGCTTTAGTGATGACCATTGACTTAGACCTTTCATCCTTAATTCTCAAGGCTCAGAAAGAAGCAGTCGAGGAAGAAATGCTTAAGACTGAAGATGTTGGAGGAATGATGAAGAAGTTGGAAGCACGTTCGGATGGAACGTTATGCCTTGATAATAGGAGTTGGTTACCATGCCATGGCAACCTACGACCCTTGATTATGCATGAGTCGCATAAGTCAAAGTACTCCATACATCCGGGATCTGATAAAATGTATCATGATCTGAAGATGTTGTATTGGTGGCCGAACATGAAAGCGGACATTGCTACATACGTTAGCAAGTGTTTGACTTGTGCCAAAGTCAAAGCCGAACATATGAAACCATCAGGATTATTGGTCCAACCCGAACTGCCAGAATGGAAGTGGGAAAGGATCACTATGGATTTCATTACCAAGCTACCAAAGACCGCAGCCGGATTCGACACGATTTGGGTAATCGTCGACCGACTCACCAAATCGGCTCATTTCCTACCCATCAAGGAGACTGATGGAATGGATAAGTTAGCAAGGACATACCTGGAGGAAGTAGTCACGAAGCATGGTGTGCCTGTGTCTATAATCTCCGACCGAGACAGCCGATTTACTTCGCAGTTTTGGAAGTCACTGCAGAAGGCATTGGGAACGCAGTTGGATATGAGCACTGCGTATCATCCCCAGACCGACGGTCAAAGTGAACGGACCATTCAAACCTTAGAAGATATGCTGAGAGCCTGTGTGATTGACTTTGGAAATAGATGGGATAGACACCTACCTTTGGTGGAATTCTCATATAACAATAGTTATCACACTAGCATTAAGGCAGCGCCGTTCGAGGCACTATATGGTAGGAAGTGTCGTTCACCCGTGTGTTGGGCAGAGGTCGGTGAAGCACAACTCACTGGACCTGAGATCATACACGAGACTACTGAGAAGATCTTCAAGATTAAGAGCCGTATGCAAGCCGCAAGAGATCGACAGAAGAGTTATGCTGATATGAGACGCAAACCTCTTGAATTTGAAGTTGGTGACAAAGTCATGTTGAAGGTCTCACCTTGGAAAGGTGTGATTCGCTTTGGAAAGCGTGGAAAGTTAAACCCTCGTTACATTGGACCCTTCAAGATCATAGAAAGGATTGGCCCCGTAGCCTATCGTTTGGAATTACCCCAAGAACTTAGCCGAGTGCATAATGTGTTCCACATTTGCAATCTGAAGAAATGCTTAGCCGACGAAGCACTAGTTATCCCTTTGGAGGAGATTCAGCTCGACGACAAACTCAACTTCGTAGAAGAACCCGTAGAAGTCATGGACCGTCAAGTTAAACAACTCAAGCAAAGTCGTATACCGATTGTGAAAATCCGATGGAACGCGCGTAGAGGTCCAGAATACACGTGGGAACGTGAAGATCAATTCAAGAGCAAGTATCCTCATCTTTTCGTTAACCAACCAACTACAACAACGTCTTGATTTCGTGACGAAATCTCTAAAACATGGGAATACTGTGACATTCGTCAAATTTCCATCATTTAATTATTCGTGTAGTACGAGCATTTTAACTGTTATTCGACTAGTTGTCGTCATGAACATGTTAATTGTTTTGCTTTGCGGACAAAGCCCTTTTTAGGGAGAGCATATGTAACATCTCTATGTTTCGCGATTTTTAAGTCGAGTGCAATACGCAAGTTGTGAGCGTGTTATGTTGTGCCGTATGTTTTATTTGTTCTAGTTATTAAGATTTGATAACGTCTCGCGCAATTGTCTTTTGTTTTGGGATCGTACGCTAAACGGTTTTGCTGTCGTGTTATGTCAGTCGCGTCTAAACCTAAACATATTGAACCCGAGCCGAGTTTATCACTATCACAGCATGTGTATATAACTGAATATTTAAACCTTCAATTTCATTGCCAAGCTTGTCATACAAGTGTCCCAAATCAGTCACAAGTCTACATTACACTTATAAACTTTATAGTTATTTGCCCCACTAAAGGACAACACATTTGCCTAGTTTACCCCTTTTGGGTATATCACAAGCAAACATTTCCAGATTTACACTAACCCTAGGCTAATTATACAAGTTTATATACAAGGCCAAAGTAATGTCCAATGTCCAAATACAAGTTATCACAAGTTATCACAGTCCAAAAATACAAACATCAAAATCTGCACAAGTCTTCACAATACAACTCCTGGGTAGAAGTTTTGGTCCAGCCAACCTACACGTCTCGTCCGAACCTGCACAACCAAGGGTCTTCATTCTGTCCGAACCTGCAAAACCGAACGTAGCATCCCCATTGTGAGTCTTTTGTCCTTTCGTCTTTCTTTCGGAGTCTAGTTGTGCTTGTCTTTGTACGAACCTACGAATAAAAGAAACCATGGTTAGTCATTGTAAAGGCCTTATACTTTTAACCAAAAACTGTAAATTTCTAAACTTTTAAATACAAACATGTGTATGTTATTATCTTGCTGTCAACCAAACCGAGACCCATTTTAGACCAAACCGAGACCCGATTGAGACCAAACCAAGACTCGATTTTGAAACCAAACCGAGACCCAACTTAGAACCAAACCGAGACCATGTCCAACCAAAACAAGACTTCAATCATGAACCAACCCGAGACCCATGTTTAACCAAACCGAGACCCAATCAAGGACCAAACCGAGCACCAAAACAAACCAACCAAAGTTCTATTTTCTGCCAAATTATTTACCATTCTTACCAACCAATCCAAAATCTTAATCAAGCTTTCTTTTACAGAAAACCTTAACCATGCCGCGTGTATATAGAAACCCCCAATCGAAACCCTAATCATGTAACACCTTTTTAAACATTTCATTTACATTGAGACATTTCAGAAACATCATATAGACACGAATAACATTCAATTATATAAAAACCCCCAATTTTTATAAAACCCTAGATTTACTTTTTATTAATTAAAATGCTAATTAAACCTAATCTAAACCCAATCCCCTTAATTAATTTAATTGAAAGTGAATTATACAAAAACCCCCAAATTAACCGAAACCCTAATTTTTATAAATCAACTTTATATTAAAATTAGTTTGATTTTATAAATGGAAACATCAATTAATTACGTTTTAAACTGATTTTGATGAAAACCCCCAAATATTTCAAAACCCTAAATTTGTTTATCTTCAATCCGAGTACCATATGAGTTACAACAAGTATTTACGAATCAATTGAACCCACTGATATATATAAAATCGAAAATCAATTAAAAGCTTTTAAAAAGGAATAAAGGAAATTAAACTTATCTTTGATTTGGTATTTGATTCACGAACCGCAAGAAGAACACCATCAGAAAAACCCAAACGGTTTGATGTGGGGATTAACCCACATCTCACGCGATATAAGAACCTCAGACCACCCATATTTAATCTTATAACACAAACCGATTAGATGATAACCCTAGAAATGGATAGAACCAATCTAGGTTTAGAGAGAGAGAGAGTTGTGGGACGGTGGAGGAAATATCGAGAGAGGAGAGAGAAAGTCAACTCCCAGTTATGGGGTTATGTGTGATAAACACACGCATATACTCCTTTTCGTTCCTTGTTTATTCCGCCAGGTGGGCCGGGCCGGGTCTATGGACCTTGGGCCGGTTTGCTGGGTAAATGTTTTGGACCCCCCAATTTTGGGCCTTATGTGTTTATTTGATTTGGTTAAAGCCCAAACGAAATTTAGTAAATTTAAGTTATGTTTTGACCCGTAAAACCCGACCCGTTAATAAACCGATTTTATTTAACGTACTTTTCCGTAAAATCGTATTTTTCATAAACGTATGGTTTCGTCAAGCACAATTAGGGTGTCGAGTCATTTAATCATACAAGTATTCGGATCGTAACTCGATTCTTAATTTAATTAGGTCGCGGCTAGCGTAACCGTACTCTCGAGCTATTTTATCTTCGTTCTCTTTGCTGAATTTACGAGGTGAGTTTATAGCCCCCATACTTTACTATTTTCACTGCTTTTTGG
The DNA here is from genome assembly GCA_025667525.1 of Glebionis coronaria. Lineage (NCBI taxonomy): Eukaryota > Viridiplantae > Streptophyta > Magnoliopsida > Asterales > Asteraceae > Glebionis > Glebionis coronaria. The sequence goes on along the minus strand of JANFOE010001444.1, from coordinate 369,992 downwards.
GGTGAGACATTGCTTGATTTTAACGTTTGAACACAAGTGCATTTACTGATTTATCTATTAGTCTAAGTCCCACTAAAAACCCAGTTGCTTTGGCCCGTGAATCGTGAACCGTTAATTACTTTGTGTAAGCGCGAATGTTATGGATAGATCTATCGGGATTGACGTCCCTGTCTGTCTTGTCCAACAAGGGGACAAGCGGGCACAGTTTCATTTGAATCTGATATAAGATGTCGTGGGTTTAGGCATCTAGTTTGGGCTACATTTATATGATTATACTGCCGGTGTTGTTAACGCTTCGGTGTCACGAGCTTAGACTGTAATAAATACTTTTGGGATGACTTTGTATATGTTATATTGTCATCACATTTGGGAAAATCTTGTGGTTCATTAAACATTTCAAACTAACTAAACCTATGAACTCACCAACTTTATGTTGACACTTTAGCAATGTTTTTCTCAGGTATTAAGAAGGAAGATGCTAAATGAGGTCGCATGCATTGCCGTCATTTCTTTGAAACAACGATCATTTGTACCATTTGAGAAAACTATGTTTTGTAACCATATTCAGTTTATGCTTCCGCACTTTGTTGAAACAACTTATTTTATTAATTACAAGTGATCAATTTTCCGAACGTCTCATTTAGAGGTCGTTCTTTGTGACTGTGTGTGTATGATAATCATGACGTCACTACTCCCTTGTCGCCATTATACTCTGATATTTTGGGAGTGTGACACAATGGCCTTGGAAACTCGGGTTCCACAATTGGCATTGGTCCAACCGTAGGTGTGGTATGAGCGGTACTTCGTGGGATTGTAATGTGCTCCTTTTCGACCATCACCTCGGGTTCTTTCTCGATTTCCTTCTCCTTAGAAGTACTTGGACGAGAGATTGGTTCCTTGAAAGTTTTACCACTTCGTGTAGCAACAACCTTCAATTCTCCCCTCGGGTTGTTAATGGTATCACTAGGAAGACCACCCGAAGAAGAGGGTTTACACATGATTGCTTCAAACATCTTAGCCATTCGGTCCTCAAATTTTGATTGCCTAGCATCCGCTTTTAATAACTCTTGCTTAATCTCATGTTGTCCTAATTCCATCTTTTGTTGGTTTTGTTGAAGACGTTGGACATTTCCTTCCATTTTGTTTGCATGAGTTTTAAGTTCGTTAGCAAGTTCATTTTTAAGCTCATTTTTCAATTCGGGCCTTAAGCTAATCATCTCACGTTGCATATTATCAAATTTAGCATCATTTGCTTTTGCATAATCCAAAAATTCTCCTTGCAAATTTTTAGTGTGAGCATTTTGAAAACCTTGTGTAGTGTTTTGAAAATCACGGTTTTGATTTTGATTAGAGATTTGTCCATTCCCACTTTGATAATTCCCTTTGTTGTAATTGCGTGTGTTGCTTTGGTAATTACCTTGGTTGTTGTTTCGATAGTTGTTAACATTTTGGTTTAGTGGAGCTTGATTTTGGCGGGAACCTTGACCGTTTTGGTTGTAAGTTCCCGTTGCTACATAAGCACTCGAAGTGTTACCATCCACGGTAATGCACTCGGAAAGATCATGAGCTCCCCCACACGACAAACAACTCTTAGCAACCGCTTTAACCGAAGCGGAATTGGAAGCTTCTTGAGCCTTCCAATGGGACATTAGATTAGCAAATCTATCAAAAAACCGATTTTCCTCATTAGCTTCATCATGTAAGGCGTTAATGCTACGAGACGATTGTGACGAAGATGACGAACCCATATTGGCAACACTCGGTGTGTTACGAGGGTTATAAACCTTAGATCTATTTTCAATGATTTGTAAAGCCTCATTTGTCGTCTTGCACAAAAAATTACCACCCGCGGCGGCGTTCAAATAATCTCGTTCATGATCATTAAGCCCATTATAAAAAGTATCCACTTGATGTAATTCCGTAAAATCATGGTGTGGACATTCATGTAACATCTCTTTAAATCGTTCCCATGCCATTGAAAAACTTTCATTATTACGTTGCACAAATCGTGAAATCTCATTTTTTAAGTGTGTTGTTTTAGATGGTGGAAAAAACTTGTTCACAAACTTAGAAACGAGATCGGCCCATGTCAAAATCGAATTTGGCGGTTCTTTCTCGAGCCAAATTTTTGCGGGTCCATCCAACGAGTATGGAAACAACATCATCTTAATGGCGTCATGTGGAACATCCTTAAATTTGCTAGTGGCGGTGAGACGGTTGAAATTCCTAATGTGGTAATGCGGGTTGTCTTTCTCGTGACCTCTAAACTTATTTGCTTGCAACATCGACATTAAACCCGTCTTAATCTCGAAATTCTCCGCAAGGATGGCGGGAATCACAATAGCCTCTCCAAAACCCTCGGTGGGTGCTTGTAGCAACTCCATCATAGTACGATTAGCCATGACGACTTCTTGTTCTACAATAGGTTCAACAATTGGAGGTTCTTCAACAATCAACGTCTCTTGATTGGCTTGTTTTTGAAGTCGTTTACGAGCTCGTTTTGCTTGATTACGAGTGATCATAAACTTCACGAAGAATGGGAGGTGAGCAAAGAAGATTCTTTTTGGGTATTTTGTGAATTTTCAATTTTTTTGTGTTTTTGATGATATTTAATTTTTTTGGATTTTGGTGTATCTTTGTAGACAACAATCTACCAAATCTCTCCTCGAATCAAACTCTTGATTAAAGAAGCCTCAAAGGAATGAAAACGATCACGTGGAGTGAACGCCTTCGAATGACTTTAGAACTTTGGTGAAAACCAAATTGTTCAAGAGGGTTTAATCACAAAGAAAACCAAGCAAATATATTATACGTAATAATACTTTGGGCGGCAAAACCCTCGATTAGCCTTCAATCTCAAAATACTCACAAGCAAGCGGGGAAACGAGGCGGCGCGAAGCACTTAAGAGCCTTTTTCCTTAGGGTATATTTTATAATACCCGCCTTATACCCACCTTATAGTTTGTATTTGTCAAAATCGAGCTTCACGAAAGTATTTATCTATTTTTGCCTTTTTCTTTTTGTTTGAGATTCGAATACAATAATTAGGAGATCAAATCCCAATTAAGGTTGTGTTTTCACACTTTTGGAGATATTGTAAATTTATTGTGATACTTAATACAATATATTAATAATATTTGTACAAGAAAAACCAAGAAAACCGATAATACGTATTAGTAGAGTTCTACTAATACAAATACTATTTGGTTAATATTAAAAACAACAATGCAAATTAATCACGACACACCTCCCCGGCAGCGGCGCCAAAAGTGATTGTAGTATTTTAATACACCTCTTGTTTAGGAAAACAAAAGAGCGTAAATGAGCGGTAAGTATTGAGTGATGATTTTAGGAAAAATCAACACTAATGACCCTTAATGGTGTGTAAGTTCGTTTCCCAAGGAGGTATATGTGTGTGAAAAACTTGCCAAATGTTTGTAATTAATGATTGGTTTAGAAGGGGATTAGAAGAGACAATGACGAAGTCGTAAAAATAAAAATTAACTAAAAATCACTATTAGAAAGTTAATACGTAGAACCTAAAAAATCACCAAAAATAAAATAAATTCTAAAAATTACCAAAAATTCACCAAAAATAAAAAATAATAAACTAAGAGTTTACCAATGATCAGAACTTTTTCAAACCTTTTAAATAATTAAATATTCAATTTTTAAATGCTAATTAAAGCCCTAAAAATCAAATAAATTATCAAAAAGCCCAAATAAAGATTTTTCAATTGATAAACCTCTAAAATGACTTAAAATGATTAAAAACTATTTTTAGAAATTTTAAAACTAATCAAAACTATTTAAAATGATTTAAAAACTATTAAAACTTAAAATAATTATAAAAATTAATTTATAAGTGATAAAATTAGTCTAAAAGTTGATAAATTCCTATTTTAATGTATTTAACCTAAGAAAAATGTAAAAAGTTGGAAAAAGTGAAATTTTAAAAATAATAATAAAAATAATAATAAAATAATATTAAAAATCCAAAAATTATAAAAAATTCTAAAAACTTGCAAACTAGTTTATTTTAACCTAAATAATCAGAAAATGAAAGTGAAATTACCAAAATACCCCTAATGGGCCCTCAAATGGGCCAAATCCAAAAACAGTCAACCTAAAAGTCAAACGCTGACAAGTTGAAATCAAACGCTGACAGGAACAAAGTAGGCGCTGACAGACCTAAAGAAGTGTAAGGACTTGTTTTTCACCCTGCTGGTCAAGGATTGAGTGCAAACCTTGTGAATCAAAGCTTACCAGTTGGGTAAACTTGATGTATTTTGGCATCAATAAGCCAATAAGCTAGTGAGCTTATAAGCTATGAACAAAGCAATCCAAATACCCAAATATCCTCACAAGCAGCAAACAAATAAGAACCAAGCAGCAATACAACAATCCTAATGCTAGAAATAACAATGCAACAAGAATTAAACACTGAATCAAAGAAAATAACAAGATCAAAGCATAAAAAGTTACTGATGAACAAAGAACATATGCAGAAACAAGTTTGCTGATATACTTGACACTTGATCCAATTTCAAGCCTCAAATCCCTCTACCCTGGTGTGATTAGCTATGATTTAGCACTAGTTACCCTTAACCTATGCTTAGATCTAGGTGTCCTCAAAATCCTAGCCAATTTTACCAAGTTATGAAGATTTTAGAGCCAATATATGAATCAATGTGTTTAAGCCCACAAAACCTGCAAACAGATGCACAAATACTCCCAAATAGCAGATACCAATACTTGCATACAACACACAAGCACTTAACAAACGCTGACAAGTTTAAATCAAACGCTGACAGGAACAAATCAGACGTTGACAGACTTATGCAGTAATCCCAAACAACCCTTAATCAAGCACTTATCATACAAACTTCTGATTTTAACTAATAACCTACTGATTTTAATGATCAAAAACACTTAAACAATAGCAAATAACACAATCAAACTCAAAAATCACCAGCACAAACACCAATACTCAAAATCAAAGCACCGAATCAAAAACAGTCATAAACATGAAATTTTTAGGGGAATCTTAACAAGAGATTATACCTGCCTTCCACAACATCCTAGGAAGGCCAGCAATGCTCCTTGGACCTTGTTCAACAACTAGAACAAGACCAAGGTACTTCAACAAAGGTGATGCAACACTGCCTTGGTTGATGGTTCAAAGTAGAACCTCAAGGACTTGATGTCTTCAACACAAGCAGCAAACAACTCAACCAAGGGCTCTAATCCCTTCACAAGCTTGGTGTCAACAAGCTTGTAAGAGCTTATAGCTAATGGTCAAGGGTTAGTACACAAAATAACCAAAAACAGAACCTAGGATTTCATGGTTTTCAAACCTTAAAAACCTTATGAAACAAGACGTGCCTTGACCACAAGATTAAGGTAGGCCTTCACAATCAAATGGAACTCAGAATTAGGCTACTCAAACACCAAACTTTTAACTAAATCAAAAAGAGATTTCAAATTTCAGAAATTCAAATTTTATTTAACTTAAAAAGGAATTACAAAGATTGATAGCCTAAAACTGGAACAAAAGCTCTCTCACATGTTGAGGAGTCTTTTTATAGGCAAATGCCAAGGTTACACTGTTTATAAACCCTAGAAGTGAAATTCCCTAAATGCCCTAAGTCCTTGAGTACGTTTGTTGTTGTTGAGCTGTCCAAATTGATCCCACACGTTCATTTCAGCTTTGATATGAAGCAAAGAGTCTCAGCTGTTGATCTTGACACGTCACATGACTTGGAGGCTAAGTTGCTTGCTGATTGGTGGAAAGGGTATTGGGGTGGGATCCATAGCGAGTGGAGATGAGGGTTTTGTGTGTGGGATAGGTTCCTGCATGTGTGAATCAAACGTGTGCCTGGGTAATTTCATTTTACCCTTTGTTTTGAGTTGTGTAAAATCTGGGCTGTAAAGGTGAATAGTTGTCCTTTTGATCCGTTTTTGGTGGAGTGGAGTTGTTTGGCGCGTGTTTGTGTGTTTAAATGTTTCAGTATGCACACATTCAGCCCTCCTCTTTCCTTTCTTTTGTCACTTGGATGCAAACTTCTATCAGCGCCCATTTTACATGTATCAACGTTTCACCATTTGTCACTTTTGGCACAAACTTTATACAAAAGTGTTTCAAGGGTTATATTTGACATTTTTGAATATTGCAAGGGCTGATTTTGGACATTGTGGATCTTCAAAGGTTTTCAATGTATCTTAATCTTCATGAGGGACCATTATTGGCAATTTTGATTTGTTGAGGGACTATTCTTGCCATTTCTTCAAAGTTGAAGGACCTTTTGTGTAATTTTGACAACTTAAGGGACCAAACTTGTAATTATTAATATACAAGGGTTTTAAGTGTCATTTCTTCAATAAATGAGGATCAATCTTGTTTGTCTTCAAGTCTTCAAGGTATTTTGTTGAGAATTCCATGATTAGGGCCCAGTTCTTTGTACGGCTTCGTTTCTCGTGTCCGTTTTTCCTTGTAACTTGTGATATTTTGTCTTTTTCACGATATCCATACCTAAAATACACAAGTAAACAAACACAAGCATATATATGGTATTTTATGACATTTTTATGTATTTAAAGCCCGAAAAGAACGATGAGATCATGTATAAATGCCATCTCATCACGTCCCTGTGTACCTGTCGTTTGGAACATGAAAAGAAACTACAGCTGAGCATAACGCCTAGTGAACGGATATAAAAGCATGATAAGAAGTACTAAAATGAAACAGATAACAAATAATGAAAACTGAAAGACTGATAAGTGAATTGCAGCGGAAAACTGTGTATGCAGTGGAAAACCTAGAACATGTTTATAAACTGGTTTATATTTTTGAAAACTTATATTTATATCTGAAACTGTATTTTAATTTTCCAAGATCCCATATAGGTCATGAAGGTATCAACTAGCATGAATACATAGAGGGGTGACCTCATCATCCATTAGAAGGGTGACCTCTAAATTCTATTTGTCTTGGTAGGAGGGATCAACTCCTTGTGAAGGATGTAGAGCACACACTACATTCACCTGATAACTGTAAGCTTTAAACTAGGATGCACCCATACGCCCCACATGATAATACTGATAAATGGCCAACTGAAACTTAAAGGACACCACGATAAATCACTCCCTCGTAGAGGAGTCATAACACCGGTTCAAGTGTTATGGTTACGGTACCTCCGTAACTAGATGACATAGTCATGCATGTATATAGCTCAGGTATTTTAAAATAAACATATGTATTACTGAAAAGCTGAATAATGTAAAAATACTGGGGAAAACAGATGGCTACAAACGGAGAATCCTAATCATGCATAAGAAGGGAATGTTCATACTGAAGGACGGAATATCTTTACCGCGTGTCCAGTAATGAAGTGAGAATGAAAGCTGAAGGATCTACTCCGACTTCCCGGATACTACATAAATAAGGGACGTGAATGAGTTGTCTGATTACAGTATACTTTACTATTTTCGAGTGTTCTTAGCTTGTTTAACATGTTCTTATCTTGTTTTACTGTTTTGTGTATAATCTAGTAACTTTGACTGTTCTTATGTATTTCTGATTAATGTATTTTCTTGTACTCTGATTAGTGTATTCTTGTATTATTATATTATTATAAGTAATAAGTAACATTTTAAAAATAGCAGGTTTCCAAATATAGAAAGTTTCCAAAATAGTAAGTTTCCTTAAAACTATAAGTTACCGCTTAATATTCATAATTTAAAAGTCATGGTGTAATATTGGTAAAGTTTATGTCATAAAAGTACTTAGGGCTAAAACTGATTATTAATTAATAATAATGCATGATTATAGATTATTAATTAATAACATGATATAATTATTTATTAAAACTTACCTCAGATAAATAATTAAATTAAAGTCTGGTTTAAATTTAATTATAACTCAATAATATACTTAGGTTTATATCATGATTTATTCCTTTTCAATAATTTACCTAAGTCATGATTAAATTAATTTACTTATACATGAACTAAATTAATTCAGTTAATCAAAATCTTTAAAATAATTAAATGTGTCAACCTGGTCCTCAAAACCCGAGCCTACCGAGATACCCATCTCGGTCTCACTAAAAAATCAACAACAACCCCCAACCGTCCCCCAACAGCCAGCGGCTGTGGTGCACAACCGGTGGCCAACAGCCTTGGCTGTTGCCTAGTTGCCACTATTTGACCGAAGGTTCCCACCGTCTGACCCGGTGTTCCCCTTGTCATGACACAATCACCCATCGAGAGTCTAGGACTCTCCACTTCCCACTACATTCCCACTTTCTCCACTGTTGGGTTTTGGCTTGCGTCTGACAAAGACAAACACCACCTGACCCTTGTGGTCTTCGGCTGGGCTAAAACTGAAACACACTGAGAGTCCCTTGACTCTTAGTTTTCGTGAAAACCACCCAGACCCAGTCTTGTCTATGCTTATTTCAGGTTTAATTATACTCAAACCATATGTTCTTGATATTACAATGATGAATTCGGGATTTATAAAAGAGAAGAAGAAAGGTTATTACCGTTATACGTGCTTAGGGATAAATTTCTAACACACAACCGAATCAAACAAGAAAAAATCAAAACCCCTCTTCCCTTTTTGGTTTCTTTCTACCGGCGGCTCCCAAGGGTCCCAACCCTAATTTCTTTGTCTAATATTTGCTAAAATGAAATGTGTGTGTTTACTAGTTCCTTTGGTAACATTTCAAAACGGGTTGGGCTTAAAGCCCAATTTTTCCTTTCTTTCTTTTTGGGCCGCAGCCCAACACAACACACCCATGTTTTTTTTCGATTTCGACTTTTATAAAATTTTACGTGAATAAATATTTGTGTCGTGAATTCTCGTTTTAACTTCTGTAATCTTTCTGACATGTATTTTTTTAGTTTACTGAATAACTAATAATATGTGTAATACTTGAATAAATAAAATTACTTATTATTCTTACTAAATAATAAATTACGTAATGTTTTAATTAAACCTGTAACTGTGTGTAATTAATGTTCATGGATTATAAAGCACGTTTTACACATGGTTTGATTCCATTTGGATCAATCATATATCCCAAGAACATTCCTTCCGGCTCCAAACGTGCATTTCTTTGGATTTAACTTCATATTGATCTGTCGTAGCGTGGCAAAAGTTTCCTCAATGTCCCAGATAAGGTCATCCTTCGTATGGCTCTTGATGACCAAGTCATCTAAATAGACCTCCAGGTTGCGCCGAATTTGGTTGTTGAACGCTTTGTCAACTAACCACTGATAGGTTGTCCCCGCGTTTTTGAGACCGAATGGCATCTTGGTGTAACAGTAAACACCCTGGCTCATATGGAACGCCGTTTTTTCCTCATCTTGCTTGGCCATCTAAATTTGGTGATATCCCTTGTATGCATCCAAAAAACATTTAAAGGGATATCCGCACAAAGATTCCACTTTCCAGTCAATTTCTGGAAGTGGGTAGTAGACCTGCGGACATGCTTTGTTGAGGAATGTGAAATCAACGCACATACGCCAACTGCCATAGTTTTTCTTTACCATGACCGGTTTAGATAGCCACTCTTGGTAATATACCTTACGCATGATGCCTGCATCCACAAGCTTCTTTACTTCTTGTATTATCACTTGGGTCCGTCTGGGGCCTGCACGCGTTTCTTTTGCTTTACCGAGGGATACCCTTGTCGGATTTGCAACTTATGTTTTGATATTAAACGTGGTATGCCGGTCATGTCCTTTGGTTCCCAAGCAAACACATCCTGGTCTTCTTTTAAGAGGTCGTACATGGCTCTCTTACCTTTGTCAGTTAAAGTTCCTCTAATTGCTATCTCTTGATCTGGATAACCTGGATGAACTGCTACCTTCAAATTTAGAGGTACTTGTTCATTCCATTTGGGGGGGCTAATAGGACTGGTGAGGATATCGCATGGCACTCCGACGGTGGGACCACCGTGTTGGAGATATTGACTATTCCTCCTTCCATGGGGAATTTCATCATACCATGTGCCGTGGATGGTACAGCTCGGATGGTCAATATCCATGGCCTTCTAATGATGCTGTTATATGGTGATGATGAGCGTATCACCATAAAATTCATCCACGCTGTGATAGAGTGTTCATCATCTCTAATAGTGACTAGTAGTCGTAGCTGGCCTACCGGCTAGATGGTTTCTCCACTAAAGCCAATGAGCGGCTATGTAGCCGGCATCAGCTGCTTCTTTACATCTGGTCCTAGCCACGCAAAGCAATGATCGTGGATTATGTCGGCTGACGACCCTCCGTCCAGATACATGTGGCGGACATTGTGGCCTCCCATATTTACTTCAATTGTAAGGGGCCCTTGGGCCACGTTGCTTGAAGTTATGGGAGGGAACATAATCTCCTTGGAACGGGAAAACTTTTGACTAATTTTTTCTTAGTCTGGTGTTGTCCCGACTGTACCATGAATATGGTATTCGGCTTGTCTTTGGGATGATCTTTTCTATCACCCTTTTTATCTTTCCCATCCTTCCAATCTTGGGCGAGATGCTTGAGTTGTCCTAATTTTACCAACGACTCAATATATTTTTTGAGTTGGATTCACTCATCGCTGTCGTGGCCTTTATGATTATGGAACTCGCAGAATCGATTCCCCTGACGGTGGTCGACCGGCGTTGTAATAGGAGGTAGTCGTGGGAAGTTCGCGCCTTCAGACAGTAATATCTCTCGTGGAGACATCTTTAAGGAGATAAACTTGTCACCAGCTCGTCCTCCCCTTTGCTGACCACGGTAGTCAAGGCTCATTCCACTCACCTAGTTTGATTGCTTTTTGGGTTGGTCGTGATTCCGATGACTATGGATTCTTTTTATGTAATAGGCCACTGAGACCGTGGTCTCTCCTTCCACAAAAGATCTAACCCTTTTCATTAACTCATCGAATATTTCAGGGGGCTTGTCATTAATACGTCTAATTAGTTCCTTATCCGATATGGCGTGCATGTAGTCGGATATCTTTAAAACTTCAGGGCATGCCTTGATTTTTGGATACTCTTCTTTGAAACGTTCCGTGAAGTCCTCCGTGGACTCCCCGTGTTTTTGTTTCACCGTAGCAAGTGAAACTGGGTCTCTGTTATACTTCTTTCTTTGAGTATAATTTCTTCTGATGTCGCTCTGCAACTCGTCAAAGCTATCGATGCTTCGGTGTGGTGTGCGTTCCCAATAAGTGTCGAATTGAACATCTGGCACCACATAGTCATAGGCCATCGTTCAATATTTACTTGGGTTTCAAAAACTTTTAGATGGTCATCCGGATCACCAGATCCATCGTAAGTTTTTACACAGGTAGGCATGCGTCGCTTTTTGTCCTCGGAGTAATTGCGGATGCGACTTGTAAATGCATCCTCCTTCTATCGAGACCATGGGAGAGATAGGTCTTCATCAGCCTGATGGGGGAGAGGTCGTGATCACCTCCTGTGTTCCCTCCTACCACCTGATGACTCCGAAGAGGAGTATCTCACTCTCCGACCTCTAGGATGATGGTCTTCGGAGTTAGATCCGGATGGATCATCACTGGGCGATCTCCTTCCACGCCTTCGCCGACCATGATAGCTGCTAGCTAACGGTGGAGGGGTGATATCCCTTTCTTTGGGAGGGTCTATCCTATCCAGGACGCTAACGCGTCGAGTATTATTCTGAGACGTTTCTTGGACATCGTGCTCCATGGATTCGTCCGAGAGATTTGCTTCCCCTTGGTTTGCCTCTAGATCCTCTGGAATTCTTTCTCCAATCCGTTCGAATACATTACGCGGTTGAGGATGTCCCTCAACTCGGGGAGGTGCATCCGCCCGGCGCTTTTAGTTCCTTTTTCGTGACTACTTAGGCGTGTCTCCCGTGATGTTGTGAAAATTTAGCCTGGCTTGGAGATTCCTCCCCAAGTTCATCCTTGATGTTATAACAGGAACAATTGAGTCGAAATTCTAATTCACATAGTCTTCGATGCTCTCGTTATTAACATCTTGGATGATTGTGTCTACTTCGGGCTCCGTGATCGGAGGCCGCAACTTCTCTTTGTTAGGAGGCAGTGGTGCTGACCCGGGATCTGGGTTATTCAGAACCAAGGTTGGCGCAGGGTACTGAATTGTGCCTCCATCCCTCGTGGGGTTTGGTTCGCAATGTCTCGATACGAGCCTATTCTTGCTCCTCCCATCGGGTACTGGATGATTGGGGTTTCTGTACCCGACTTTCGGCCGACGTTCTTTTGGAATCCTTGATTTGGGTTTCCCTTCGTCATTGGTAGAGTAGAGTTTAGTGTAGGGTCCTACGGATGGCACGAACTTGTTGATACAAAAGTTGGATGGACCTTGCTTGACCCGAATTAGGCTTAATTCGGGTATATGAGGCTCCAGATCTTGCACCAAGTGAATGTAGGTTGAAATCCTACACACTAAACCACACGCTGTTTGGCTTACCATGGGAATGTATCCCACGATTAGACTCTGGCGTGAGAGTAAGTAATCGGGTTAGGGTTAATAATCGGTGAGATGTGAGAGTGAATGTGATCGTACTTTTGTGGAACCCTTGAGGGTTCCTTATATAAGCGGTGAAATCCCAATGGGCTTTACTGAATCTTCGGCCCCGAGTAAAGGATAACTACTATAATTAGTTGATTGTTATCTTCTAATTATAGTTAGTGTATATCCTTTACTTTGAGGCGAATCAGGATCCTAATTAGGTTGTGATTCTGCCTAACCCTTCCTGGACGTACCGAGCTGTGGGTCGAACATGACATATGCGGCCACTGTTCATCCGAAACCCATAAGTCCAAATGACATTATTTTAATCCAATCGTGATGGGCCAGATACGGGTAGTATCCGTGAGTCGGGTCTATATCCCGGTTGGGGACTATACGTCATCACATATACTTAAATCCTTCCAACATCTACTATAAAGGCATGTATTAACCCTCTTTCATGTAATCATACTTAAGAATCCATTGAAGTTGTGGTACTTGTATAACTATGTTGCGCACCATACTTATACAATTACCCTTTCCCCAATGCACTCCCTCCTATGATGACATTTATAAGAAATTGATACTACACATAACACATAAATCCATCTACTCACATAATCACACAATCACATAAACTAAGGTTCAAAACTCCGTTTATTAAAATAACATATTCTAGCTAAAACAACATATACATAATCCAAAACGAAAACATCATCAATATTAAGTCAAGTTGCCCGTAAGAGTGGAAAACAGCATAAACTACTTATATAAATAGCTGTTGGACGCGCACCTAATCTCAGTAATCTTGAACCACTACGAATCTCTTAGGGGGCATGACTTAAACACCAAAAGAACATACTATACATTAGATATACAAAAACAACTCAACAATTATTGTGGAAATAACACAAAAGATGGAAACTTCCATTTACCAAATTATGTACTATACTGTACAACTAAAGCTACATACAACAATGACTAGCGTGGACGACTATGGTTCAACCCGCACTAGTCAAAACCCAAAAAGAAAATAACACGCGGCTAAGTATAAACGACTATGGTTCAACCCATACCAGCCTAAAATTTGAGAAAAACAAGTGACTAAGTATGGACGACTATGGTTCGATCCATACTAGTCAAAACTTCAACAAAATACATCCTAAATAAGAATTAACAATATCCAGAAGAACTTCAATTAATATAATGCACACATACGCCTATATGCAGGGATTCTTAAGCTATAGACTAGGCTACAAGACTAGGAAACCTAATTCTCTATAACCATTGTCTCTAATACCATTCTGTCACACCCCACCATGGCAGAATATGGGGCGCGACGTATGGATATCATCACTACATGGCGTGCCTATAGAGAAAACTATATGAAATAGAAATGTCATAAAAGGTGACATAAATGTCATGACAATATCTCAACAATACAGGAGTCTAGGTAAGTAGGTTAATTGTGGTAAAAATACGCTTTTAGAAATAAGACGTATATGCGGTAAGTATTAAATGCACGTTTAGTGAAACGTAACACTTATTACCCTTTACGAGATCGTTCACCAAGAAGGATAATTGTTTGTGTTAAACTTTGTTGTTTTATATTAATATTGATAGAAAGGAGAAAAGAAGATGACAGATTACGATAAAATTAAACTAAGACGAAAAACGCGTTTTCACGCAAAACGAGGCAAAAATTAAACTTACTCTAAAAATTTCCAAAAAAATTACAATAAATTCCCTAAAATATATCTAAGGTTTACAGATTAAGAAAACTTCTTGTAACTTTTTAAAATAATAAATATTTAAGTTTTAAATGCTAATAAAAGCCCTAAAAATCAAATAAATTATCAAAAATCCTTAACTAAGATTTAAGACTTGGTAAACCTCGAAAACACTTTAATTAAGCTAAAAACTATTTTTACAAAATTTTATACCTATTAAATCTATTTAAAAACCCTAAAAACAACTTTTAAATAATAAAATATTATTTAAAAATCCAAAAATTCTAAAAAAATTCTAAAAACTTGCAAACTAGTGTATTTTTATCGAATTAAAACATAAATGAAAGTAAAATTACCAGAATACCCCTATTGGGCCCCCAAATAGGCTAAAAGCTAAAACAGCAAGCCTTAATGGCCTTTTTGGCCCAAAAAATAAAAAGTTGTCCAAATAAGCTAGAGAAGCACAGTCTTACTCAAAATTCAATTTTAAGCACAAAAGTCTAAAGGCCCAAAAGCTGATTCTAAGCTTATCGAAGCTTAAATGCCAATAAGCTAATCCTTAATGGGCCAATAAGCACATTAAGCTATATCTCAATGCCATAAGCTGAGCTTAAACACACAACCATCTTATCAGATCATAAGACTAACAGGAAAAATAATTTTTGAAAAAGCTTAAGGAATAAGCCAGAAACATGAAAAGTTCTTTTTTCACTAAATGACAAAATAGTCGGGTTTGAGTTTTAGACCACCTTAGAAGCTGATTCTTTTTGAAAAAGCTCTTGAATGAGTTAACTAAGCTTAATCAACAATTAAATTTCAAAAATATCTAGTAGAATAAGCTGTAGAAGGCAAGAAGCTAACTAAATTAGCATAAAAAGATGATTTCCTAGTGAAAAGCTAACCAAAAGAGCTAAAACTCTTAGAATCTCTTAATAAGCTAAGAAAACTGACGAAAAGTACAAAATTAAAGTTGTTATACACACCAATAAGCTAAACAGATTCAATAAGCACTTTGACCAAAGTCAATAAAAGTCAAACTGATTTTTATGAACTTTTGGACTTGTTAAGCTGTTTAAATGGCAACCATACTCAAATACAAGATATTGCACAGATACACAACCATGAAATCTATTATTAAACAAAATTTCAGACTCTAAATCCAACATACAAAGAAATGATCCCTTCTAATGTGTTTGACTAGTTTATGAACACCAAAACTCAGATTTCACCATATTTGCACAACCTTTTCCAAATGATTTGAGACTTAACCAACTATCAAAACAATATTAAACCACCCTAATGAGAACTTCTAACCACCAATAGACCAATTTCTAAGGCCCTAATGGCCTTTGACAGTCTAATCCAAACAACCCTTCAAAATCTGTTTTCAAGCAATCTTTTGATTTCACCTTTTAACAAGCACTTTTTATGGTTGAAATAGATCTATAATGAACTATAAACTACTAACAATCAATAAAATCCCAATCACAAAGCACAAATCATAGAATCACATAGAAACATATAAATGACAGAAAATGTAAAGAGAAATGAAAGAAAATGTTCACCTCTCTCCCACAACTTCCTAGGGAGAGTCAGCAATGCTCCCTTGAGCTTGTTCAACAGCTGAACAAGCCAAGGGTATCTTGGACAGAATATGAGAGACCTTGTTGATGGTTCAATGCAGAACCAAGGTCTATGACTTATGAATTTCAACACAAGTAACAAACAGGACAATCAAAAGGTAAAAAAACTTCAATAAGCTTGACGTGAACAAGCTTATTAGAGCTTATGGTCCTTGGTATGGGTTAGTACACAGAAAAATAACAATAAACAGTAGAATACTTTTGAAACTTTGTAACCTTAAAAACTTTAACAAACTTGGACGGATCCAAAACCATTGATCAAAATAAGATTATAACAACAATGGAACACAACTCTCAGCTCTATTATACCAACTTCAATAAATGAAAAAGGAATTACAATTGTAAAAACAAAATACCAAACTTTTTATTCACGTAAAAGGAATTACAAAGTAAAAGCTAAAAGAAGGAACAATATGACTCTCACAAGCTGAGGTCTCCTTTTATACTACTACAATGAAGATACTAAAAGCTTAAAACCATAACTATGATTAGAAATTCCCTTGAGTCTTCTAGATGGATTTTGATGTGTGAGCTGTCCCAAATGATCATAACCGTTCATCTTGGACATACGAAGTAAGCAGATGATGTGGGCTATTGATTAAGCCATGTGGCTTTACTTGGAGGCTAAGTCGTTCACTGATTGGGTGAGAGGGGAATGGTGTAGGGTGCATGGTGATGGGATGGGTGATATGAGCGTGTGAATGAGAGCGTGTGAGGGTGAATCAAACGTGGGGTAGGTTAATTTCATTTTATTTTTTTGTGTAAATGGGAATCCAAACCCCGGTAAAATATATTCCCAAAAGCGTTGAAGTACAATGGAATGTAGCTGCAATGCTACATTAACCTCAAGCAAATGCCTGAACAACCACTACATCCTATGACATGCCATATGATCCTACTAAACTATTACAAAACAAATAACACCAATAGGAAAGAACCACCTAAAGGTGCATGAACAATGTAAGTAAAACATCATTACGGCTAGCACTTGGAGTGAACATCAGGCTCACGAGAACCATGCCGATCATCAATCGATATGACTTCTTCAACCTCACTATCACTATCATTAACCACATCTTCCTTGGTTTTAAACCCGTCCTCCCAATCTCTACCATCATCCATCTTATCCCAAAGAGCACCAAAAGAGTTATGAGAACTCTTCTCCTTATCATTAGTCTTAGCTAAAAAACTTGATGTTTTGTTATTCAAGAAACCCTTCTTAAGCATCGGAGCTGCCTTCTTAGGATTCTGACCCGAAGCATTTGTTTTAGAGGTTTCGCCTCTCTCAACATTACGAAACTGAAGATTAAGGGCTGGTTTAGTTAATTTAATACCTGTAACTTGTGGTTGCTTCTTCTTACCTTTATTCTTCTTGTTCTTGACCACCTCAAACCCAACATCCACCACATCCTTAGTAGCACGAACAACCACTTCCTTGTTCACTTTCGGAGACATATCGCTAGTATGATCAAAGATCAAGCATGTAGAACATCTCGGAGGTCTCTATTCGTACTCAATATCAATCGTAACCAATGAATGCCCTTTATCACGACCTTTAGGGACAGCAATTACCATCGAATCCAATAACTCCATATCAGCTGAAACCTCAAAGAGCGCCCGAGCATATTTTCTTCGACCCCACGAGTTAACACACATATTACTCGTATAGGAATCCAACATAATAGGTGTGCCAATTTGGGTCGTGATAAGACTAAGACCAACCTCAGAATAAGCAAAAATCGGCACATGATGAAGCTTAACCCAAACTGGTGCTTTCTTAATCTCCGCCTTTTTCAAATCAGTAGTAGGCGACCAAATATTCAAGATCAAAGGAACTGTCCTAATCAACCACGGGCCATTTCCAAGAACTCCTTCCATTCCTTCCTTCGTATTGAATTGAAAAGGAAGAAATCCTCATGCAATTGAACGCGTATCAAACCAAATCGTGCCCACGTATTTTTAATATAGTTTTCCACCAATGGGAAAGCTAAACGCTTACCAATAAACTGCCCGTACAACGTGTGCGCAAATCGGGATTCAGCCTCTTCAACAGCAGCATACGGAAGTGCTACTCGTGCTCCATCAACATGCTCATCACACCGTAATTCTGAGATCTTCACCATCTTAGGATTCGATTGTTTTAGACCGCCCTTGTTTTGAAGTATTGAGGCAAACGAACCCACCTGTGTAACATTTGCATTTACATGCAGCTTAGCACAACCCTGATTTAGCGAACCCCTCTCCTTTTCCACATTAACAACATCACTATCTTCAGCAGCACGTGTCGCATCAGCATGTGCCTCATCCCTCAGCGATCCTTTCACCGTCTGCTCATCAGCATGATTGACGTTGTAGGCTGTACATTGGCAACCTCCACTCGTTGATGAATCCCATTATCAACTTGATTAAGTACCAGGTCATCACCATCTGATTTAGGGTATGCAGCACCCCTCGAACCATTATTAATTGGATTCGTAATTCTAGCAGCACCATATGCCGAAATCCTAGCAGCCGTAGACCCTGCCATGGTCTCCCTCAAACGCTGCATTCGTTCAGATAACGCATTAACATCAATATGCGTATGCCCTTCATTACCGTCAATTCCCCTATTATCCATGAAATAACAAAACCTAATACTGTAAAACCCTAAAAAAACAGAGCCGTCACTCCCTTTCACCCTAGAACACCTCCATAAAACGAACAACCAACAAAAAACAGATCGTAATCAAGAACCACGATAGGAATTTAGAACTTAAACACTCAGCATCCGTACAAACCCTAGAAAACCCTAATTCGTTTTGACCAGATTTGCCCTCCAATCACACAAACATAAACGTAAAAGCAACAGAATTCAGAGAATTAGTTACTCAACAATCACGTTATGTGATAAGAAAGGTAAAATCAGAAATCAAAGAACAAAAAAAGATGATCTTAGGCAGCGGCGGCTAGAGAGAAGTTTTCCACCATTTTTGGGGTTTTTTTTTTGGTTAATTTCATTTTACCCTTTGGTTTAAGTGGAGTTCATAGATGGGTAAAAAGATGAACAGATGGTAACTTTTTGATCCGAAATAGGTGGGTGGTAAGTGTTTGGCGCATGCTTGTGAGATTTAAATGTTTGGTGTGTCAGCTTTGGTCCCTCATTTATGGAAAATGTTGTATACAAAGTCTTTGCAGGTCAAAACTTGTAATCCCTTTGTAAATAACTTTCGGTTAGTTGCCACACAATTAGTTTTATCAAGTGTTTTAGGGCTTGTAACACTTAGGGATATTTACATAATTAGTCCTTTTATATCATAAACATAAAATTAGGACTAGTTGTGTAATTCTCTTGAACTTCAAGGATCTTTCTTGTATATTGAGCAAACTTTAGGGACCAAACTTGTAATTTAAATATTTTCAAGGGTATAAAGTCTCAATTCTTGAAAGTTGAAGGACCATTCTTGTACATCTTCAAATATTCAAGGACTTTTCTTAGAAATTCATAACTTAAGCCCGGTTCATTGTGCGGCTTTGTTTCTCGTATTCAGTTTTGCTTGTTTCTTGTTATCTTTTGTCTTTTCATGATATCCATACCTAAAACACATAAACAACAAACACAAGTATATTTCACGGTATTTTACAACATTTTTACACATTTAAAGCCTGTTTAGGACAATGAGACTAAGTAAAAATGCAGTCTCATCACTCCCCCGTACTAAACCAATTCCGTGCCCTTATGCAATGCTAGAATAAAGTATATAAGAATCTCCAAAATTCATTTTTATTGACTTTTATTGAAACGTAAACTTACTAAGCTACTACTACGGTGTTATAGACATTTATGTATAATTTTCATCACAAAAATGTGACTTTTAGGGTCACAGAATAAAAACAAGTTAATATTTTATAGAGTAAAGTTCGTTATCCTTGATTGTGGTACATTCCATGCTAAGCGTAAAATCGAGATCATTGTTGGTACAAGTCACAATGCTAACACTACTCATGCATTCAAATTGTGTAATACCTTTTCTCCCCGCAATCCTACTTATGAAAAGATATCTAGAATTTTTTAACTATTTTTGTCATGGATCACAAGGATTCATATTGACTTATTTCAATATTTATTAAGCCAAAAATAAAGTTGACACGGTTTATTTAATAAGTAACTAGAGGACACGATCTTTTAAAACGTTTCTTATAACCATAAAAGTCCATATCTCGACATAACTTTGATCACGATGTGGGACCTTTCCCGGACCGATATTTGGCATGTGTTTTGAACTTCATCTTGAGGGATGATCTTTGTTATGGTATTCTCTTCATTTTTGGGCATACATCTTCTTTTTTATTTCAGATGCTTCATTTTTTACCACGACTTTCTTCACTTTTCCTTTTCCACATTTTGGGACTTTAAATATGCAACGATCCACCTCCTTTTCAGACTTGGATTCATAAATTCATCCTCATTCCTTGTAAAGGCCTTTTTGGACTCAGAGACTTTTTCGTAACCTTTTTGGAGTATTTTGCTTTTCGTCGTGTGTCCTCATCCTTTATTATGGATTTGGATTTGTGAACTTCACATATTTTTGGATTTAGCAACAAAAGGTAATCCTCATGCCTTGTAAAGGCCTTTTGGGATTCGCCAATCTTCGCATCTCGTTTTGATAAGTTATGTTTTGAAAATGTACTTTATGTTATCATAATTAACTTTCAGACGATCTTGTTCTAGAAGCTAAATACCTTATAAACTGTATGACCTTATTTATTGCAATTATTTTGTCCTAATGCATTGATCTTATGGGAGAAAAAGTCACAATTAAAACACATGAGTTTTTGAAAGAACATTTTAATGTTCTAAGTTTAGCATGATCACTTGTCTAACTCTATCACTTCTCGTTCTTCACTATTTAAAGACCTCTACTTGAAGAGATTTGTGAATACTTAGCCATGCAAGTCAAAATTTATCTAAATTTGGATTAGCTTTATAATGACTAAATTAAATCGAAGTATTGGGTTTTTAAAGTCACCTATAGGAGCTTGCAAGTTCTTAGTCTTTTTTAAGTTTAAAAATGTGTTTTAAAGTTCCCTTGATAAATGACTTTCTAGGATCAATTATAGGAACTTGTGAAAAGTTCTTGTTCTTGATCCCTTTCGAGTTAAGACTTTCACGTATTAAATTTCCCTATATAAAACTCTAGCAAAAGTTGATTTAAGCGGGTTAAAGAATGTTAGGGGCTCCAAATGCCCATCAAATCAAAAATTAACTCTTATTCTACCTAACGGAAAACCTACATTCATGTCTTAAAAATACTTATGAAAACTAAGAAAATTTTTAAAATTTGGCCAGTTTTAGCCTTATTTGCAACAAAACATAAACAATATGATGAAAGTTAGAAAGCGTGAGGGCTTAGCAAGGCAGGTATCTATTCACCCCCCCCCCCCCCCCCCGTACTTAAATTAAACATTGTCCTCAATGTTTCGAGTCTAAGGGTGGAAAACCCTCATACTAGAGACGAAGAGTCGAATGCTTAGGATCTAGTATGGAAAGGGTAATAGCAATCAATCTAAATCCGTTTATGAATTATGCTATAAGATCATCGTTACAACAAAAAAGGATATGTCGTGGATTCGTGAAAACTTCTTCAAGCAAACAATCGAGGCTTACCTAAACGAACATGAGAGGCTTCAATCGTGGCGTTGATGATGATCTAGATAACACATCACAAACAACCACGAGACAACGAGTTGAAAGGGCACAAATCCCCTAACATTAGCTACATTAGAAAGCGATAATATGTACATGGATAAGCATGGGAATGCCCACGAAGCACCTCGTTTTTTATTATCGAGTCATGAGCTCGACTCGATCCCCTCAATACTAATTATCATTGGGGAAGGTGACTTGGTCGAGGTAGTCCAAAGAATGGACTTCCCCACCGAAGTAGTGCTTAAGCCTATGTCCATTCACCTTGGAGTTAGGTCCATCATTTTGATCTAGCTTGATTGTCCCATAAAGGAAAACTTGTGTGACGGTGAATGGACCCGACCAACGAGATTTCAACTTTTCGGAAAATATCTTTAAACGAGAGTTAAAAAGTAACACTTGATCTCCAATGTTAAAAATCCGGTTTTTAATTTTAGCATCATGAAACTTTTTAGTCTTTTCCTTAAAAATCAATGAATTTCATAAGCATTATCACGTAATTCATCCAATTCATTAAGTTATATTTTCTGGTGATCTCCCGCGGTCTTTAAGTTAAAATTTGAATGCTTAAGGGACCAATATGCCTTGTGTTCAAGTTCAATAGGCAAATGACAATTCTTCCCATACACCAACTTATATGGAGTGCACCCAGTGGGTGTCTTACAAGCGGTGCGAAAGGCCCATAAAGCATCATCGAGTTTGTTGGACCATGCCGCACGGTTCTCTCCAACTCCAAAATCCTTTTAAAAGCTCGGTTTGAACCTCGACTTGCCCATTCGTTTGCTGGTGATAAGTCGTAGAAAGACGATATGTAACCCCATATTTCTTTAGAACCTTATCGAATTGGGCATTACAAAAGTGGGTTCCACGATCCTTTATAATCGCACGAGGGGTTCCAAACCGAGATAATCATTGCTTCAAGAACTTGACTACCACACGAGAATCATTCGTAGGCAAAGCCTTAGCTTCCACACACTTAGATAAGTAGTCGACGGCGACTATGATATATTTGTTTCCATGAAACGATGGGAACGGTCCCATAAACTCAATGCCCCAAATGTCGAAAATCTCACAAACTTGGATTATATTTTGTGGCATTCATCCTTTTGAGAGGATTTTCCTTGACGTTGGCAAGAATCACATGACCTAACAAGTGCGTGTGCATCACGATAGATCGTAGGCCAAAAGAAGTCGGCATCGAACATTTTCTTAGCCGTGAGATTAAAACCGTGGTGACCACCCGTAGGTCCTTCGTGACAAGCTCTAGGGATATTAGAAGCTTCGGTGCCAAAAACACAACGTCGAACGAGTTGATCTGCACAAACCCGAAAGAGATAAGGGTAGTCCCAAAAATAGAACTTTACATCACGAAAGAATTTTCGCTTTTGTTGTGTCGTCATACCCTTGATTATTAAATTCCCCGCATGGTAATTTGCAATGTCCGCAAACCATGGGGTGTCGTCTTTAGAATGCACCACACTAAGAGTCTCGAGAGGAAATGTTTCGGTACTTCCTTGTTCTCGAACTCATTTATGTGAGGATCTTCTAAACGAGAGAGATGGTCGGCTGCTAGATTCTCGGCTCCTTTTTTGTCAAGTATGGTGACATCAAATTCTTGTAGGAAGAGAATCCAACGAAGCAATCTCGGATTTGCATCAAGTTTAGAGAAGAGATACTTGATAGCTGAATGATCCATATACACTATGCTTTTTGTTAAGACAAGATAAGGTCGGAATTTCTTAAAAGCATATTCCACGGCAAGTAATTCTTTTTCCGTTGTAGTATATTTCATTTGATCCTCGGTCATCGTCTTACTAGCATAGTGGATAGGCAAGAAGTGCTTTTCGATACTTTGCCCTAAAACGGCCCCAATTGCATAATCACTTTCATCACACATGATTTCAAAGGGTAAATCCCAATTAGGAGCAACAAGAATGGGAGCTTCGGTAAGTTTCCTCTTAAGAGTTTCAAAAACTCGAACACAATCTTTATTAAAGATGAAAGGAGCATATTTTTTGAGAAGGTGTGTCATAGGTCGAGATACTTTTGAAAAATCTTTGATGAATCGACGATAAAAGCCCACGTGGCCTAGGAAACTCCTAACTCCCTTAACGGTTTTGGGATGAGGTAATTTGGCGATGACGTCTATCTTAACGTTATCTACCTCTATCCCCGCTTTCGAGACCTTGTACCCTAAGACGATTCCTTGTTTGCACATAAAATGACATTTTTCTTAATTAAGCACAAGGTTGGTTTCCTCACAACGTTTCAACATTCTTTCTAAGTTGGCTAAACACGAAGTGAACGAATCACCAAACACCGAAAAGTCATCCATGAAGACAACCATCGACTTCTCGATCATATCATGAAAAATAGCCATCATGTACCTTTGAAAGGTTCCCAGCGCATTATAAAGTCCGAACGGAATTCTACGATAAGCAAACGTTTCATATGGACACGTAAATGTAGTTTTCTCTTGGTCACGAGGGTCGATAAGGATTTGAAAGTAACCGGGAAAACCATCTAAAAAGCAATAGAAATATTTTCCCGCAAGACGCTCCAACATTTGATCCATGAAGGGAAAGGGAAAATGGTCTTTACGAGTGGCGTCATCTAACTTACGATAGTCAATACACACCCTCCAACCGATCACAACACGAGTTGGAATTAACTCGTTGTCGTCATTAGGCACAACGGTCATTCCTCCCTTTTTAGGGACACAGTGGATTTGGCTCACCCAAGGCTATCGGATATGGGGTAAATCATTTCCGCGTCAAGAAGTTTTAAGACTTCTTTTTTGATGACATCGTGAATTTTGGGGTTTACCTTTTTTTGACATTGAATTGCTAGCTTATAGTCTTCCTCCATTAAAATCTTGTGAGTACAAAAATTTTGGGTCAATACACTTAATGTCGAAATTTTTCAAGCAATTGCCCCTTTGTGAGCTTTTAAGATTTTCAAAAGTGTGTTTTTTTCATCATTGGAAAGATATTTCGCAATAATAACCGGCAACTTTTCAACACCTTCCAAGAATGCGTATTCGAGGTGAGGTGGAAGATCTTTCAATTCAAGGATTGGTGGATCCTCGATTGAAGATTTTGGTTCAACACTTATAATTTCCATGGGCGGAAAATATGGTGGAATTTGATTGAGAATATCCTCACTAATCGTCACCTCATCTTCATTGTCGATTTAATTAAAAATAAAACCGCCTCCTTGGAATGTAGTGAGATTTGGTGTAGAATTAGCAAGGATCGGATCTATAATAGTGGGATTGCCACTAATCGAACTATCAGAAAAACCCAACACTTCTTGCGCAAACTCATCGCAAACCACATCGACTAAGTCAACGTGGTTTATGGTAGCGATTGCATAAACATGAGAAGGTGTAGAGTTTTGAGTAGAGTTTATAACAAGTTCCTCCTCGTTGAATCGCAAAGTGATTTTTCAAGCATGCACATCAATGATCGATTTTGAGGTATCTAAAAATGCACGACCTAAAATTAGAGGAACTTGAGGATCCATAGGAATGTCTACCAATATTAAATCAACCGGATAGTAGAACTTCCTGACTTCCACAAAAACATCTTCGGCCACTCCACATGCGAGAATCGTAGAATGATCGGCCATCTCGATACACATTTTCGAAGGAATAATATCCGGAAGTGAAAGCGATTTCTACATGGAAAAAAATTAATGCCCGCGCCAAGGTCGGCCAAGGTGAGGAATCCTTCCATCTCTTGATTATCACATGGAATGAGAAACTTGCCGGGATCACCAACTTTTTCCGGTATTCGGTTAAGAAAAACCGAAGAACAATTAGATAGCTTTAAAAGCTTCTTCTTATCATTCATCATACCCTTAAAATTGGAGGCAAAACGAGGCATATAAAACAACGCGTCGACTAAACTTATGTCAAAATAAACCTTACGAAACATTTTCATGAAAAGCTCGATTTGTTGATTGTTACGTTCATGGAATTTCTCCTTGTTTCGTCTCGATGGGTAAGGTAAACGTGGTGTCGGTTGAGACATAGGCAACGGCCTTGGAATCTCGGGTTCCAAAATTGGTATAGCTTCGACCCTAGGCGTGAATTGAGCGGTACTTCGTGGGATAGAGACATGCTCCTTTTCTACCATCACCTCGGGTTCTTTCTCGATTTCCTTCTCCTTAGAAATACTAGAATGAGAAATTGGCTCCTTGAAAGTCTTAAAACTAAGTGTAGTAATAACCTTCATTTCTACCTTCGGGCCTGCAATGGTATCACTTGGAAGACCACCCGAAGAAGAGGGTTTACACATTATAGCCTCAAACATACTTACCATTCTCTCTTCAAATTTAGATTGCCTTTTACCCGCCTTAAGCATCTCTTGCTTGATTTCATGTTGGCCTTGTTCCATCGTTTGTTGATTTTGTTGTAGCATTTGCACATTACTTTCTATTTTATTAGCATGAATCTTAAGTTCATTTGCAAGCTCGTTTTTTAACTCATTTTTTAACTCGAATCTTAGGCTAATTATCTCCCTTTGTATGTTGTCAAACCTATCATCATTTGCCTTGGTATAATTCAAAAACTCATTTGGAATATCTTTTGTATTTTGCAAACAATTATTAGTGTTTTGAAAATCAGGATTTTGATTTTGGTTTTGCACTTGCCCATTGTTCCCAAAATTACCCTTGATGTAAATACGTTGATTTCCTTGGTAACCACCACTTTGATTGTTGTTTCGGTAATTGTTAGCATTTTGGTTTTGTGGAGCTTGATTTGGGCGGGAACCTTGGCCGTTTTGGTTGAAAGTTCCCGTTGCTACATAAGCACTCGGAGTGTTACCACCGGCGGTAATGCACTCGGAAAAGTTATGATCTCTACCACAAGATATACAACTTTTCTCAACCGCTTTAACGAAGTGGGAGTGGAGGCTTCTTTAGCTTTCCAATGATTCATTAGAGACGAACATCTATCAAAAAATATATTCTCCTCATTAGCTTCATCTTGCAAAACATTTATGTTACGAGACGACAAAGATGAACCCATAGTGGCAACACTCGGTGTGTTACGAGGGTTATAAACCTTAGATCTATTCTCAATGATTGTTAAAGCTTCATTAGTCGTTTTGCACAAAGAATTACCACACACGGCGGCATTTAAATAATCCCTTTGATGATCATTAAGTCCATTATAAAACGTGTCAATTTGATGCAATTCCAAAAAATCATGGTGTAGACATTCATGTAACATTTCCTTAAATCGTTCCCATGGCATTGAAAAACTTTCATTAGGTCTTCGTGTAAATCTTGAAATCTCGTTTTTCAAATGTGTAGTCATAGATGACGGGAAACATTGGTTTACAAATTTAGACACGAGATCGTTCCACGTCAATATAGAATTTGGTGGTTCTTTCTCGAGTCAAATTTTGGCGGGCCAATCTAAAGAGTACGGAAAAAGCATCATATTAATCGCGTCGTGTGGAACATCCTTAAACTTGCATGCAGCGGTGAGACGGTTAAACTCCGAATGTGATAATGAGGGTTGTCTTTTTCATATCCGCGAAACTTGTTGGCTTGTAGCATCGACATTAAACTCGTCTTTATCTCAAAATTCTCCGCAAGGATAGCAGGAATCACAATCGGTTCTCCAAAACTCTCGGTGGGTGCTTGAAGCAAATCCATCATAGTACGATTAGCCAACGTGACTATTTGTTCTACAACTGTTTCGACAATTGGAGTTTCTTCAACAATAGGTGGATTTTGGTTTCCTTCCTTTTGATTTTGACGTTTACGAGCAAGTTTTGTTTGAGAACGAGTTAGCATAAACGTAACGTAGAACGTGAGGGTGAGCAAAGAAGATTCTTTTGGGGTTTTGTTAATTATCAATTTTTTTGTGTTTATGATTGTTTTTAATTTTTTTTTGGATTTTCTTGTGAATTACATAGACACAAACGATTAAGTGAAGTGAAAGCCTTCGGTGACTTGAACACGTTGGTGGATCAACAAAACGTTTAGGAGGGTTCAATAATTCAAAACCAAGCAAATATATATGATACGTAGATAATACTTTGGTTGGAAAACTCTTAATTAACCCTCACTTTCTAAGCACGCACAAGCAAGCGGAGAAAACAAGACGGCGCGAAGCACTTAAGAGCCTTTTTCTTTAGGTCGTGAAATACAACCGTCTTATACCCACCTTATAGTTTGCACTTATTAAGATTAAGATACTTAAAAATAATTATCTATTTTTCCTTTTTTCTAGTATGAATTCGATACACTCACTAACAACCGGAATGCTGGCTAATGAGGTGCAATTTCTCGCGTATTTGGAGATACTTTGGATTTATTGTGATACAGTAATAATATTCACAAAGAAAACGAACAACAATAATACGTATGATTAGAGTTCCAATCACACAAATACTATTTTTCGTTAATATTAAAAACAAAAATTTTCAAATCTAACACAACACACCTCCTCGGCAGCGGCGCCAAAAATGATTGTAGTAAAAATACGCTTTTAAGAAAAAGACGTATATGCGGTAAGTATTAAATGCACGTTTAGTGAAACGTAACACTTATGACCCTATACGAGATCTTTCACCAAGGAGGATAATTGTGTGTTTTAAGCATTGTTGTTTTTTTATTAATATTGATATAAATGAGAAAAGAAGATGACGGATTACGATAAAATTAAACTAAGAGGAAAAACGAGTTTTCACACAAAACGAGGCAAAAATTAAACTTACTCTAGAAATTCCTAAAAAATTACAATAAATACCTAAAAATATATCTAAGGTTTATAAATCAAGAAAAATTCTTGTAACTTTTTAAAATAATTAATATTTAATTTTTAAATGTTAATTAACGTCCTAAGAATCAAATAAATTATCAAAATGCCCAAACTAAGATTTACGACTTGGTAAACCTAAAAAATACTTTAATTAAGCTAAAAACTAGTTTTCAAAATTTTAAACCTATTAAATCTGTTTAAAAACCCTAAAAACAATTTTTAAATAATAAAATATTACTTAAAAATCCAAAAATTATAAAAAAAATCTAAGAACTTGAAAACTAGTGTATTTTTATCTAATTAAAACAGAAATGAAAGTGAAATTACCAGAATTCCCCTATTGGGCCCCAAATTGGCTAACAGCTAAAACAGCATGCCTTAATGGTCTTTTTGGCCCAAAAACCAAAAAGTTGTCAATATAAGCTAGAAAAGCACAGTCTTACTCAAAATTAAATTTTAAGCACAAAATCTAAAGGCCCAAAAGCTGATTCTAAGCTTATCAGAGCTTAAATGCCAATAAGCTAATCCTTAATGGGCCAATAAGTCCATTAAGCTATAACTCATAGCCATAATCTGAGCTTAAACACACAACCTTCTTATGAGATTATAAGACTAACATAGTAGAGCCTAAACCTACGAGTTCTACAATTGCTGGAGCTAGTGGCTCTAATGTGGATAAAGAAGGATTTCAACAGGTGGTGAATAGAAAACGAAACAACAAAAAGGTTAACAATACTATTCCAAGAGGTGTTTCTGTTGCTAAGGGGTTTAATGTTGCAAAAGAGTTTAATTATAAACCGAAAGCCTCGACTTCTGGTTCGAATAATAGAGGACGTCTTAGTACAAAGACGCAGTTGCAAACGGGTAACACAACTATTACGAGTCCACAACCAGGGATAGATAAAGGTAAATCTACTAGTGATGTCTCTACTTCAAATGCTTTTTTGGCTTTATCTGGTTTGGCAGTTACGCAGGATGCAGATGATGATGAATCTGTGGAAAACATTTACGATGAGTCGATTAATATCATGAATCCAATAACAGGGGCAAGCACTCCTGATCCTAATGTTTTTAATGTTTAGTATCGCCTCATGGGATATAAGGGGCTTGAACCAGTCCCTTAAACAAAAGGAGGTTTGTCAGGTTGTGCGCGATAATAACTTGAGTGTGTGTGCTATGTTAGAATCTCATGTTGATGCTACTTGTGTTTTTGATGTTTGTAAGAAAATTTGTCGTCGTTGGAAGTGGACGTCAAATGGGGGTATTTGTTCTAAAGGTACGCGTATTATTCTTGGTTGTAATGATGATAATGTGGATGTTATGGTCACGTCTCTTACAAATCGGGTAATGCACTGTCAAATCAATACTCGCTTGGATAATCGAACATTGTTTTGTTCCTTTGTTTATGCGGATAATGCTTACCAAGATAGACGTGTTCTGTGGAGTAATCGTGTTGCGCATGCTTCTTTTATTTGGGATAAACCTTGGGTTGTTCTTGGTGATTTTAATGTTGCGCTTAATCTTGAAGACCATTCTTGTGGTGGGTATCGACCTAACATTGCTATGCGTGAATTTAAAGATTGTGTTCAGAGTATGAGGTCACTGATGTTAATGCTACAGGTTTTCATTTCACTTGGAATGAGAAGCCTAATGGTGATGATCGTATTCTTAAAAATATTGATAGAATTATGTCTAACTCGAAGTTTCTGGATGATTTTCCTGGTTCTTTTGCTATATTTCAGCCTTATAGGATTTCGGATCACTCCCCATGTGTGCTTCGGTTACCTAATGTGTCTAAACCTAAACCTAAGCCATGTAAATTCTTTAATTTTCTTGTGCATAAGGACAGGTTTAAGGAGATTGTTGCAAATGGCTGGAATTTGGAGGTTCATGGATGTGCGATGTTCCAAATGGTTAAAAGACTTAAGGGTCTTAAAACTCTGTTGCGTAAGTTGTTGCATGAACAAGGTAATTTGCATACGCAATGTGCTTCGTGATGAAACGGATGAAATTCAACATGCTATTGATTTAAATCCATCTAATGCGTCAATTCGGAAAGATCATGCTCATTTATTACTTGCGTTCAAGGAAGCTATTATGGACGAGGAACGCTTTTTGAGACAGAAAGCTAGGATTCAGTGGTCTGAAGTGGGCGATTCTAATTCAGCTTATTTTCATAATATTGTTAAAAGTATAAATGCTCGAAACAGGATTGAAATGGTTAAGGATATGTCTAATGTTATTCATGAAGGTGGTGCTGTTTCGGATGCATGTGTTTCTCATTATGAGAATTTTCTTGGAGTCGAAGGTATTACTATTCCTATTGATTCTCATAATTTGTTTACTAATATTCTTGACAGGTCCAAGGCTTTATCCATGGTTCGTATGGTTTCTGATGAGGAGATAAAGAGTGCCTTGTTCTCTATGTCTGATGATAAAGCCCCGGGTCCTGACGGTTACACAGTTGCTTTTTTCAAAAAGGCGTGGGATACGGTGGGGGATACTTTCACATGTGCTATTAAGAATTTTTTTCGTAATGGTAAATTGCTTTAGGAAGTTAATCATACTATTATTGCTTTAATTCCTAAGGTATCTACTCCGAGTGTTATTAATGACTATCGTCCAATATCATGTTGTAATGTTAGTTTTAAATGCATTAGCAAGATTATTGTTAATCGTATTAAAGGTGATCTTGGTGATTTGGTGAGCATTAATCAGTCTGCGTTTGTTCCGGGCAGAAGAATTTCATATAATATTCTCCTTACGCAAGAGTTAATGAGAATCTACCATCGTAACTTTGGTCCTCCTAGATGCTCGTTTAAAATTGATATCCATAAAGCATACGATACGGTGGATTGGGGTTTCCTTAGAGATGTTCTTATTAGGTTTGGTTTTCATCCTACTATGATTCATTGGATTATGGTTTGTGTTTCTACCACATCTTATTCGGTACGCATTAATGGTAATCTTTATGGTTGGTTTAATGGTAAACGGGGGCTGCAACAAGGGGATCCTCTATCTCCTTATTTATTCACTCTTGTTATGGAAGTATTAACACTTATGTTACAAAGAAGGGTTGCTACAGCTGAGGATTTTCGATACCATCATCAGTGTGAGAAGCAGCGGTTAGTAAATCTTTGTTTTGCTGATGATTTGTTTCTTTTCTCAAGGGGTCATTTGGGTTCTGTTTCTGTTATTATGGATACGTTGGAGGAATTCAAGAATGCTTCAGGATTGGTGCCTAATATTCCTAAGAGTGCAGCTTGTTTTTGTAATGTTCCTAGTGGAATTAAATCTGGTATCCTTAATCTTACGCCTTTTGCTGAAGGAATGTTACCTGTTAGGTACCTTGGAGTTCCCCTTATCTCTTCAAGGCTTCGGTATCGTGATTCCAAAATTTTGTTTGAGAAGCTTGAGAACAGGGTTAATGACTGGCGTAATAAGTTTCTTTCTCTTACAAGGAGAGTGAAACTTATTCGTTCTGTTCTTTCATCTATGCATATTTATTGGGCGTCTATTTTTATACTTCCTGTTAGAATTATTAATGAGCTTGAACAGATTATGTGTGGTTTTTTATGGTGTCAAGGAGAGATGAAGCGGGGTAAATCCAAAGTTGCATGGAACACTATTTGTAAGCCTCTGAATGAAGGTGGACTTGGTATACGTATACCTGACGAATTTAATGTTGCATTAATGACGTCGCATATATGGAGTATTCTTGCTAAAAGAGATTCCTTATGGGTGCGTTGGATTTATGACTATAAGTTGAAAGGTCGAAGTTTTTGGGACGTTCCATGTATCGGTGATGTGAGTTGGTGTTGGTGAAAGCTACTCCAGCTAAGGATAATGATTCGTCCCTTTTTTGGCACCAAATCCATGATGGTAGAGATACTTCTATGTGGTTTGATAAATGGGCTGCTGAATGCCCGATTCGGGATACTATTTCGGTTTGTCATATTAATCGTTCAGGTTTTGCGTTATCGGACAAGGTAAAGGACTTAATTCTGAATGGAGCTTGGATATGGCCGTTGGATTGGTATCATAGATTCCCGAATATTGTGTCTATTCCAGTTCCTATGCTTTGTGATAATCGTAGAGATAGTATGGTTTGGCGGGACCATAATGGTATTAATCGACCGTTTTCTGTGGCTATTGCGTGGAAGTCTATACGAGTGAGGGCTAATAATGTTGATTGGTTTAATGTCGTTTGGTTTCCACATTGTATTCCTAGACATGCGATCCATTTGTGGTTAGTAATGAAGCAGAAATTGAAGACGCAAGATCGCCTTATGCAATGGGATGTTGGCCCTAATGTTGATTGATACAAGGCTTTTGCCCGTATAAAAATTAAAGTTCGAAGTAGTGGTCTAATCGAATTGATCTGGTTTAATTATGCGACTCAGTCGTTCTTTGGTGAAAGAAAAGTTGTGTCGTTGTAGTATTAAAAAGTGCAAAACTTTAAAATAAAGTGACGTTAAAGTAAATCTAAGTCTAGTATAAAATAAAAGACGAGAAATTAAAACGTTGAAAAGTAAATTGATTAAATGACTTAAAATTAAAGCGTGACGAGAATTAAGATTTGACAAAGTATTAAAATGAGAACTTAAATATTAAACAAGACAAAATATAAAACAAACCTACCGTTGGAATCCCTAATCGGAATAACCAACCTTAGACTGATCGGAATGTTGTCGGAACCCCAAATCGGAATGCTGTCACCAAGTCCCTAATCGGAATAACCTAACAATACCTTTGATCGGAATGTGGTCGGAATATACTCTCGTCGGAATAACAAATCGGAATGAGTAGTGGACTCCTGGTCAGAATGTTGTCACCACCTGACCTGATCGGAACACCACTAGACACCACTGATCGGAATGTCCAATCGGAATTCTCTATCGGAATGCAGCCTAAAGGGATCTCATCGGAATGTGGCGCCTAGGACCCATCGGAATATCACTCAAAGACACCCCTGTCGGAATGTCCAATCGGAATACGTGTTGAATCTGGAAACCCTTTTCCGATGGTAGATCGGAATCCCTGTCGGAATGCAAAACCCTTTTCCGACGGGTAGTAATCGGAATATAGTAAAGGAAAACGAAATAAGCTAGTTCGAATAAGCTATGAACCAAATAAGCACACAACGAAAAACTTAATGAAAACCGTATAAGAAAAAGCTAATAAGCTACAATTTAAAGACTTTTAAAAACACGAAAAGATAGAGTTAAATGAAAATAACTTTTATATAAAAATAACTTTTATAAAACCTTAAGAAACTTAAAGATAAACACAAATAAGCTATAAAAATCAATAATCCAAAACAATCAAAAGCAAAAAACATAACCTTTAATCAAATAAGCAACACAAAAAGCATGTAAACAATAAGATTAAAGCATGGAAAGAAAGGTAGATGAGAGATTAAACAAGAAAAGTAAAGATTCAATAAAAATAAAAGTAACTTACTTGGAAATTAAAGTGCAATAAGGTAAATGTGCAAGTAAATAAAATGGAAGAACTAATTGTCACTATTAGCCAACAAAATGAAAATGATTATCCTAATGACTATTTATAGGGGAGGATTAAGGAGTGCTTAGGAAGCTTCCTCCCATCCTTCATTTTTCCTTAATTGCACTCTTAAGTCCTTAAGCCTTTTAATCTTCTTAATCTTGGGCTTTAATGACTTTGTCTCGGGATTTCTTCAAACTCGTCTTGTAATTCTTCAATAAATTAGACTTGAGTTTTTTGGGCTTTTGATAAACTTCCGTCTTTTGACTTTTTCTTCGATAAATCTTCAGAATTGGTCTTGGACTTCCGTTCTTTTTTCACTCTTGACTTCTTAACTTCGTCTTTCATCTTTTTCTTCAATAAAATCCCGTGAATGCCCGTGTTTTCTCCAGTTTTCACCTTTTCGTCCTAAATCACAACAAAAACACAAACCACGCATAATTCCGACATAAATGACATAAAATACACGTTTTAGCCCGGTTATTATTGTAATTAAGTGGTAAAAAGGATGGGTGTTTACACACCTATCATTGATCTATATTCTCTTATGTGCCCCATGTGTAATCAGGTTCCTGACTCGCATAATCATATTTTCTTTGAATGTCCTTATTCTACTCAGGTATGGTTACAGTTGCGAGATAGGTGTGGTATACAAAATATTCCTCCTCGGATGAGTGACATTGTGGCGTTTATTACACCCTTGGCTAAGGGATGTACGGTTGTTAGTATTATTACTCGGGTTGTGTTAGCGGCTTCGACTTACTTTCTTTGGCGGGAGCGAAATAATAGACTTTTTAACAAGAAGTCTTTGACGGTAGCTAAGCTTGTGAGCTCTATCTGCGACACGGTTTGGCTTAAGCTTATTACTTTTAAATTTAAGAAGATTTCTTCGGCGTCGCTAGTAATTCTTGAAGATTGGAAGATCCCTAAGATGTGTATTGATCAAGATGGGAGTGCCGGGTAAGGGTTGTACTCTTTTTTCCTTTGCGGGGTTTTTCCCGTTGGGTTTTTCTCTTAAAGGTTTTTTAAGGAGGCGGCCTTACTTGGATCCTTTGCTGCCATTTTGCTGCTGCTGGAATGAAGAGTTGGTCGCGTGGTTTCAAGCTTTTTTCTTGATGGTCTTTGCTAATGTTGCATTTATGTCTTATAGCAGAAGTGTGTATTAGTATTAGTTTTTGGTGTCTTTTAACCAATTGTTAACAAGCTGCCTGTAGCTTGTGGTTAATGTGGTACTTCAGCCACATTCCTTTGTACGCTCAACGCTTTTTTGGTTAATATATTTACCGGGGCAACCCTTTACCAAAAAAAGATTATAAGACTAACTGGAAAAAGAAATTTTGAAAAAGCTTAAGGAATAAGCCAGAAACAAGAAAAGTTCTTTTTCACTAAATGACAAAATAGTCGAGTTTGAGTTCTAGACCACCTTAGAAGCTGATTCATTTTTCAAAAGCTCTTGAATGACTTAACTAAGCTTAATCAACAATAAAATTTCAAAAATATCTAGTAGAATAAGCTGTAGAAGGTAATAAGCTAACTAAATAAGCAAAAAAAGTTGATTTCCTAGTTAAAAGCTAACCAAAAGAGCTGAAACTCTTAGAATATCTTAATAAGCTAAGAAAACTAATGAAAAGTACAAAATAAAATTTGTTGCACACACCAATAAGTTAAACAGATTCAATAAGCACTTTGACGAAAGTCAACAAAAGTCAAACTTGATTTTTATGAACTTTTGGACTTGTTAAGCTGTTTACATGACAAAATAAGTGACAATGGAGGAAGCATTTGAGTGAAAAAGCCAGTGACCAAGGATAACAGTTGTTAAGCCTTGCCTTTGATTTTGGCACAAAAAGCTCAATAAGCCAGAGGGCTTATTAGCTTGTCAAATAGCAAACCAACACTCAAAACACACTCACAAATAGCAAAAGAAGCAATAACAATCAACCAATTCAAAGGGAATCAACTAGATAACAATATGTAAAGCAAAATCACAAGGCACTTTTGCTGATATACTTGACCTTAACAGTGACTTTTCATAAGCTATAACTTATTCAAAAATCAACCAAACTCAAATACCAGACATTGAATAGATGCACAACCATGAAATCTATTATCAAACCAAAATTTAGACTCTAAATCCAACAAACAAAGAAATGATCCCTTCTAATGTGTTTGACCAGTTTATGAACACCAAAACTCAGATTTCACCAAATTTGCACAAACCTTTTCCAAATGATTTAAGACTTAACCAGCTATCAAAACAAATTTAAAACACCATAATGAGAACTTCTAACCACCAATAGACCAATGTCTAAGGCCCTAATGGCCTTTGACATTCTAATCTAAACAAACCTTTAAAATCTGTTTTCAAGCAATCTTTTAATTTCACCTTTTAAAAAGCACTTTTTATGGTTGTAATAGATCTATAATGAACTAAAAAGCAGTAACAAAAAATAAAATCCCAATCATAAACCACAAATCATAGAATCACATAGCAATATATAATATGACAGAAAATGTAAAAAGAAATGAAAGAAAATGTTCACCTCTCTCCCACAACTTCCTAGTGAGAGTTAGCAATGCTCACTTGAGCTTGTTCAATAGTTGAACAAGCCAAGGGTACCTTGGACAGAATATGAGAGACCTTGTTGATAGTTCAATGCAGAACCAAGGTCTATGACTTATGAATTTCAACACACGGAACAAACAGGCGAATCCAAAGGTCAAAGACCTTCAATAAGCTTGATGTGAATAAGCTTATGAGAGCTTATGGTCCATGGTATAGGTTAATACACATAAAAATAACAAAAACACTAGAATACTTTTGAAACTTTGTAACCTTAAAAACTTTAACAAACTTGGACGGATCCAAAACCTTTTATCAAAATAAGATTATAAAAACAATGGAACACAACTCTCAGCTCTATTATACTAACTTCAATGAATGAAAAAGGAATTACGATTGTAAAAACAAAATACCAAACTTATCATTCATTGAAAGGAATTACAAAGTAAAAGCTAAAAGACGAAATAAATGGACTCTCACAAGCTGAGGTCTCCTTTTATACTACTACAATGAAGATACTAGAAGCTTAAAACCCTAGCTATGATTTCCAAAAATTCCTTTGAGTCTTATAGATGGATTTTGATGTGTGAGTTGTCCCAAATAATCATAACCCTTCATCTTGGACTCAAGAAGTAAGCAGATGATATGGGCTGTTGATTGAGCCGCACGGCTTTACTTGGAAGCTAAATCATTCACTGATTGGGTGAGAGGGGAATGGTGTGGGGTCCGTGGTGATGGGATGGGTGATATGACCGTGTGAATGAGAGCGTGTGAGGGTGGATCAGGCGTAGGGTGGGTTAATTTCATTTTACCCTTTGGTTTAAGTGGAGTTCATAGCTGGGTATATAGATGAACAGTGGTAACTTTTTGATCCAGAATAGGTAGGTGGTAAGTGTTTTGCGCGTGTTTATGAGATTTAAATGTTTGGTGTGTCAGCTTTGGTCCCTCATTTATTGTAAAACCTTCTTAAAAATCCCTAAGATCATTAAATGCATGAATTTACGGTTAAATTAAAACTTTTCAGTTAATTAACATACGACATGAATCACGAACATTTAATACGAACGTTACGTATATTAATTAATTATTATAAGTATTACGTATGTTAGCATGCATATTAATGCACGATAAGTATTTACGTATAACCATACAAGAAACAAAATACGAACATAAGATACGAACACACACGATCAATATTTAAGACAAGAAAACTAAAACGAATGTATAAGTATGTGTGTGTTGGGTCGTCCAAACCAAAAGAGAAGAAAGGGCTTTGGACAATCCATTAACAATGCAAGTTTAAACCAATAAGGACTCCAGGGAATTTTCCATAAAACATAAACATAGGAAAAATAATAAAACCCTAAGACCTTTCTTTTTCCCTCTCTTTCGCCGCAGTATCAACCAACATCACAAGGATGATTTATTTTGCCTTTTGATCTTTGATTTCTACGCTATAGTGTTCGTGTTTAAAACCTTATTAATCACACGCAAATGGTATCCTCGAATCCTTTTCTTTTTAATTATTATGTTATGATTATAGATCTTTAAAAACAAATGAATAAAAACATGAAATCATTGAAGATTTAACAAGATTAAGGGATTCGGATGCGGGTTTGTTCGGTTTGCATGCAAACCGAGACCCTTAAGGATCTCGGTGGTGTTGTTTTCCCCACCAGTCGCAACCCTAAAAGGGGCGGTGGTGGTTTTGTTTTGCCAGCTGCAACCCCAACTGCCATAGCAGTGGGGTGCGTGGCCCAAACAGTGGGAATCGAGACCATAGC
Organism: Glebionis coronaria; assembly: GCA_025667525.1. Lineage (NCBI taxonomy): Eukaryota > Viridiplantae > Streptophyta > Magnoliopsida > Asterales > Asteraceae > Glebionis > Glebionis coronaria. Next base: position 331,800 of record JANFOE010001444.1, on the reverse strand, counting down.
AGGTCTCAGTGGTAAATAGTGGGCAGCAGGGGGCAAAGAATCCAAGCAGTAGTAACCCTGGCTAAGCCAGGGGCTGCGTTGGCAGCAGTACTGGCACCGGCAGCAAGCCGGTGGCTGTTGTGGTGTTCGGCTGCAAGCCACAGCCACTAGGCTGTGGTGTTGCTTAGTTTTCGAGGCGACGTCGAGACCTCCGTGGTCTCGGTGGGGTTTCGTGAGGGGTTCGGTTAACACCAAACATGCAAGGGGGTGTTTGGCAAATTTTTATAAACATGTATTTTTAGTTTATGAATTAATTAGTTAAATTAAAAACATGATTACTTAAATTATTTAATATTCATGACTTAGGATATAATTTTATTTAAATAAAAACCACGGTTTATGTATGTTCATTTTATTTAAATAAAGCTTAGGATAAAATAATTATTTTTATTCATGTGCATTTAATTAAACAAAAGTTAGCTTAATTAACTTTTTTGAACGGACTTAGCTTAATTAATTAATATCATTTTAAGGTAAAGTTTAATTATTTAATCATGTAATATTATTAATTAATAATAACTTATTATAACATGTAATATCTGTAACACCCCATTTTGGAAATGGAATATTACGCATAATCATGGCGTGTCATCAAAGCATACAAGGATAAATGTCTAAGCATTATTCGACCATAAAAGGGAAATACCAGAATCAAACATCGGTAACCCCAAGGTAAAGCTCATCACACACAAACATAAATACTGTAAAAGGAAAGGACGAAACAATGTCCATAGCAACTGTATCAAGGTAAAGGAAATGCATAAAGTAAAGAAAGACAGTAAAGCTTCCAATCCATATGCACGTACGTTTGAGATCTACGAGCGTCCCTGAGTACCTGCCGTTTTGGGAACATGAAAAGGAAAACGGCTGAGCAAGACGCTCAGTGCACGGATGTACAATATAGCATGAAATAGGATAAACATGTAACATATAACAGCGGAAGACTAAGTTCTGAGTAAACTGGTTAAGTATTAAGAAAACTGGTTTTATAGTTTGAAAAGCCTTATGTTTATCTTATGAAAACTGTTTTAACATAAATATACCATAGCCCATATAGGTCATGAAAAGGTCACGTGCATGAATACTTGGAGGGGTGACCTCATCATGCTGATTAGAGGGGATGCCTCTAATTAATATACTGATTTGGGTAGGAGGGATCAACTCCTTGTGAAGGATGCAAGGCACACACCACATTCACCATGATAAACTGAATAAAACATGTAACTAGGATGCACCCATACGCCCCACCTGATATAATAATATGGCCAAAACTGAAAAGGGACGCCACGAGCAATCACTCCGCCGTGGGGAAGTCATAACATTGGTGCCTCCAATGTTATGGTTATGGTACCTCCATAACTAGGTGAAACTGGTCATGCTTGTATATGGCTATAGATTATGCTAATTAAACATAAGCAGTTCAAAACAATAAAACAAATGCTGGGGAAAACAGTTGGCTGCATACGGGGAAATCCTAATAAGGAAAGAATGTCCATACTGAAAGGACGGGAATCCGTACCTCAAGTCCAGTGAATGAACGGAAGAAAGACTCCTACTTCTGGATCACTAACGCTACATGAATACACACGTGTATAAGTATCGATTCACTGATTACGTACTGGGTTTTATGTCTCATTTTAGCTGACTTGGTATGTTTTAGGTCATGGTTCACTGTTTAAAGCCTTAAACTGTGTTTATCTTGTATTCTGATTAATCTGATTAAGTATTACTGGTATTTCATGTATTATTATACTTACTATGTAATAATAAGTAACTTTCCAAAAATAGCAGGTTTCCAAAAATAGAAAGTTTCCAAAAATAGAAAGTTTCCAAAAATAGAAAGTTACTAAAAATAGAAAGTTTCCAAAAATAGAAAGTTTCCAAAAATAGAAAGTTTCCAAAAAAAGAAAGTTTCCAAAAATAGAAAGTTTCCTAAAATAGAATTTACTGCTTAAAATAGATTAGTTTCTAAAAATAGATCAGCTGCCTTAATTAAATAAGTTTCCATATATAGAAGGTTTTCCATGATTAGATTAGCTGCCTGAAATAGATATATTTCCATATATAGAAGGTTTCCATTAATAGATTAGTTGCCTTATTTAATTAAGTTTCTATAAATAGAAGTTTCCATATTTAGAATTAAGCTGGTTACATAAGCTAACATATAAGTCTAAGTGTTTATAAGCTGATTTCTTAAGTCATATGATATAGTATATAGTTTAATTATTATTTCATGTATTTTAATTAAACTATAGGTTAAGCATTTTAATTAAAGTATAACATGTTTTAATTAAAATGAAATAAATACTTAGGTTAAAATGTGTATTATTATTATTAATAATATAACCTAAGTCATGTCTAAATTAATTAATTATAGGCATGTTTTAAATAATTAATTAATTATAACTTATAACATAAAATACTTAGGTTAAATTAATATCATGCTAAATTAATAATTAAAATAACCTAAGTCATGATTTAATTAATATCTCATGTTATTAATTAATTTATATCCTAAGTTCATAATTCATAAAAATTAACATGTAGCATAAATCATGATTCAACCAACGAACCATGAATCGGGCATGAACTCGACACCGTACCCCGAGCCAAACTCTGGGCACGTGTGCCTCCTTGCTGCCGTGGGTCCCATAAGCACCAACCAAGACCTAAAATGGTCTTGGTGGTGGCGGCAATAAGCAAACCAAACCCCCCTCGGGTTTGTTTTGCTAGGCGGCTAAAAACAAACACCCTTTTAAATCATTCTTTGATTTTTATTTACCCCAAAACATGTTAGATCAATGTTAAATTTTCATGTTTTAATAAGAAAATAATAACATGTTCATGAAAATAATCAAAGATTAAAAAGAATTAAAAAGAAGGGTTTAGAATGATATACCAATACGTAGCTTGAAAGGGGATGAACAAACACGGTTTATAACACTTGTATTTAATGTCAAAAATCAACAACACCCTCCTATGGTGGTGTTCTAGGTGGCGGCACAAGAGAGAGCAAAGAGGAGGAGGAGAAAATCTTTTAGGGTTTATGTTTTCTTTCTTGAAAAAGTGAAAATGAAAACTAGTTTTACTCTTTACCCCCCTTTACTTGTAAAAGTCCATGGGCTTAGCCCATTTCTTGTTGTTGTGCCGTGGGTATGGGGGCCCCACATGTGGTACCCGTACCTTTCTCGTGTCCTGATGTTTCGTGTTCGTTCGTGGTTAAACGTGCTCGTGTTTAAAGTGTTTCTGTTTATTTTATCATGTCGTTTATCGTAATCTTAACGCTCGTAATTATATTATATGTATTTACGTAATTATTCTAGTTCGTATTTTAAATGGTGATCATGATTTAATTATGTTCACGTGACATATTTATTAACTGTTTATCATGAGTTCGTACGTAATCGATACTTGTCATGTCATACACGTATGCACTTGCTTGATTATTAGCACATGAATGTGATCAATACTAAATGAGGTAAGTTTTAATCTAGGACGTACGATCTTAAGGGCACTATTCATGGTAAAAGCATGCGGGTTTTAAAATTCTTCCCCCCTAAAAAGAATAATTCGTCCCCGAATTATAGATAAAGTAAGCTGAAAAGAAGTAACATACCCGAACTCAAAATATGAAGTGAGGGTAAGAAGCCCGGATAGACTCCTCTGTTTCCCAAGTGGCTTCCCGCTCGGTATGGTCCCTCCAAAGAATTTTGACGAAAGGAATCGTCTTCCTTCTCATGACTCGTTCTTGCCTGTCGAGTACTCGTTCGGGTTCTTCTATAAAAGTGAGATCTTCACGTATCTGTTCCAGTGGATACTGAACCATGTGAAGGGGATGATAATTGTACCCTCTGAGTAAGGACACATGGAACACGTTATGCACGTGCGAAAGCTGAGGAGGTAACGCCAATCGGTAAGATACTTCACCCATTCGTTCAATGATATCAAAAGGTCCGATGAAACGAGGACTGAGTTTTCCTTTGATCCCGAAGCGTTTAACACCACGTGCCGGCGAAACCTTGAGGAAGACGTGATCTCCCACATTAAAATGTATGTCCCTACGATGCTTATCGGCGTAACTCTTCTGACGTGACCGTGCTTCCTGCAGCTTCTGCTTAGCTACTTCGATCTTCTCATTGGTCATTTCTATAATCTCTGGTCCTTCGAGTGTTCGCTCTCCCACTTGATCCCAGCAAGTTGGAGCGCGACACTTTCTGCCATACAACATTTCGAAAGGAGCACATTTGATACTTGCGTGCCAGCTGTTGTTGTATGCAAACTCGACTAAAAAGATGTAATCGTCCCAATCACCTGTCCATTCCAACGCACACGACCTTAACATATCTTCCAATGTCTGAATTGTTCGCTCCGATTGTCCGTCCGTTTGAGGATGGAAGGCCGTACTCAGCTTAAGTTGTGTACCCCAAGCTTTTTGCAGACCTTTCCAGAATCGCGACGTAAAACGAGGATCTCTGTCTGAGACGATGCTGGAGGGAGTGTCGTGGAGTCTCATGATCTCCCTTCTGTAAGTATCTGCGAGTTTACTTACCGGATCTTCCTTGCGTATCGGTAAGAAATGAGCTGATTTGGTGAGTCGATCAACAATGACCCAAATAGCATCGTGCTTCTTCTTGGTAGGCGGAAGACCGGTAACAAAATCCATGGTGATTTTGTCCCACTTCCACTCTGGAATATCCAACGGTTGAAGGAGACCGCCCGATCGCTGATGTTCAATCTTAACCTGCTGGCAGGTAAGACATTTGGAGACATAAGTGGCTACATCCTGTTTCATACCACTCCACCAAAAGTATTGTCTGATGTCATGGTACATTTTTGTCGACCCAGGATGTATAGAAAATGGGGAGCTGTGAGCTTCAGCTAACAATGCTTCCCGGAGTTCTTGGTTGTCAGGAACACAAAGTCTCGTGCCCTGCCAAACGATACCGTCTGCGTCCATTCTGAATTCTGTCTGCTTCTCCAAATTCTGAATTATCGCCCAAATCTCTCCATCATCCTTCTGCGCTTCCTTGATCCTAGTCAGTAACTCAGGTTCTACTCTAAGATTCGCCCAGTATCTGTGCTGCCCACGTACCATGATTTCGATGTCTAGCCGCTCCAAGTCTCTTATGTTTTGTTCCTTGATCTCAATGCCGTTGATCATTCCGGACATTTTGCTGAGTGCATCTGCTACTACATTAGCTTTCCCGGGATGATACTGTAGGTTAATATCATAATCCTTCAACAGTTCCAACCATCTCCTTTGTCTCATGTTCAATTCTCGCTGTGTGAAGATATACTTCAAGCTCTTGTGATCCGTGAAAATGTCGCATGATTCTCCGTATAAGTAATGCCTCCATATCTTCAATGCGAACACCACTCCAGCAAGTTCCAGGTCATGCGTAGGGTAGTTTTCTTCATAGGGCTTAAGCTGCCGTGAAGCATACGCGATCACTTTCCCATGTTGCATGAGAACACAGCCCAGTCCCTTCCCCGATGCATCGCTATAGATCTGAAATCCACCTGTACCAGATGGGAGAGTAAGAATAGGTGCAGATACTAACTTCTGCTTTAGGTCTTCGAAGCTCTTCTCTCGATCTTCCGTCCAGACGAATTTCTCTCCTTTTCGCATCAGTTTGGTGAGAGGCAATGCCAGGCGGGAAAAGTTCTCCACGAATCTGCGATAATATCCAGCTAAGCCTAAGAAACTGCGGACTTCTGTTGCTGACGTTGGTCTTGGCCATTTAGTGATAGCCTCAACCTTCGCTGGGTCCATAGTGATCCCTTCAGCTGATACGATGTGACCTAAGAATGCCACCTTGTTTAACCAGAACTCGCACTTGGAGAATTTCGCATACAGCTGCTTCTGACGAAGAATCTGTAGTATCATACGGAGATGGTCTTCGTGTTCCTCCGTGGACTTTGAGAAAATCAGGATGTCATCGATGAATACAATGACAAACTTATCAAGGAATTCATGGAAGATTCTGTTCATCAGATCCATGAATACTGCTGGAGCATTAGTCAGGCCGAATGGCATGACCACAAACTCATAATGGCCATAGCGGGTACGAAAAGCAGTCTTGGCAATATCCTGCTCTTTAACCCTTAGCTGATGGTAGCCTGACCTTAGATCGATCTTTAAGAAGTGTTTGGCTCCTTGAAGTTGGTCAAACAGATCGTCTATACGTGGCAGTGGATATCTATTGCGGATGATAATCTTATTAAGTTCACGGTAGTCAATGCAAAGTCGCATGCTGCCGTCCTTCTTCTTAACGAACAAGACCGGTGCGCCCCATGGAGATGCGCTTGGTCTAATGAACCCTCGTTCAAGAAGTTCCTGCAGTTGGTCCTTCAGTTCTTTTAGCTCTATGGGAGCCATACGATACGGAGCCTTAGAGATTGGCTCAGCTCCTGGAACAAGGTCGATGTTGAACTCCACTTCTCGTGCAGGTGGTATGCCTGGAAGTTCAGCTGGGAAAACGTCTTGAAATTCCGAAACTACTGGTTGATCCTGAATCGATGGGGATTCAGCATCCATGTCATGAACCGTAGCTAGATAACCTTCGCAGCCATGTGACAGTAATGCACGTGCTTGCAAGGTAGATATGACTTGTACAGACCGTCCGGGTATGAACCCGTTATGAATGTACTCTGGTGCGTTAATGTCGCCGAAGATCACCCGATATGAGTGGCAGTCTATGGTAGCATGGTGCTTGGATAGCCAGTCCATGCCGAGGATCATATCGAATTCAATCATGTCTAGGGGAAGTGCATCTACTGCACGAACTTTATCGTCAAACTCTAGAGGAAGACTCTTGTATACATGAGTTATTAATACAGAGTCCCTCAAAGGCGTGGAAATGGTAAGCCTATTTTCTAATGGCAAGGGAAGTGTCCTGATGTTCTTAGCATAGGAAGTGGAAATAACTGAATGAGTGGCACCCGTGTCGAAAAGAACACATGCAGCATGGCCGTACATATACAAAATTCCAGTAATGGTACCTGTAGATTTGTTTGCCTGATCGCGCGATGTCGTGTAGACACGCCCAGTGGTAGGAGGCGGTTTAGTATCAGCATGACCCGAAGTACCCTCCATTTCACCCTTACGGTAATCTCTCATATGATGGCCAGGGAGGCCGCACTTGTAGCACGCGTCGGAATCACGACGACATGGGCCAGGGTGTCTGCGATGGCAAGTACTGCAAAGAGGATGAGTGAATCCTCCAGCAGGAGTCCTTGCTTGCTGAGGGCCTGCTGATGACAAAATGTGTTAAAATAAAGTATATGCACGAGTATAAGACATATGCGTCATAAGATATTCACCAGTGTTAGCTGAACGGTTAGGCTGAGAACCCCTGTGGTTCTGGTCCTTCCCGTTACCGTGGTTCCTGGTAGAGATTAATATAGTGTCAGCATGAGAGTTATAACATGAAATCATGAGAAGATGCGTAAATAGTAGGACCTGCTGTTGTTGGAGTGTCCCGCATTGTTACGGTAATTATCATTACCGCTGCGCCTTTCCACAACAGAACGGTCGTTATTGTGACCGTTTCCTTTGGGCTGATGAGGCTGCTGCTGGGTAGCCGGCTGAGACCGGTCCCCAGTTTTCTGCCTGGAAGATACAGTTTAAGAGATGATTAAAGAACATATAATGATAGGATGCGGTCCGGTTAACGCTAGAACACGAAATGTTTTACCTCTTGTCGGGTCTTTCAGCTTCCCCGAACTCATCTCGTTCCTGCAACATCTCAAGCTTCCTTGCTGCGTCGGCCACTTGTGCTACTGTATTGAACGTAGCACATACCAGATTGTTCGCGGCCGATGTGCGAAGTGCCCACCTAAAGTGGTGTGCCTGCTCCTCAGGAGTACCAGCTGCTGCTCCCAGAAAACCAGCTAGGCGAAGAAAGCGCTGCATGAATTCGTTGCTATTCTCGCCCGCTCTCTGACGTATCTCATGGTATTCACGCTTGAGTTTGTCCTGCTCTGCCTTAGGAAAGAACTGCTCCATCACTCTCTCCTTGAATTGGGCCCATGTCAAACCAGCGACCCATTCATCACCTCCTTCTGACTGCGTCAAAGCTAGCCACCAGTTGAGTACATCGCCTTCAAACCGGTAGCATGCCAATCTCGCCTTGAAGGCGGGGTCACATCCCATAGCATTGAAAATCTTCTCAATGTGAGTCAACCAGCTTTCAGCATCGCTGGGGCTATCAGTCTTTTCAAAAGCTCTAGGACGGAGCTTGTTAAATCTTTCCAACCATACTGCTAGTGTCACTGGGGGAGGAGGAGGAGGTGCCTGATTCTGCTGCTGCTGATTGTTGGCAGCTTGGAATTTAGCACGAATGTCATTCCTCAGTTGAGGAAGTAAGGCTTGCATGGCAGCCTGAATTGCAGCATTGAGCTGCTCTTGCTCGCGTGTGAGAACCATCTGACAGTATAACATAAACATATGATTAACAGTTCAAACATAAAATATAAAAAAAAATTTATACCAAAAATTTCACGAGAAAAATTTTATGCAAGAAAATCTTTGTATGAATGCATGATGCGGTTTTATGAAAACTTTTGATGCTCGAGAGTGAACGCCTCCGGTCAGTTCACTCAAAATAAAAGACATATCGAGGGGAAGCCTATGGGTCGGTCCCAAATCTTAAAGTTTCGATAAAACACATGCGACTAAATAGGGCCAGTCCTGTACCAACCATTAATTAGTCAAAAACCCTGTAACAATGACATGTATATGTATGCTTAAAAATGATGAATGCATGAAAACAACTGTCAGTTCTAGGAAGACCGTAGTGACTACCCACTAATCACAGGTCATATTTGAGAGCCTATAGGTCGAAACCTTGGGCTCTGATACCATAAATGTAACACCCCATTTTGGAAATGGAATATTACGCATAATCATGGCGTGTCATCAAAGCATACAAGGATAAATGTCTAAGCATTATTCCACCATAAGAGGGAAATACCGGAATCAAACATCGGTAACCCCAAAGTAAAGCTCATCACACACAAACATAAATACTGTAAAAGGAAAGGACGAAACAATGTCCATAGCAACTGTATCAAGGTAAAGGAAATGCATAAAGTAAAGAAAGACAGTAAAGCTTCCAATCCATATGCACGTACGTTTGAGATCTACGAGCATCCCTGAGTACCTGCCGTTTTGGGAACATGAAAAGGAAAACGGCTGAGCAAGACGCTCAGTGCACGGATGTACAATATAGCATGAAATAGGATAAACATGTAACATATAACAGCGGAAGACTAAGTTCTGAGTAAACTGGTTAAGTATTAAGAAAACTGGTTTTATAGTTTGAAAAGCCTTATGTTTATCTTATGAAAACTGTTTTAACATAAATATACCATAGCCCATATAGGTCATGAAAAGGTCACGTGCATGAATACTTGGAGGGGTGACCTCATCATGCTGATTAGAGGGGATGCCTCTAATTAATATACTGATTTGGGTAGGAGGGATCAACTCCTTGTGAAGGATGCAAGGCACACACCACATTCACCATGATAAACTGAATAAAACATGTAACTAGGATGCACCCATACGCCCCACCTGATATAATAATATGGCCAAAACTGAAAAGGGACGCCACGAGCAATCACTCCGCCGTGGGGAAGTCATAACATTGGTGCCTCCAATGTTATGGTTATGGTACCTCCATAACTAGGTGAAACTGGTCATGCTTGTATATGGCTATAGATTATGCTAATTAAACATAAGCAGTTCAAAACAATAAAACAAATGCTGAGGAAAACAGTTGGCTGCATACGGGGAAATCCTAATAAGGAAAGAATGTCCATACTGAAAGGACGGGAATCCGTACCTCAAGTCCAGTGAATGAACGGAAGAAAGACTCCTACTTCTGGATCACTAACGCTACATGAATACACACGTGTATAAGTATCGATTCACTGATTACGTACTGGGTTTTATGTCTCATTTTAGCTGACTTGGTATGTTTTAGGTCATGGTTCACTGTTTAAAGCCTTAAACTGTGTTTATCTTGTATTCTGATTAATCTGATTAAGTATTACTGGTATTTCATGTATTATTATACTTACTGTGTAATAATAAGTAACTTTCCAAAAATAGCAGGTTTCCAAAAATAGAAAGTTTCCAAAAATAGAAAGTTTCCAAAAATAGAAAGTTACCAAAAATAGAAAGTTTCCAAAAATAGAAAGTTTCCAAAAATAGAAAGTTTCCAAAAATAGAAAGTTTCCAAAAATAGAAAGTTTCCTAAAATAGAATTTACTGCTTAAAATAGATTAGTTTCTAAAAATAGATCAGCTGCCTTAATTAAATAAGTTTTCATATATAGAAGGTTTTCCATGATTAGATTAGCTGCCTGAAATAGATATATTTCCATATATAGAAGGTTTCCATTAATAGATTAGTTGCCTTATTTAATTAAGTTTCTATAAATAGAAGTTTCCATATTTAGAATTAAGCTGGTTACATAAGCTAACATATAAGTCTAAGTGTTTATAAGCTGATTTCTTAAGTCATATGATATAGTATATAGTTTAATTATTATTTCATGTATTTTAATTAAACTATAGGTTAAGCATTTTAATTAAAGTATAACATGTTTTAATTAAAATGAAATAAATACTTAGGTTAAAATGTGTATTATTATTATTAATAATATAACCTAAGTCATGTCTAAATTAATTAATTATAGGCATGTTTTAAATAATTAATTAATTATAACTTATAACATAAAATACTTAGGTTAAATTAATATCATGCTAAATTAATAATTAAAATAACCTAAGTCATGATTTAATTAATATCTCATGTTATTAATTAATTTATATCCTAAGTTCATAATTCATAAAAATTAACATGTAGCATAAATCATGATTTAACCAACGAACCATGAATCGGGCATGAACTCGACACCGTACCCCGAGCCAAACTCGGGGCACGTGTGCCTCCTTGCTGCCGTGGGTCCCATAAGCACCAACCAAGACCTAAAATGGTCTTGGTGGTGGCGGCAATAAGCAAACCAAACCCCCCTCGGGTTTGTTTTGCTAGGCGGCTAAAAACAAACACCCTTTTAAATCATTCTTTGATTTTTATTTACCCCAAAACATGTTAGATCAATGTTAAATTTTCATGTTTTAATAAGAAAATAATAACATGTTCATGAAAATAATCAAAGATTAAAAAGAATTAAAAAGAAGGGTTTAGAATGATATACCAATACGTAGCTTGAAAGGGGATGAACAAACACGGTTTATAACACTTGTATTTAATGTCAAAAATCAACAACACCCTCCTATGGTGGTGTTCTAGGTGGCGGCACAAGAGAGAGCAAAGAGGAGGAGGAGAAAATCTTTTAGGGTTTATGTTTTCTTTCTTGAAAAAGTGAAAATGAAAACTAGTTTTACTCTTTACCCCCCTTTACTTGTAAAAGTCCATGGGCTTAGCCCATTTCTTGTTGTTGTGCCGTGGGTATGGGGGCCCCACATGGGGTACCCGTACCTTTCTCGTGTCCTGATGTTTCGTGTTCGTTCGTGGTTAAACGTGCTCGTGTTTAAAGTGTTTCTGTTTATTTTATCATGTCCTTTATCGTAATCTTAACGCTCGTAATTATATTATATGTATTTACGTAATTATTCTAGTTCGTATTTTAAATGGTGATCATGATTTAATTATGTTCACGTGACATATTTATTAACTGTTTATCATGAGTTCGTACGTAATCGATACTTGTCATGTCATACACGTATGCACTTGCTTGATTATTAGCACATGAATGTGATCAATACTAAATGAGGTAAGTTTTAATCTAGGACGTACGATCTTAAGGGCACTATTCATGGTAAAAGCATGCGGGTTTTACAATATCATTATTATTTAATAATTATAAGTTAAGACTAAGTATTTAATCATTATTAAAGTTTACAATATAATTAAACATGACATATTATATGCTTGTTAAACTATATGTTATTTCATTTTATTTATTTAATAAGCCTATTATTAATTATGGAAATACGTTAAATATGGAAACATGCCATTTAGGGATATATACTAAATATGGTAATATGCTATTTATGAAAATATACTAAATATGGTAACATGCTATTTATGGAAACATACTAACTATGGTAACATGCTATTTATGAAAACATACTAAATATGAAAACTTTCTATTTTTGGAAACTTACTAATTATAGAAACTTTCTATTTTTGTAAAATTACTATATATGGAAACCTACTATTTTGGGAAGTTACTATATATAGAAACCTGCTATTTTTAGAAAGTTACTCCTTATGTTATAACAAGTATTATAACACTTAAAACATGAAATACACTAATCTAAAACACATGAAACATTAAGAATCACATGATTAAACAAGAACAAGTAAAACAAGTAAAGAACACGTCAAGTAAGCTAAATAACCAGTATGTATAAGTAAAACAAACACTTATTCATGTCCCTTTATTTATGTAGCTATCGTGAAGTCGGAGTGATCTTCCACTTTCATTTTCATCCTTCATTACTGGACATAAGGTACGGATATTCCGTCCTTCAATAAGGAATTTCTTTTCCTATATTAGGATTCCCCGTTTGCAGCCATCTCTTTTCCCAAGTAGTTTACATGTATTAAACACTTTTCAGTATATGTTATGTTTATTTTATATTTCCTGAGCTATATACATGCGTGCCAGTTCCACCTAGTTATGGGGGTACCATAACCATAACACTAGAGGCACCGGTGTTATGACTCTTCTGTAGTGAGAGTGATTGCTCGCAGCATCCCTATAAAGTTATTTGGCCTATTTTATTATTATCATGTGGGGCGAATGGGTGCATCCTAGGATAAGTTTATTAAGATTAAATGGTAACTGCGGTGTGTGCCTTGCATCCGTTAAAGGAGTTGATCCCTCCACTCACACTATTATAATTAGAGGCAACTCCTCTAATTGCATGATGAGGTCACCCATCTATGTCTTCATGCATGGTGATACCTCATGATCTATATGGGCTCTTGGGCATATTTAAAATACAATTTTTAGTATAAAATAAATATAAGTCTTTTCAGAATATAAAGCAGTCTATAAAACATACACCAGTTTTTCTCAGGACTTACATTATTCCGCTGTACTATCATTTCATACTTTGCTTATGTTTATGTTATTCATTTCATTATCATATAGCCATTCACTGAGCGTATTGCTCAGTCGTATATTTTCTTTGCATGACCCAAACGGCAGATACCCAAGGACAACCTGGAGCATTTGGATGACGTGCAGAGGATGGAAGCTGCCTTAGACTTCTTCTTCTTTTGCCTCATATTCTTATGCTTGCTTGGACGCTTGTTTTGTCCTTTCCTATTCCATTTACGTTATTTATGTTTTGGGCTTATGTATGGGAACCGATGTTTCATTCTGGTTTTCCCTTTATGGTCATTTATGTTTTAGGACATTACCTTGCGTGCTTTGATGACACGTCATAATTATCATGTAACGATCTAGTTATCAAAGTGGGGTGTTACAATTATGGTATCAGAGCCCAAGGTTTCGACCTGTAGGCTCTTAAATCGACCTGTGGCTAGTGGGTAGTCACCAGCGTCTTCCTAAACTGACAATTGATTTTCATGTATCATTGTTTTCTATTAAGTTTTGACTAAGTAATGGTTGGGACAGGGTTGGCCATATTTAGTCGCATGTGCTTTTCATTCGAATTTTGTTTTGTGAACAGATCCATAGGCGTTCATCCTTGCTCATGTCAATTTTGTTTATGAACCGACCCATAGGCTTTCACCTTGCTCATGTCAATTTTGTTTTGTGAACCGACCCATAGGCGTTCACCCTTGCTCATGTCAATTTCATTTGGCTATGCCTTCATGAACTATACCATACATCTCTAATGTTGAACCTATGTTTTTAAAATATTAATCAATTTAGGTTGTTCCTCTTTTAAACTGTCAGACAACTGCATAATAGCAATATTCCACTGATGTTTTGACTAGTATGGATTGGAACCCAGCCATCCATATTTAGTCCCATGATTGTTAAATTCTATCCATGATATTTTCCCTTGAAATTTGACAAGTATGGAATGAACCATAATCATCTATACTTGGTCACATGTCTTATCTTCAAATCTTGTCGATGGAAGCATAGCCATCCACACCCGTCTATGTTTAATCTCCATTGATTAAGTTTTTATGTTCCTTATGACGACGATGCTTTCATACCCTCAAGTTGATTTCGTCTTCATGCTGATTATGTCTTACGTCTCCTTATGTTGATTTCGTTTTCATCATGTTGATTACGCGTTCATGCTGGACATTGATGGATTTTATTTAATCCTTCTTTTATGATAGTCATGGTTGGTTTTCATTGATCATGATTTCATGTTGATCATCGTTGAATTTCGTCTAATCATACTTTTGCGTTTTTCTATGCAACCATAATTATGTCTACGCCGGAAGGGCTAGGCTATCATGTTGCTTGCTTCAGTTCGGTTGCCTAACCGTTTAATCAATTAGTTCCTTTAAAAGCATGTCAGATGATTGATACCGATACCATATTCCATGTGTACTACACGTACCATAATCCAAGTGTATTTTTCACTTACAATACTCCATGAGTATTCATTAGTTGATTCTCAATCATGTTAGGCGTATTGTACTTGCCGATATTTTACAAAATACTGATGCTGCTCACAATTGGAGATTCTACAAGATGCTGATGTTGCACACATATTTGGAGATCCTACAAGACGAAGACAAAGGCGTTAGATCGTAACGATCGAACGAGAAATATGGTTCACCACCAAAAGATTTCCATCACAATCCATGTCCATACCTTTTTAGTTAAATGTCACACGTCATTCAGTTGTCTGTTCAGACATATGAGTGGGAACCGGTACCAGTCGGCCACTCAGCTGAATGGTTACATGAATCACCGTCATGATAATGACCGTCATGGGACTGACAGACGGGGAGGTAGTAACAACTATCGTAACAATATATACTTTGCCAATGACAGAAACTCCTGTAACGGACGTGACCAGACATACAGAGGGTCAGCAGTCCAACCGATCCGACAATCCTGGCATAATAATCTAAGACTTTCAACATTATTCGTTTTCACATCTGGAGACACATGTCAAGACACCAGTCGAGACACATGTCGTACGTATATTTCTCAAAACATGAGTCAAGATACACGACTCACGCATAACTTTTGAACTAGGCCTCATTAATTCAGGGTACACACCAAGGGGTATACCCATTCTGTTGTGCCATATGTGAATCAAATCATTAGAAATTTCAGTACCATCTTTGGCGTATTGTTCATGTTTGGACACGCAGTGTTCGTTCTGTGTGAGACGGATGAAACACACTAAGTGAGATCTACCACTCTTACCTAGTGTATTGATATTACACCTCTATTTCTCGATCCTAGATTTCATTTATTTTGTTAAAGACGTCGTTGTATCACCCATGGGTACAAGGATTTCCTCTCAGTTCGACGACAAGATCTATTCTGCTAATGCACTTTCCATCTGGTATGTGCAAGTTCGATATGAATCCAGACATGAAATGGATTGACTAACAGCACACCATGCTACGATTTATTCCAGTTCACACCGAGTCATGTTCGGCGATATTCAGGTCCATGAATATAGTCATCATGTGTTGATACCGGGAAAATCTGAAAAAAATACTTCTACTTTTTGAGCACATGCTTCATTATCCCTTGACTACGAAGACCTTCTATCTACCCTTCATGACGAGATTTTTCTGAAGTTATTAGATCCATAACCGGCCGATTGTGCCAAAAATTTCTAAAAGCAATTCTAGAAGAACTACCAGGCACACCACCTATTCGGGAAGAGAAGTTTGACATGGAGCTCAGGGAGTTGGAAGAACAACCGTAAGAGTTGCTAGAACGATGTTTTATACACCGAGTGTATCACCCTGGGGCGCCAGTTCGGTTTATCAAAGAAGAAGGATGGTAGCATGGAGTTATGCATCAATTATCGTAAATTGCACAAGATCACCATTCATAATAGTTATTCCCTCCCAAGTATTAATGATCTATCCGATCAACTACCAGACTCTAAACACTTTCCAAGATCGATTTATGATTCAGGCTATCTTCATCGGCGAGTGAAAGAGCCGGACATTTCCGTGACTTCTTTTCGCACACGTTATGGTCAGTATGAATTCGTTTTTACGTCTTTTGGTCCCACGAATACCAATAGTAATTATGGACTTGAGAAATCGAGCTTCCAGGAATTCCGGACGAGTTCATCATTTTTGTTCATTGCTAACATTCTGACCTTCTCTAAGTCTAGAGAAGAGCACAAAGACCATCTTCGTTTTATGTTACAAATTCTACGACAGAAAAAATTTCATACTGAATTCTTCAAGTACGAATTTTGGTCGATCATAGTGACACACGGAACCACAATGTTATTACGGTTAGTCATTATGACTAAGCTTATGCGCAAAGGAGAGAATCCTGCACAAATTTATGTGTTCCAGAGAATCCTACGCTAAGAGAGGTCTAATTTACCGAGACTCATAGTCTTCCAGAAATGCCTATGTATCCAGTTCCTACGAATGTATCATGATCTCAAACCACATTCCGGTGGATCGATATGAAACAAGATGAAGTTACGTTCATATCTAAATGCCTGACTTACCAACAGGTTAAGATAGAACGCCAACATGCTAGTAGTTATTTCAAACATTAGAAATTTTTGAATAGAAGTAGACAAGATCTCCATGGATTTTGTTACCGGACAATCGCAGGCTCAGAAGAAGCATAGTGCTATCTGGGCCGTTGTCCGGCCATTTAAACTAGCCTATACGTTTTATTTCATCCGAAAGAATTACATAGTTAGCAAGTCTGTAGGGAGTTCAGCAAGAAATCGTACAATTTCACGGTATTCCGTCAACAATCATACCATAGGAAATTTTTGTTCACGTTTACGTTGACGCTCACAATTACGTCTCACGTTCGCGTTCACGACTTTGTACGCGTTTACGTCCTTATTCCATTTCACGATTTGCTTTTCGCACTCACGTTCATGACGTCGTTCACATTCATGATCGTATTCTATAATTTACATTTCACTTTAAGTTTGGAGAGTTTTATAGAAAGCTTGGGAGACCAAACTCAAGTTTAGCACAACTTACCATCTTCTGACCGACATTTCACATCTCATTTCTCGTCTCATCTCTTATCGTTTGGCGTTGCCTCCTCAGTTATTGCACGTTCACGATATGTTTCACATATCATGTTCACCCTGCGTCTCTCACACGTTCGCGATATGTTTCACGTATCACGATCACCATATGTTTCATAAGTTACATTCACCATATCTCCATGTATCACGTTAACAATTGTTCACGTATCACGTTCGCAATTGTCTCGTGAATCATTGCTCAGCGATTTCTAATATCATTCTTTTCAGGTTATCCGTGTCGTATCGTTTCACGTATCTTTACATTTTATATTTAATTCACTCGATCAGATTCATGAGAACCTATCTTAAGTTGACCGACCAGAACTTATGCGTATCGTCAAGACGGAGTCATGAAGACCAAGATTTAGTCTTTTCGTCAAGATATTTTTGAGGAACCGTTCCAAGCGGGAAGCCGCTTTGGAAACGAAGAAATCCATCTGGATCTCTTATCCCCATTCCTTCCATAATTCAGGTATGTTTGTTTCAGTCACGTCATGTTCCATACTCTCTTCAGCCACATCACGTCCATGTCCATTTTAGCGTATCGTATCTGTAATTTCAGGACGAATTATTCTTTTAGAGGGGAAGAGTTGTAAAACCCGATTTAAAATCCTAAGCTCGTTAAATGCATGAATTTACGGTTAAATTAAAACTTTTTAGTTAATTAATATACGACATGAATCACGAAAATTTAATACGAACGTTACGTATATTAATTAATTATTATAAGTATTACCTATGTTAACATGAATATTAATGCACGATAAGTATTTACGAATAATCATACAAGAAATAAAACACGAA
The DNA here is from genome assembly GCA_025667525.1 of Glebionis coronaria. Lineage (NCBI taxonomy): Eukaryota > Viridiplantae > Streptophyta > Magnoliopsida > Asterales > Asteraceae > Glebionis > Glebionis coronaria. The sequence goes on along the minus strand of JANFOE010001444.1, from coordinate 313,710 downwards.
CATAAGATACGACACACACGATCAATACTTAAGACACGAAAACTAAAAACGAATGTATAAGTATGTGTGTGTTGGGTGGCGTCCAAACCAAAAGAGAAGAAAGGGCTTTTGCCCAATCCATTAACAATCCAATTCTAAACCAACAAGGACTCCAGGTAATTTTTCATAAAACATAAACACAGGAAAATAATAAAACCCTAAAACATTTCTTCCTCCCTCTCTTTGGTCGCGGCATCAACCAACACCACAAGGACGTTTTTTTTCCATTTGATCTTTGATTTCTACAGTATAGTGTTCATGTTTAAAACCTTATTAATCACACGCATATGGTATCCTCGAATCCTTTTCATTTTAATTATTATGTTATGATTACGGATCTTTAAAAACAAATGAATAAAAACATGAAATCATTGAAGATTTAAAAAGATTAAGGGATTTGGGTCTGGGTTTGTTAGGTTTGTACGCAAACCGAGACCCTTAAGGGTCTCGGTGGTGTTGTTTTCCCCACCAGCCGCAACCCTAAAAAGGGCGGTGGTGGTTTTGTGTTGCTAGCCGCAACCCCAACTGCCATAGCAGCATGGTGCATTGCCTAAACAGTGGGAACCGAGACCATAGCAGGTCTCGGTGGTAAACAGTAGGCAGCAGGGGGCGTGGCAGCTAAGTAGTGGCAACCCTCGCTAGGTCAGGGGCTACGTTGGCAGCAGTAATGGCACCGGTGGCTGTTGTGGTGTTTGAATGCAAGACATAGCCACTAGGTTGTGGTGTTGCGTGGTTTTCGAGGCGATACCGAGACCTCCATGGTCTCGGTGGAGTTTCTTGAGGGGTTCGGTTAACACCAAACACGCAAGGGGTGTTTGGCAAATTTTTATAAACATGTATTTTTAGTTTATTAATTAATTAGTTTAATTCAAAACATGGTTAATTGAATTAACTAATATTCCTGACTTAGGATATAATTTTATTTAAATAAAAACTATGGTTTATGTATGTTCATTTTATTTAAATAAACTTAGGTTAAAATAATTATTTACATAATTATTCATGTACATTTAATTAATTAAAACATAGCTTAATTAATTAATATCATTTATATTCAAAAAGATTAATGTCATTTTAAGGTAAAGTTGAATTATTTAATCATGCAATATTATTAATTAATAATAACTTATGATAACATGTAATATCCATATTAATTAATAATTATAAGTTAAGACTAAGTATTTTATCATTATTAAACTTTACAATATAATTAAACATGATATATTATATGCTTATTAGACTATATGTTATATCATTTTATTTATTTAATAAGCCTATTATTAATTATGAAAATACGTTAAATATAGAAACATGCCATTTTGGGAGATATACTAAATATGGTAATATGCTATTTATGGAAACATACTAAATATGGTAACATGCTATTTATGGAAACATACTAACTATGGTAACATGCTATTTATGGAAACATACTAAATATGGAAACTTTCTATTTTTGAAAACTTACTAATTATCGAAACTTTTTATTTTTGGAAAGTTACTATATATGGAAACCTGCTATTTTTGGGAAGTTACTATACATAAAAACCTGCTATTTTTAGAAAGTTACTCATTATGTTTTAACAAGTATTATAACACTTAAAACATGAAATACATTAATCTAAAACACATGAAACATTAAGAATCACATGATTAAACAAAAACAAGTAAAACAAGTAAAGAACACGTCAAGTAAACTAAATAATCAGTATGTATTAGTAAAACAAACTCTTATTCATGTCCCTTTATTTATGTAGCTATCGTGAATTCAAAGTGATCTTCCACTTTCGTTTTAATCCTTCATTACTGGACATAAGGTACGGCTATTCCGTCCTTCAGTAAGGACACTTCTTTCCTATATTAGGATTCTCCGTTTCCAGCCATCTGTTTTCCCCAGTAGATTACGTGTCTTAAACACTTTCAGTATATGCTATGATTATTTTAGATTTCCTGAGCTATATACATGCATGCCAGTTCCACCTAGTTATAGGGGTACCATAACCATCACACTGGAGGCACCGATATTATGACTATTTGTGGTGAGAGTGATTGCTCGCAGCGTCCCTTTACAGTTATTTGGCCTATTTTATTGTTATCACATGGGGCGAATGTGTGCATCCTAGGACAAGTTTATTAAGATTACATGGTAACTGCAGTGTGTGCCTTGCATCAGTTACAGGAGTTGATCCCTCCACTCAGACTATTATAACTAGAAGTAACCCATCTAAGTACATGATGAGGTCACCCCTCTATGTATTCATGCACGGTGATACCTCATGATTTATATGGGATCTTGGGCATATTTTAAAATACAGTTTTCAGTATAAAATAAACATAAGTCTTTTCAGAATATATACCAGTCTATAAAACATACACCAGGTTTTCCCAGGACTTACGTTAATCCGCTGCACTATCATGTCATACTTTGCTTATGTTTATGCTATTCATTTCATTGTCATATATCCATTCACTGAGCGTATTGCTCAGTCGTATATTTTCTTTCCATGACCCAAACGGCAGGTACCCAAGGACAACCTGGAGCATTTGGATGACGTACTTAGGATGGAAGCTGCTTTAGACTTCTTCTCCATTTGCCTCATATACTTATGCGTGCTTGAACGCTTGTTTTGTCCTTTCCTATTCCATTTACTTTATTTATGTTTTAGGCTTATGTATGGGAACCGATGTTTGATTCTGGTTTTCCCTTTATGGTCATTTATGTTTTAGGACATTACCTTGCATTCTTTGATGACACGCCATAATTATCATGTAACGATCCACGTATCAAAGTGGGGTGTTACGTTTATGGAAAATGTTGTATACAAAGTCTTTGCAGCTCAAAACTTGTAATCCCTTTGTAAATAACTTTCGGCTAGTTGCTGAATTTGGCACAATTAGTTTTATCAAGTTTTTTAGGGCTTGTAACACTTACGGATATTTACACAATTAGTCCTTTTGTATCATAAACATAAAATAAGGACTAATTGTGCAATTCTCTTGAACTTCAAGGGTCCTTCTTGTATATTGAGTAAACTTTAGGGACCAAACTGGTAATTTTAATATTTACAAGGGTATAAAGTGTAAATTCTTCAAAGTTGAAGGACCATTCTTGTAGATCTTCAAATCTTCAAGGACTTTTCTTGAAAATTCATAACTTGAGCCCGGTTCATTGTGCAGCTTCGTTTCTCGTGTTCCTTTTTGCTTGTTTCTTGTGATCTTTTGTCTTTTTCACGATACCCACACCTAAAACATACAAAGAAGAAACACAGTATATTTGACGGTATTTTATGGCAATTTTACACATTAAAAGCTCGTTTAGGACGATGAGACTATGTATAAATGCAGTCTCATCATAGATAAAATCCCACCTCTTACCAAAGACTAACAAATAAACAAACATCAACATATAGGTGTCCAAGTATCACTTATTCAAAAGACAAATGAAAACTAAGAGGAATGGGGATCTCTTCCTAAATGCAATCCTATGGCAACTCCAGTCCTAGCCACTTCTATTCTCACGCTTTACCACATTATCAACTGAAAGAGACACTAAAATTGTGACAATCCGTCAATTTGAGGTCGGTATTTTATTCTCAAATATTATTTAAAATCATTTTTTTTATTGTTAATTTATGAACTCACTCACCTTTGGAAAGAAATTGGATTTTACGTCTTAAAGTAGCATCGACTACGTCTAAACTGGAGAACTCTACGTTACGTGTTAACGTCTACATACTCCGTTTTTGTAACAGTCTGACATTTCAGATAATAAATTTATTCTCGTATATTATTTTGGAATTTTAATTTGTGTTGGTTCATAAACTCACAAATTTACAAGAAGAAATTAGGACTTACGTGCATAATTAAGCGTCTTTTATGATTAAACCGGAAACCCTAGGTTTACGTATTTACGCTTTTGTGCTCCGTTTTTTATGAGACAATTTATATTAGAATCTTTTTGTGCCGTAGATTCATAATTTATAAAAATATTTTTCATAAATCGACCCGAGGGCACGTAAATCGAGAAAACTAGAATCAAGGAGTACCCGTAAATTAGTGGGGATGAAACAAGTATACACTTATCTCAACCCCACTATGGGCGGCCAAGACAAGGACACCACCACCCTTTGGTGGCAAGCTAACATGAACTAAATGGACACATGTCCATCTAGTCTTATAAAACCACAAAACCAATAAATTAGCTAAACCGAAACCATTTCCTTTCATTTCATACATGCAAAACCTCTCAATCTCTTTCTCTTTTCTCCCTTTGCCGTCCCATTTACACCCACAAACACCACAAGTGATAAAAAATTTAACCATAAATCTTATGTATAATCTACATATGATAATAACCCATTGAAGACATACTCTTGGTGATCTCAAGGTGTCTTCATACTCTTGGTGATCTCAAAGTGGTCTTGATATTTCATAAGATTGGTTACCAAAAACCAAGTCTTGTTCTTAACCTTTTACTGTATTGGTTGGTAACAAGATCATTTCTTCTATCATCTTGTTATTTTGTAAATGTACTCATGTATTTTCTTTATAAATTATGTATATGATGATAAATGATGATCAAAATATTGTGCGGGGTATTTGTGTTAATAGATTTGGTTAAAAAGACAAAAATCAACAAGTAAAAATGTTAAAATCTTAGTTAATTACATAGGTTGTATAAAACAGTAAGTTTCAATATGATCACTTGGTTAAATGGCTTGGATTATTAAACATAAAGATAGATAAATGAGTTTTACATATGTGGTGAGTTGGCCACTCAATGGAATCATTAAAATGAGCAAGATATGATCAAAATACTATTGAGGTACAAATCTGTATAGTTTGTTTTGGACGAATTATTAGAAATACTTGGAAGTTGATTGAGCAGTGGTTATAAAAGATTTATTTGTAGCACACATCATGTAACTTATGTTGTTCCAATTTGAGCCTCTATCCCCTTGTAGAACTCAAGATATGGAAAAAATGGTCGACATGACTTTTGTAATCAAATTTGTAAATAAACTATATAATATAAAAAGAGCACTCAAGTAAATATTATTATAAAATAAATATATAGAAGCCACTAATTGATAATAACTATTATAAAATGAGTTTGTATACTAAAATAAATAAACATGGCATTTAAAGTAAAACTCAAATGTTTTCTAAAATTATAAAACTATATATAAGTTTTACGTCTTTTCGGCTAAAACCGAAAGATTAACGTTTTCGCCAAATAAACTTAGACGGTCGGACCCGTCTAATGTAACATTTTTATAACTCATATACTGATATGTAAACACATTTGACAAGTAAAAACCTATAAACCCGAGCTTTATAACTTATGGACCATAATGGGCCAAAGTAGCCTTATTGGACCATTAGCCCAACTAGTTTGGCTTAACAATAATGGACTTACTCATGGCCTTAACCCACTTGGGCCCAACATATGAGTATAGACCTGGTATTAAAAGTATAAACGGGCTAATATAATGAATTGAACTCTTAATGGGCTTATTGGGCCTTAATATGTAAATGGGTTAAAACTAGTAACTAGTCTAAATTTGACTAACACATAACAACCATAATGTTGTATGAAGAGCTAAAATCCCACTTGATCATCATCATACTTATAATATCATCACATATACATAACCATTATTTTTATAAATTCAATTGACGAAAGTCTAAGACCGAGTATTATTTGTCTAGGTTTCCGTGATTGAAGCACGCACCGTACATCCTAATCGTTGATAACCCGCCTTTCCCAATCATCGTGAGTTCATAGCCTCGCACTCTTTTAAAGGATTTATGAAATGTTTTATAAACCCACGAGGGAGATAACATGCTAGTTTTAATAAAAATAGGACACCAGTTTTCCCGATTGTATGCTTATTGATATGGACCCAAATGATTATATGACCCAATGAATGAAATGAAATGGATTATTATTAGTTAGGTTATGTCACTAAAAGTACCATTAGCATGAATTGTGAACTACCGGGATTTGGTAGACGCTTATGCATATAATAGTACTATTTGGGGAAGATCACCCCAGTTCGCGCCTTGACGGTTGATCCCCGTCGTGCCACATTGATTGGTAAGCGAATTTATGTATGAGAAGATTTATATAAGCGTGATTATTGTGACGACACGCTATTTTAGATGGGAAAAGGAATTACGGGTTAGCTACCCGATGTATGTTATAGGAAAGTAACAATGTCATGCGGCTTATAATAATCCAATAATGAAAATACTGATATACGAATTGAATTATAATATATTGCCTTACTAGCAATACGGGGTCTTATTACTAATATTATGTTCGTGTTTTGGTTTTTTTTTAACATTTTCATATAACGATTTTTATTTAACTCTATACAACGTTATGATACGTATTTTATGATGTTTTCGCGATAATGGTTCATATAATGGTTTTTAAGGTAAAATCCTATATTATGATATATGACAAAGATTCGTATAAAATATCATTGGCTTATTTTATAGCCTACGACAAAGATTTGTACAAAATGATTTTTGGTAATAATTATATACCGGTAATATATTAATGGTTTTTATTAAACTATATGAATTGACTCGGCGTATCACTGACTTTTAACATGTTTTATCTTAGGTACTTGAAGGTATCGGGAAGACGACAAGAATTTCTGGTCCGCATTTAAATAACAATTTCTATTCAAATATTTTGTAAATTTGTAAGACATGTATTGACCTGAGGACCTATGTAATTTGATATTTATGAATGGAAAATGCTTTATTATTAAACGACGCGATTTTTAAGCGTTGTCTATGATTTGAGTAATGTGTTATCCCGTAAGTAACACCAACGACTCTTCCGCTGAATTGAATTATGAATATTTGGGGTGTTACAGTTTGGTATCAGAGCTCTCGTTATAGAGAACGAAAGATTTTTGAAAATCAAGGTTTTGAATAAAACATTTCAAAATCTTTTAACTATAAATATTTTTAAATAAATATTTTGAGTAAAATGTTTAAAAATCTTTTGACTATAACGATGCCAAAGAATTCCTGAGTTAACGACAAGGCCAGACTGAGAAGTGTTATTTTAATATATATATATATATATATATATATATATATATATATATATATATATATATATATATATATATATATATATATATATATATATATATATAACTTGGATTATATATATATATGTATGTTTTAATTTGATTACATGATTGTTTGATGATTATTTTAATACTTATACGAGATATTTATACGACGTAGATTGTCACAAGGAACCCTAACTCCCCTAGCAAATCAATTGAAGCTATTCCTGTAGGAAATCTAGCTATTCTAGATCTAAACAAAGTTGTGGATGTTTATGATCCCAACAAAATGGTTGATATTTGTAGAAATGTTGATATTAGTTGAATATGATCGTGAAGAAGAATTGCCGAGATTAAATCTAATATCGATGTCATGACGATCTTTCCTTATAGAGTGGAGTTTGACAAAACCTTACCACCTAGAAAGGTGTCATCTGATTCGGTGTCACCCAATTCCTAAATTTAAAATCGAAAAGGTAAATTTTGCACTTAAGGCTGTTATTGGAACCTTTACCCAAAAGCCTCATGTCACTTGTACCTTTCCGAGAAGTCTAATTGAATGTGTGAGTCATTTCATACTAGTGAATCATTTGATAATTATTGTTGTAAGAGCCATAGAATTGGAAATTAAGTATTGTTCATATCGAGCTTCTATTGCCCTTTAACGGTCTAAGAATAAGGTTGAAAGTAATAGAGAATGAGGTAGGATGTCGTATTGAGTATAAGTTGGTTGAAACTTAAATAAAGTCAAATTTAACTCATATGGTATACGAGATTGTTAAGAGGAAGTCGTTAAGTCCTGTGGTTGAATTATAAGGTTTTAAATGATTGTTGGTATTGTTAAGGGATGTTCCTAGACCATTGTCCAATGACGAGGATGCCCAGTGTCCAAGAAATAAATCGAAGAAATCTTCTTCTGAAATTGGGACCGATGGATCTTTCGGGACATGTGGAACACCTAATGACTATTGTAGATTAGTATTAATTGTGGTATCTTTTAGAATCCCTAACTTAACCGAGACATCAGTTGGTAGGATGAGTCCTTGGAATTGTATGACATGGCGACACGTAGTGTGTTACGGTACAATTTTTGACTTGTTTGTGATTAATGAAAAGACTATCTTTGATTGCTAAACTCTACGTGTATCGATGTTATCTATCTTTTATTGTTTCATCTTAATGATCTTATTAGTGATGCAACCATTGAACAAGTACTCATTTCAGATAGAGCTGTGTTGTAGATTCTTCTCTTTGTATTCTTGAGTGCCATCGAGGTCACGAACCTCGTGATTATTTGGCTAAGCTCATTTCCTAGCATATTGTAGTTAGTTCTGGGTGAACAACTCTTCATCACTCCTTTTGCAGATCATTCATTGTTTTTATAAGTAATACGATACCATCTGGGGAAAATATGAAATTCTCATTTTATATGAGTTATTTAAATCGGTACTATTAGTAGTTACTGTCGAAATAAAGTTTTTATTAAACATCTTTTAAATGGGAATGCTTTCATAATGATGAACATTTCGGTAAAATCATTTTTATTTTTATTTCATAATTAAATATGAATATATAATTTTAAACATGATGACAAAATTTTGACGAACTGAGTATTGCATCGTTAATCCTTAATTGTACATAGTTGCGCGCCTACGTACAATTTGGAAGGGACCATGCAAGGCTGATTAGTAGTCACCATGAAATTGTTAATAAACATTACATTTTCCTTGAAATTGTGAAAGATTGAATTTTTATGAGATCTGCAAGAAGTGCAAAATAGGGACATATTGTTAGGGACACCTACATATGTGCCCGTACCATTTATTTTTCTGAATCGAATTTACTCATCTGTGGATATTGTCTTAATTGACAATTGATATCCCCTTCTTGTCCAATTCTTACATGGAAAGATTCTTTGGAAACTTTACTAATTATCGAGTGTTGATACCGGACTGGGTGTATCGGTGTTCCTATGATTTCTTTAATTAGATTCCATTTGAATGACATGGGTAACGATCCGAGGTGCTTTCGAATGCTTACTCAAATCATGAAAACATGGGATATATTCAAATTCGTTAATGTTTTCGTCTTTATCTGATTTGAAATTCTCTCGCGTAGATTATGCGTTGACCTTACTTTTTTAATGTTAGCTATGTCTCCAGATATCCTTGAATTTGTGAAGGGTTATGAGTTATTATTACTGTTTTGAGAAGTTCACATCTTATCAATGTTAATGAAACTGGAAAGTTGGTAGTACCAATAGAATGGATTGATTGATTATGACATGATGTCGTTGTCTTATATAATGGGAACCCGAGTAGAAATCCCCTGAAAGATAAGATGTTCATTATCAAAGGTGATCTAAATAATTCCTAATGGGTGACCATATCCTGCATTTAGGCTTGAAATTATACCGTGAATGGTTATGAACTAATCATAGATCTAACGATCTAGAAAGAACCTAAAGAAAATTTATTAAAAGATGTTCCTGTTATTTGAAACTTTCTGAGGTACTTGCTAATGAATTACCTAGACTTTCGCCATTAAGGCAAGTTGAATTTGGCATTGATTATATTCTCGGTGTTGCACCTGTGCCATGTGCACTGTACGTCAGCACCATCTGAATCGAAAGAGTGACCGTACAACTGAGAGAGTTGTAGGAAAAAGCTTTTGTTCTACCGAGCTCGTCATCATGAAGAGCTATGGTGTTATCATTCCTTATATTTATTGATTACCGTGAACTGAATAAATTGACGATCGAAATAAATATCCCATACCCAAGATGAAAGATTTGTTCGATCATTTACAAGGTTTTAGCGTGTGTTCAAAAAGTTAATCTACGACATGGCTATCATCAACTTCGCGTCCGCAAAGAATATTATCTATTCCAATCACTACATCTAGAACTCGTAATGAACATTATGAGTTTCATGTTCTGTCGTTTGGATTGACCAATGCACATGTAGCATTCATAAATTTGGTGAATCATGTGTGTAGGCTGTAACTTGATAAATTCATGCTTGTGATCATTAAGGACCATCTGTTTGTTTCTAAGAATAAGAAGGAGTTAGTAATCATTTATATACTACCCTGAGTTGGCCGAGCAGTGAAAACCTGTACCTTGAGTATTTAACATGTGATTTAAGGCTTGATCCTTTACATTATATGATCATGTGATAAATAGTAGTGGAATCTATGATGACTCTTCAAAGATCAGAGCCATTAAGTCTTTGGGTTATATCAAGAAGGAAGTGCGAAGAGGTTTTGACAGATATTTATCGAAGGATTTTTAAGGAATTATTCCCTTATACCCAGATCATTTAATTTAACTCCCTTAGGAGTAGATGTTTGTGTATACCTCAGGGCAACCTAAGAGGGATTGAGTAAACCATTTAAACCATGACTTGGAATTTGGAACGACAATTTTTGCTCTTCAACTAAGAAAATTTTGACCAAAGTATAACATTTATAGATCTTATTAATTATTCTCGATAAATCAACAAAAATCGTGTTAATTAAATTCAAATTTATTTTGAACATTTTTCTATAATTGGACGAAATGAGAAATTTAAAAATTTTGACTTTTACGTTTCATAAAAATTAAATATTTATAATTTAATTACTTGTAATATTTATCGACACATTAAACGTCAGATTGAGCAAAACTAATAAAGATAATAGTTGAGACAAAACTAAAACTTAGAAAATATGAAGAAAGAATTTCTGAGTGATTGTGGTCATAATATTTATTTCATCAGGGAAGGTGAATGTAGATACTGACACATTATATAGAATGGATAAAGAACCAATTAGGATGTGCTCCTCAGTAATGACCGTGCAGAATAATTTGCCCAAGCAATTTAGAAATAACTGATGCTTTTAAGAATGATAATATAGATAATAAAAGGGGTTCGCGGCTAATGAGAGCCGATGGCGTTAAATGTTTAAAAGGCCGCTTGTGGTTGCCTAAATATGGAGGATTTCGAGATTTAGTCATGTTGGAATCTCATAAGTTTAAGTATTCTATTCATGCCATTTTTGATTAAATGTATCTTATCTGAAGAAGTTGTACTGATGGTGATGGTTGAGTTTTTCACACCTTTAGGAAAAGGAGGCAATTAGGGCAAGTGTTAACGAGTAATTTAGGAAAACCACAAGTTATGACCCTAAAATGAGTTCGTTCTCGAGGAGGCTAGTGCGTTGTGTTAAGAGATGATTAACTTTGTGATTTTATTGTTATGAGAGAAGAAAAATAGAAGAAGGATAAGAAGAGAATGACGGTTACGATGACGGATTACACTAAGACGAAAAGGTCGTACACGTAAAACCGTAAAAGCACCAAATTTAAAAATTTTATCCTAAAAATTCCTAAAAATTGAAAACAAATCCTAAATAATGTAAAAAGAGTTTATAAAAAATAAAAAATGACCCATACCTTTTAATTAATTAAATAATGATTTTTTAATGCTAATTAAAGCCCTAAAAATCAATTTAATTACTAAAAAGCCCAAAATGAGTTTTATCACTTTGTAAACCTCTAAAACAACCTAACTTAATTTAAAACTATTTTTTCAAATTTTAAAATTAATAAAAACTAATTTAAATCAATTAAAAACTATTAAAACTATTAAAACTTAAAATAATTATAAAAATTAATCTAAGGACAATGAAAATATTCTAAAAGTTGCGAAACTCCTAACTTTAGATGTTTGAACTAGGAAAATGAAAAAAGTAGAAAAAACTAACTTTCAATTTCTAATAATAAAATATTCAAAAAAATTCAAAGTTTATAAAAAAATTCTAAAAACCATAAATCTAGAAAAATGTAACTAAGACAGAAATGCAATCAAAAGTTTCCAAAACCTTTTTAATAATTTTATATTAATTTCTAAAGTTGGTTAAAAACCCTAAAATCATATAAAATCAAAATTAAGTTAATCTAAAAACTTTAATTGCTGTAAACCTCAAAAATACTATTAAAAACTTAAAAACTATTTTTCCAGATTTTTAAAACACTTTCATCTATTTTTTATTTACTTTCTAAAATTAAAACTTAAAATAATCCTAATAAATAAACTATTGACGTGAAAAATAAAATTTTTAAACCAAAAAGTCCTAAACCTAATAAAGAACAATGGAAAAATAAAAACTAGTAAAAAGCTAATAAGAATAAGCTGGAAACAGCTTATTACAAAGTTGATTGCTTTAATAAGCTAAAAACACACACCCCTTAAGTATTTAATGGTGCAAAAGGATACCAGTCAAAGACCCTAGGGCAGATGGTAAACGCGTTTGTGTGTGAGAGGAGTGGCGCAGGTTCGAGTCCTGGGCACGTCCTTTTTGTTAAAAACTTTTTTTTTCTTTTTTTTAAATTTATAAAACTCAAAACCAGGAACTTTTACAATTCTAAAACACAATCTATATAAAAATTAAACTAGAATTGAACCAATTGGAGTCAAAAACGTGCCCAGTTAAGTGGCTTGCTTCAATATCTGATGAACACAAAAGTATGTTTCTTCACAAGTGAAGAAAGAACAAGAAGGGCTTGTTCTTGGAGGTTTGTTGGTCGTTTTGGCAAGACAAGGCACCCCCACAACCAGTTGGTTGTGGGGAGTCACAATGAGCAAGAAAACACCAAGTTAACACACAAAATCACATACACATGGCAATCAAGTAGCTGAAAGATAGAAACAAGGCCGAGGGCAGTCTTGCTGATGCAATTGACCTATGGGTGAGATTCAATAGACTCAAACTTGCATAAAACCAATCCAAATCACATATAAACTAAACACAATCCTAGTTTAACCCAAATCCAATCAAAGTGCAAAGATCAAATGAAAGATTACACTAAAAATTTAGGCATTTAAGGGCATACTGAATTTATCAAGTTTAAGCAACAATAAGAACATACAATTACCATGAAACCTAACCAAAATCCCAAGCAAAGATGAAAATATACTACCACAGATAAATCAAGTATGTTTAGGCAATTTTCAAGCAAAAATTGTGTCACCAATTTCAGTTAAACCCTAGTCCCAAACACCCCTTAACTTTCTGTTTTCAAATTTTAACAAACAAAATGTTTACAAAACCTAACCAAATTGATTCTACCCTATCTAAGCATGCATAAACACCCTAAACAAGCATAATCAAACAGAAAACTTCATCATAAGAACATAATCATGCAAACTCATATAGCACACAAATTTTTAGTAAAAATAAGAAAGAAAAATGAGAAAGGAAAGAGAATGAGCACCTCCCTCACTTTGCATCCTAGTGAGGGTCAGCTATGCTCCCCTGAACTTTAACCAACAACTTGGTAATCCAGGGTATCTTGAAAGAGAGTGGGGTGGTTTATGGTTGCTGATGAAGTAACAAACCACCAATTTAGGTAAAATTGTGACTAGCTCACTTCTTCCCTGCACAATCAACACAAGACCAAGAAAAATAAACTCCAAATTTCAACTGCTACAAGCTTAATGCTTGTAGCTTTTGAAATGGTAAGTGTTAAACAAATGGGTAAGAATAGGCAAAAAGGACTTTCACCTGACACTTGCCTTTTACCCAAGCTTTTATACCCACTGAATCTTGATATCTCCAAGATATCAGGGTTCAATGGACATATAGAAGCTCAATTAAGCAGCTTAATGTGGCTTATGAACCTTTTTGCCAAATAAAAAAAACGGATTTCACAAACTTGAGACTTTTCCTTTTTGAAAACTCAAAACACAAATCTTTCACCAAATCAATTGTGGAACTCAGGTTTTTGCTAAATTTAACACCAGCTTTCAACAAAATAAAAAGGAATTACATTTATAATAAAACACCAACTTTTAATTGAATAAAAAGGAATTACAGAAATCTTAGCCAAAAATCTGGAACAAGAAAATATAAGTGACAAGCCACTTATATTTATACTAACTAGAAGAACAATCTAGAAAAATGAATAAAATATTACAAAGCTTAAACCCTAATTGCTGAATTTCCTTAAATGCCCTTGGTCTTCAAATTCGAATCTTGGTCAATGGTGGAGTCTTGTGACATAAGAGTGATAGCCAGCTGTTTGATGTGATCTAGGACGTTTATTTGGAGTGGGGGACAAGTAGTATCATCATAGGCGTTCATCTTGTCGATTTGGGGTTTGGGGATGAAAGTAACATAGCAGGGGAGGTCCCAACTGCTCACATGGGTGTTTTGGCATCATGTTTTTGGTGTGGGATGTGTTTAACATATGGTTAATCAATGATCTGGAAAGGGATGAACAAAACCCCTTTGTTTTGGCTTTGATTGATCCTGGGATGAGCTAGGGTTTATGGAGTGATTAGGCTACGTTTAATCTGAATTGGGGGTTAATTAATTTGAATTGGGTGTTTTAGTGGGAAAAATATAACTGGTTTAATCAGTTATAAACTAAAAGGTGGGTTGAAATCTGACGTGGAGTGTGAGGGGGGAATAGGATTGGTGGAAAGGTGAGTGGGTGATGACGTGTAGGGTGTTGAGTGGTGGATGGGGTTTCAATGTCTGGGCAACTTCAGTCCCTTAACTCCCTATGTCTTGTCACTTGGTAATAAAACTTTGTCAACGCCCCATTTACTTATAACAACTTTCAGCAACTTGTCATTTTTGGCACATGTAGTTTATAAACTTTGAATAAGGACCAAAAGTGCAATAAATGCAATCTTCAAGGGCTTTTCTTGTATACTCTTGGGAATTTAGGGACCCCAATGTAATATGAGTTTTACAAGGGTATAAATTGCCAAGTCTTCCAAAGTTGAGGGACCATTCTTGCCAATCTTCAATTCTTTAAGGGTAATTTTGGAAATTCATGATTCGGGTCCGGTTCATTGTGCGACTTCATTTCCCGTGTTTGTTTTTATTGATTCTTGTGATCTTTTTGCAATTTCCTCAATATCCGTACCTAAAATACACAAGCAACAAACACGAGCATATATTTGGCATTTTTAATGATATTTAATGCATTTTAAGCCCATTTTGGACGATGAGACTATGTAGAAAAGCAGTCTCATCACTCCCCCATACTAAACCATTGTCGTGCCCTCACGCAATGCTAGAATAAAGTATCGTAGCACCTCCAAAATTCATTTTTATTCACTTTATTGAATGATAAACTAGCTACACTACTACTATTACTACTACTTGCGTTTTAGACATAATGTATGATTTTCATCGCAAAATGGTACGTTTAGGTTCATAGAATAAGAACACGTGAATGCTTTGTTAGAAATAATTTCATCGTCCTCGATTTTCACCCCAATCCCAAGCCAAGCGTGCAACGAGATCATTGTCATTATAAGTTAGTAATGCTAACACTACTCATATGCCCTAATCATGTACTTATCCTCCCATTTATCCTAAGTTGTATCTCTTATATTTTATATTGTCTTGAATGTTTCACGAGGATACATTGTTTGACTTATGCGATAATAGAGATTTAGGTCTAAAAATAGAGTCCTAACGGTGTAACCAATACCATCAAATCAATAACCCCTCCCAATAGACAACGATGTCAAAAAATTAAGTTGACAAGAATAATCGATAAACACGGTTTTATAACGGTTTTTAACATGAGACTTATTACCAAGACTTTTATACGCCTGTAGAATATTGATAATCTTGTTAATCTATGAAGTGGGTTGAAGATTTCTAGAGAGAGAAACTAGTGAGAGAAAGTGAGAAAGAACTATGTGTTTTTCATTAAATGATAAAATGGAATAATCAACAACCAACCCCTTTCCATGGTGGAAAGGGGTATTTATATCCAAGCCACTATTGGGCTTAGGCCGACCTATGACAAGCCCATGGGTCGGTTTCTTACTTAACTAAATAAGTACTCATTAACTACGAGCTATTACAACATTAATAATATTGTGGAGTGACCGATACTTCTAATATACGTTAAAACGTATTTCTAACAATCTCCCCCTAAGGGAGGTCACTCCACGTTACAAAGTTCTAAACCTAGCATACTATACTAAGTCTTCGTTCTTCAGCTCGTAGTCTTTTCTTCTTTCTTTTTGTTGTGAATATGTTGATTTGATCTTTTAGGCTTTGGCTTGAGAGCATTGTTCTTTTGACTAATCACGTGCGATCTTTGCCTTCTTGTGAATCTTGCCTCCTCGTGACTACATGTTCCACACACTTATGTCTTTTTGTTGAATTCTCGAAAGCTTCAGAATTTGGTACAGCGGAAGACTTCATTTTGTACTTTCTTGAATTTTGCTAAACTTTGATGCAGAAAAACATAAGCATGTGGGAACGACTTCAGCTGGTACACCGCAACGCCACCGTCTTCGCAGCAACATGATAAGACACGAATGAAATGGCTTAGAACATTTCATTCTAAATTGGTAGCGTTTTACCTCCGGTCGGTGAAGATCGTTGGACGATATTAGATATCATACCTGTGACGGATAGTTTCAATTAAGTAACTTCCTGACAGGATTTCGTGGGTAAACCCGTTCTCTTTATTCGACGATCACTAAGCTTGACTGCGAACATAAAGAGTGAATCACTTGGATAAATTATCCTGGTGATTGAAGCCGCCAATTCATGAAACCTGGAACAAGTGAATTTCAGTTAAGATTTTCACCATCGTTGCTTTCTAGTTATCACGAGCTTAATTCATAAAGAATCTTGCACGTCACCTACCAAGTGATGTTTAATGTTAACACTAGAAGGATTTCCACTCGTCACTGTAATCTATAAAGAGTCACTCTGAGTGTTCTGGCAAGATCATATGATAATGCGTAGAGGCCTGGAACGAGTTTAAGTTCAATTAAGAATTAAACTAATGTTTCTTTCCAGTTTTTCACAAGATTGGTTCTTAAAGAACCGCACGTGTAACCTACCATGAGCTTGTTTGATGTTGGCTCAAGCAGGATTTCCATCTTCATTGTAATACTTGCGTATTACTCGGATGTTCTGCCAATATTACAGGAATACTGCGTAGGACTCATAAAAATCTCTTACTTTTCACAGTGTGTGAGAAAGCAAGGAATAAATGAAAAGTGTCCTAATGAGACTTTTAATGATCTCGTGGCTCTAGACTCGATAGTGCGTTTTGATTTAGTGAGCGATGGCTGGAGAGGAGTGCCACCTTTTCAATATCAGTCTATTCGGAGTGAATAAAACCAATAGATAACGTGTTGATCTCCGTGTGATTAAAACAAATACCTTTTGAGAGATATTTGAGTTAGTTGGGAAGGGTTGTGCATTGCATCACTGGGTCCATGATGTCTTTATTCAATATCGAGAATCATTAACAAATGATCTCAATAGCATATGTATTGACCCGGTTTCTGCCTAAAGTTGTAAGGAGGGCTTCTTTCTTTACACCCTTTATCTTTACAATTCTTTTTCATTCTTCAACCCCTTCAATGCTTACCAATACGTCATAACTAGCACCTTGTTGTGATTGTTCCAGTGCTAGCTTAAGTACTTGGTCGGCATTCAGCTACGTTCACAATCTTTCTCCAACTTTACTAGGACTTCTAATTCTATCTAGGGAATTGTCCTTGGGAAGATTCCATCGGCTCTGATGAATCATTGGACTAAACCTATTCCTACCACCCTTTTGTCACCACATTCGTCGTGAATTAAGCGTATTTTGGGAAAGTATAGCCACCATGAAAAATCCTTGAAAATCACTTAAGGTACTTGTGATATTGAAATCAAAAGTTTTGTACCATAGGTATTTTATTCATAAAAAACGCTCCCCCTTAACACGTGCTTTACATATATTAAGTTGGATTATCGTTAAGTCTTTTTCATCTTTTAGCCAAGTATCATTTAAGTCTCCTTAATCCCATTTTCTCCCCTTATCCAAAATGTTAACCATTAATATTTGGGATATTGAATGGATTAACCGGTCTTTGGGTAAAAATGAAATCGATGTTTGGCCATAGAACATGTTAATGCTCCCCCTTAAATTAATAAGGGATAGTTGTAGTGCTTTAGTATGATATATTTTGAAAGATTTAGAATCTCGTGAGAAATTCTTGAAAAATTATCATACCTTAACACTACATCAAGCCGTAAAAGCACAATATTCACAAATTTACATATTCACAATTAAAAACCAATATAGAGTAGACCTGAAATGTACGATCCATTAGATGGATCGTTGCAGTAACTTGTGGTGCACTCCATATGGTCTACCACCAACGAACCTTTCTAAGCTCCTCGTCAATCTACGTTCACGGAGCTTTTGATCAATCTTCTTGATCACATATTTCGCCATTTGCCGATAACCCGGATGCCAGTCCTTATTCATCTCTGGTAGAGACCCACAAGAATTAAGATGCTCCAATTTTCCTCTGACATATAGGAGAGTCCCATCACTGTACATATAAAGCTCTCCTACCCTCATAAACTTCATTATCCCACGGCTGTTTAAGTAGAAAATCCCGTAACTCGGAACAGTAATGCCGGTATAGGGACATCTAGCGACATGTTAAGGTAGAACTTGATTCATTGGACGGGTGAGGTTAAGCTTCCTTTGGTAGCTTTCATCTCCCAATTGAAGATCTTCAACTTGTTTCTTGATAACAATGCTTCGTGTGAACATACGAAGTGTTGTATTCAAGGCTATGATTTCTTCACGAGTAAGATGGGTCAGTTGATCTCGGGTCATCATAAGCAACATGTCTTCGATATCTTCAAGGAGAATGATAGAAAAATCTCCCTGTTGTATTGTGTATTCTCTGTCATCCTCCCTTTTTAGGCGAATCTCCGTCACATGATGATAGCCATTCTTGGCTTCAGTTTTCAGCCCTAAAATACTGGAGATACGAATATCGGATCTAACGTTACTTCCTGAATTGGCTAAGCAGCAACCTCTGTACGCCCTTCGGACTCGTTCGTCCCAATGTGATGCACCTATAACAGCATAAATATCATAATTACGATTTACCTTTGGGACCCAGAGTCGGTTTACCTTTTCCTCGATCCAGGGTTTTGTCACCCAGTTAGCAGCTTTCAGCAAGGTCAGGGAGGTTGCGTACTTTGATGAACCCTTGAGGAGATAATCAAGATCATAGGTGACGAAGAAGGCGAGAGCAATTTGATTATCTTGAGAAGGATCAAGTGGAGGTGGAGCTCTTTCTGACTCATGAAGACTTGGCCTTTGAACATTATTAAGAGCTTTCAGGACCTCATCAGCATAATACTCGTATTCCATGCGGCTTAACCTGGTTTTGGCGTGAATTCTCTTATCCTTTAGAGCTCTCTTTACCGAAGACAAAGTGACTGAAGATTTATACTCATGAGCCAGAAATGCACACAAGTCAATCGGACTACGGATACGGAGATATAGAACATCTCTGTCAGCGTCTGTGATTGGATCATATTTAGCAGCTGCCGTGATCCAAGCTTGTGGCGGTGCAGTTTCATCAATCTCCAATGTGTCCGCCTAGTCCCGTGTGCTTGACTCGGGAACAGTAGATTGTGGTTCTTGTTGCAGAGGAGTAGAGACATGAACATCTGTTGGTTCTGATTCAGGCATCTCGGCGGTGTCATGAACAGGCGAGTGTTGGGCAAATTCAGGTTCAGTTACTGATTCTGCAATCACAGGAGAAACAACAGAACTAACAGGATTAGCGGTAACAGGTATAGAAACAGAGACAGATGTACCGGGAATCGATGATGCCGTAGTAGCATTCACATCATGGCGCCACTTGGAACGTCTTGATTCCGTTGAGGTGGATTTTTCCTTTTGCGCAACATCTTTCTGAGACTTGGTACCAGACTTAGATGGTTTCTTTGTACTGGCAACCTTGTCCCCCGTTTCAGGCTGTTTACCATCATCATCCTCATCGTCATCTTCGTTGCTTCCCTTAGCACTCTCCTCATTTCGATCACCACCATCACCACCATCATCATCATCATCATCCTCATCATCATCACCATCATCGTCACCATCATCATCATCTTCTTCTTCTTCTTCTTCTTCTTCTCCTTCTTCTTCTTCTTCTTCACCGGTACCCTCTTCTTGTTCACTATCTTCCTTTTCCTCCTCAGGCAGAATATGGTAAGGTACCACACTTCCAAACATTTTAAACAACCGATCATCCTCCGAGATAGCTTCATTGAGTGACTTGTAGAGTGTCCGTTAAACTTTAGACTTGTCAAAAGATCCAACTTCCCTCATGCGAGCTTTGAGGATCTTCTTTAATTCAAAATCCGTTAAGTCATATGCAATTTTGTAGGCGGATTCGGAAGGGTTGGACGACTTAATCATCAAGTTATCAGCCGCGAGTTTCTTCATCTCATCACGCAGTTTTGGCATAAGGGACTCAACGGATTCTTTCACTCTCTCTTCAATAGAAGCTTCAAGTGTGTCTTTCTGCTCTTTATATTTATCCTTCATAGCTCGAAGTCTCGTAAGTCGTGCTTCATACTTATCAGCTTCAGCCTGTTTGACCCGAGCAAGTTCTTCTGCATGAGCTTTACGTGTCAATTCCATCTCTGTAGTGAACTTAGACATCATCTCTTCTTGGGCTTTCTTGGATGCATCTTCACTTTGTACTCGTCGAAGTAGTTCTTCTCGAAGTTTATTCATCTCTTGTCTTTGACTGTCCGTATGTTTATCCAACATTTCTGCCATTACGAATGCAGCCATTGAAGATGATGCAGAGCTACTCTGGGTTGGTTGAAGAGGCTCGGTTGTGACTACAGTACTGAGGATGGAAGTTATTGGAGGTGGAAGGAATGGTGTTGGCACCGGTCGGGTTGGTAAGGGCTGGATTGGTGGAGGTTGAGTTACTAAAGGCTGGGTAGGTACCATGATTGTAGGAGCACCAGACTCCTTTTCAACACTTGTTGAAACAGTAATGGATGTCTCCTTCGAAGTAGAATACCGTTCGGGTGATCCAAACTCATAAATATCATCCGGCTCCTTGTACTCTTCTTCAATATCCATCTTTGCACCCGAACCACTACCGCCCGTGTCTCTCCTACTCTTTTCAATAGCCATCTTCATTAATTTTTTCTCAGTCTTGTCAAGAGTAGGATCGACATCAACATCTTCTTCGTCATGGAGAACTAACTCATCAGCCGTGCTCTTTCCCTTCTTAGCCTCATTCTTCTTCTTCTTGGTTTCGGGTTCAGATAAAGCAACTGTTTGCTTGCGTTGACCTTTACTCTTGACGTAGTAGACGAGTCTTCTCCTGTCTGAAGGCTTGCTTTTTGCTTCTTGATTTCTAGTAGCAGTAGTTTGTAATCAGCAGAAGCTTTAATTTTATCTGTCAGAAGATAATCGGGAATAGGACCAGGAATAACAGCACTAGATGATCCTTCATGCCTTAGGTCCACAGTGTGATCAGCCTCTTCAGTGTGATGACGACTTGCTGCACGCTTATCAATAGAGACATCATTCTTCATAAAATAATTAATTATAAGCTTGATAAAACGAGGGTAAGGAAAGAAATTAGTCTTCAGCTTCTTCTTTTGGAAGAGTTGAAAGTTAAATTCTTCCCACAACAATAATGCATAATCTGCATTTGAGCCTTTGTACATTCCATAGAAGATGTTCATGAATGGACCACGCACAGCATCATGCCCAGATATTTTAGGTGTAAGACATCTACTGAGAATACCCAAGATTGCTCTCCAAGGTTGACCTACTTTAGCGGTGGTAAAATCGGACACAACTCGTAGGTCAGGACATCCAAGAGCATGGAACATCTCCATGAGTTCGTCTTTAGTAGGATCCCTGGAAAATGACATACCTTTGGGTGTATCCCGAATTCCAAATATCTTGCGGAAGTCTGAAACAGTGAGTGTCTGTTGCTTATTGTCGAGAGAGAAGGTGATCTTGTTTGAAGTACTTTCCCTGGTAGCCCAGAATTCATACATGTAATCATATGGCACTGAAGCAGTACTCCTTAACGCATTCTTGAAGTGAGAGTGATCAAGGATTGCTATGGCGACTTTAAATCCATGGTGAGTGGATTTTGAAACTTGCTTCAGCCGGTAATTGTTTGGTATGAACTTGAGAGCTCTTGCTTCGGCAATCGCGGCTGCTCTAGCATCTTGGAGTTCTTGTACTGTTGGATTAGTCATCGTGTCTGCTTAAGATAAGACATAAAAGGTTGATGCACAAAAAAAATATATAGATATATATCATTATGACTTCTAAGCATAACACATTTCAACAAGTAATTATAACAAGTAAACAACTATCAATCCAACAACCCTTCATTCGGAACTCTTCATCCGGAACTCTTCATCCGGAACTCCTTCATTCGGAACTCTTCATCCAGAACTCCTTCATTCGGAACTCTTCATCCGGAACTCCTTCATTCGGAACTCTTCATTCGGAAGTTCGTTCGGAACTCTTCATTCGGAAGTTCGTTCGGAACTCGTTCATTCGGAAGTTCGTCCGGAACTCCTTCATTCGGAAGTTCATCCGGAACTCCTTCATTCGGAAGTTCATCCGGAACTCTTTCATTCGGAAGTTCATCCGGAACTCCTTCATTCGGAAGTTCATCCGGAACTCCTTCATTCGGAAGTTCATCCGGAACTCCTTCATTAGTAAGTTCATCCGGAACTCCTTCATTCGGAAGGTCGTCTGGAATCCTTCATTCGGAAGTTCGTCCGGAACTCCTTCTTTCGGAAGTTCGTCCGAAAATCCTTCATTCGGAAGTTCGTCTGGAACTCCTTCATTCGGAAGTTCGTCCGGAACTCCTTCATTCGGAAGTTCATCCGGAACTCCTTCATTCGGAAGTTCATCCGGAACTCCTTCATTCAGAAGTTCATCCGGAACTCCTTCATTCGGAAGTTCATCCGGAACTCCTTCATTCGGAAGTTCGTTCGGAACTTCATTCGGAAGTACACTAGCCTTGTTCATCCTGAAGTCCTAAACGCACCCTATTGATGATTATTCTAAGCGCGATTGTGAGTTTTAAGGCATGCTAAGGCAACCATAGTGTTCTAATCCTAATCCGATCCAAAACCCAGCAAAAACCCCTAATCAATTAACCCTTAATTAAACACAAACCCTAATTGGATTAATTTGATTAACCGAATCAATTAACTGGATTAAATGATGAATTAGGCGAATTAGAAATTAAAGATTCGATGTTTGTACCTTTTTGATCGAATGAAACAGATTGAGTGATTAAATCGAGAGTTTTGAAAACTTGAGTGTGTTTTTGTGTGTGTTAATGGCTGCCAGAAAGAAATGAAGAAGAAAGAATAAACGCACGGGGGGATTTGGTTTTGACTTAGGTCAAATTTTGACAAAATTCACACTTAATCATTTTAAGTCCCTATACTTTTCTTTCCTTTTTACTTTTCATTCATTTTCTTTTCATTTTTCTTTTCTAGTCTCCCTAACCATCGTTAAACTTAGCCAACTTAACCTAGCTTAGCTAAACTATTGACGACAATCTCACAAACAAATACAATACGAATGCCAAAGCAATTCCAGCCATTAACCATTGAGCCAATTAATTTCCTCGAAGACTTTTGAAGACGAAAACAATTTAACATTTTCTCCCCCTTAAACGATGACCCGTTTTCTATTTAAAGAGTTGTAGTCATTGTTTAAAGAGTCAAATATTGATGAAAACTTTTCCAATTAATGTCTTGAAAAGATTGATTCGTGGTGGCAATAAGATTTCTCTTATTTAAACAAAATTAATGCACTGAAACGTACACTAACTCGTGTTAGACCAAGTTGTAAAGTAAACTTGATCCCTTTGCATGATTTGGCTTGTAAATCATGCCCGAGAAAATTAATTCCCGTTGTGAGCCAACGTTTTCCAAGGAAATACGTGACTTTAATACGAAAAACGGGTTGCAGTCTGAAATAACTACAAGCCATAATGGGCATGTTTTTATACGGACTCTATTTATGGCGCCGTGTCAATATTGATCGACATTTCTAAAGCCGTAAATATTACCGTACTAAAAGACATGCCCGATTTTAAAAAAATGAAAAATATTTTTGGATTTTCTTGATTTTATAATTTTTATGGTTTTTCTAGGTTTTATATTTTTTATGGTTTTCTTGGTTTTATATTTTTGTATTTGTCTTTTTGTGGTTTAGATATATACGATAATATACATGATCATGAACAAAGGATACGATGAATAGTTTATCACCACTATTCAGCTGATTCTTCTACCAATTCTTTGAGAGTCGCTGGAGAGAATGATTTCATACCAAGCTTGTCGATCAAAAACTCGATTCGTCCTCGATCTAAGGCTTTTGTGAACATATCTGCCAGCTGATACTCAGTGGTGCCAAAATACAGCTCGATCACTCCGTTCTCCACCTACTCTTTAATGAAATGGTAGCGAATGTCTATGTGCTTTGCCCGGGAGTGTTGAACGTAGTTGCAGCAAAGGGCAATGGCGCTCTTGTTGTCATAATACATCGGGATTTTGTTGAATCCCAAACCGTAGTCAGTTAGTTGTGATCTCATCTAAAGGACTTGAGCACAACAACCGGACATGGCGATGTATTCAGCCTCCGTGCTAGAAATTGCAGCGCTTTTCTGCCTTTTTGAAGACCTACTAATCAATCTGTCTCCAAGGAGTTGCACAGATCCAGAAGTGCTACGCCTCGTGTCTTGACACCCAGCATGATCGGCATATGCGTATGATATTAAAGCAATAGAGGAATCTTTCGGATACCATAGACCACGATGAAGTGTTCCTTTGAGATACCGAAAGATCCTTTTAACAACATGTAGGTGCTTTTCGGTAGGCCGAGCCTGATACCGGGCACACATGCATACAGCAAATTGCAAATCAGGCCTGCTAGCAGTCAGATAGAGAATGGTGCCGATCATCCCACGGTAAAGTTTTGGATCGACAATAGTCCCATTCCTATCTTCATCTAACTTGGATTTCTCCACCATTGGAGTGTCCACGGGGTCACAATTTTCAAAGTTATATTTCTTTAAAGATTCTAGAGCATATTTGGATTGATTAATAAAGATGCCTCTAGGATTCTGAGAAATTTGTAATCCTAAGAAAAATGAAAATTTTCCCATCATTGACATCTGAAAGCGTGTGGACATTATCTTCTCAAAGCGTTTTGACAATTCTATGTTAGAGGCAGCAAATATTATATCATCAACATAAATTTGTACCAGTATCATGTCGTTGTCCTCCTTGAGAGTGAATAGAGTGGGTCCACCTTGCCTTTGGAGAAGCCTTCCGAGATGAGGTATGTTGAAAGGAGATCATACCACGCGCGTGGAGCTTGTTTCAACCCATAGAGAGCCTTTTTAAGCTTGTACACATGATTAGGAAACTCCGTGCTAACAAACCCATCCGGTTGACTAACATAGACTTCTTCCCTTAGTTCACCATTCAAAAATGTCGTCTTCACATCCATTTGATAGACGATCGTGTTCATATGAGCAGCATACACAAGGAATAGTCTAATAGCCTCGAATCTTGCAACAGGAGCAAAAGATTCTTCAAAATCGATACCCAAGGCTTGTTTGTATCCTCTAGCAACCAATCTTGCCTTATTCTTCAAGACTCCACCCATCTCATCGAGTTTAACCTTATAAACCCACAACAAAGTAAGGATGTTGACCTTGTCAGGGAGAGGAACTAATTCCCATACTTCAAGTCTTTGGAATTCATTTAGTTCCTCTTGCATGGCTTCAATCCAAGATGATTGAGTCATAGCCTGTTGCCAGTTTTTAGGTTCAACTTCGGAGAGAAATGCATCAAAATAGCAATAGAGTGCACTCTCTTGTAATTGATGGCGTGTAGAGACTGGTCGATCAAGACTTCCAATGACATTCCTAATTGGGTGATCTTTTGTCCATTTGGTGCTATGATTTTCAATCCGTGGTGGTCTGGAGTGAACAATTGAAGGAGCTTCTTCTGAGGTAGATGCGGCTGAAGGGTTTTCAGGTATCGGTACACCAAAGAAAGGAAGCTCTTGTAGGTGAGCATATTCCAAATCGTCATCAATAGAATCCTCTTCAACATCATTAGGCACAAGTAAGGGTGACGATTCAGGTGTAGTTTGAGAATCACTTGGTAGAGGTGCATCCGGTTCAATGTTAATTGAAGATGCATTAGATAAAGCTTCATTAGTTTGAGCAACAACTTCAGGGATTGGAGCTATCACTATAGGTGCTGGAACTTCATCATTTGGGGGATCAAAGAATTCATCAAACAACGGTTGAAATAGTTTATCCCACTCGGGCCTTGTAGGTGGTAAAAATGATGTAGAAGTAGGATTATTGGGAACTAATCCGGAACTAATAGCACCGGTTCCCATCTCGTGAAGCGCGGGTTCAGAGCTGCGTTGCTCAGAAGCCATCCCTGTCAGCTCATCAAAATCTGCGTCCATAGTTTCTACAGTCTTACCAAGACGACGGTTGTAAATTCGGTATGCTTTCTTGGAGGGTGAGTAACCAATGAAAATACCTATATCGGCTTTCGGTTGAAGTTTGCCCAAGTTCTTACTATTAATGTTTGGATAACAAAGAGCACCAAACACATGAAAGAATGAAACATCGGGTTTACGATCATGTAGAAGCTCGTAAGGTGTTTTTCCATAGCGTTTTCGAATGATAGAGCGGTTTTGGGTGAAACATGCAGTAGATACAGCTTCTGCCCACAAGAACAATGGAGCATTCGCATAAATCAGCATGGTCCTAGCAGCTTCCATAAGCGTAGGATTCCGTGTTTCAACGACACCGTTTTGTTGTGGAGTACGTGCAGCGGATGTTTCATGTGAGATACCAACTTCTTCATAGTAATCACGAAGAGTCTGGTTGACGAACTCTGTCCCATTATCTGTACGAATACGGCGGACAGTAGTATTTAAACGTACCTGAATGAATTTCAGAAAAGTGATGATAGCCTTCGGTGCTTCATCCTTTGTACGTAGAAATCTAACCCATGTAAACCTGGAGAAATCATCCACAATAACAAGGATGAATTTCTTACCGCTCACACTTTCGGTTCGCATTGGCCCACAAAGATCCATATGCAAAAGATGAAGTTTTTCTTGATTGGTGTCTTCAGCTTTGGGCTTGTATGATTTCTTGGTACTTTTCCCCCTTGAACACGCGGAACATAAATGGTCCTTGTGAAATTTGAGCTTTGGAAGACCACGAACTAATTCGTTTTTAGCCAGATGATTAATAGCATCAAAGTTGAGATGAGATAATCTGCGATGCCATAACCATGACTTGGTCTTAGATGCTTTAAAGAGAAGACATACTGGAGAGGCGGCCATCATGTCTTGTAAGGACAAAGTATAAAGATTTGAACCACGAGACCCCTTCAACAAATCTTTTCCTTCCAAGTTGCGGATGAAACAAGTATGTTGTCGAAAAGCAACCTCTAGGTTGGAATCACAAAACTGTCCTACTGAAAATAAATTATGACCAAGACCTTCTACATAGTATACCCTTGAAATCGTAACGTTTCCAATCTGATATTCACCATACCCCATTATCTTTGCAATATGATCATCACCGAATTTAACCGTTCCAAGAAACTTGCTGGCGAAATTTCGGAGCATCGAGCGATCTCCGGTCATATGCTTTGAACAACCGGAGTCCAAATACCAGAGGATGATTTGGACCACCTGAAAATATAACCAGACGAGGATAATGTATAGGTTTCAGAATCTGAATGTTCCTTGTTATTAGCAGGTACAGATTTAATAATCTTAGATTTGCTAACTTTAGGTTTCTTAGATTTCCTAGCCTTCTTCCTAGTTGGTTGTGTAGATTCTAGTTGGCTTAAATCCTGAGGTATTTCTTCACTGATTGGCACTATAGTGGGGGCTGACCTAATTTGAGGGAGCTGTTTCCATACTTTAGTGCTAGTGTGCCTAACTAAAGGACGTTGAGACCTAACCTCAATGGATGCATTCCTAGTTAAAGGGCACATTTTTCCATCTAATGTAAAGGTCCTACCAGTGGGACGCCATTGCCATCCAACTTGGGTACGAGTTCTCACAGTGGGCTTCCATTCAAGATCATTCCTAATGGCATTCATTTCATTCACATGATCAATAAGACACAAATCATGACGTTGGGAAAACATGCACTCATTACAATTCCAACATTTCAAATTAGAATTCACAAATGATTTAGGCTTCTGCACAGGCGCAGAGCTTTTAGTCTTAGCAACATGATTCTTTTTATTTAAATCTGACATAACATTCCTATGGTGAGCTTCTACTTTCTTCTTGATGGTACTACTAGTGGAGGGCTTGATCTTATCTTTCTTGAGTGGCGATCCTTTAGCCTTAGTAGACTTTTTTAATCCTATAGAAGGCAAAGTGGGAACATTAGCAACAGATTTTAAAGGTGCCTTACTTGATGGTGCCAATGACGGTTTTGCTCCTAGGGTCTTATTGAATGGAGTTACAGCAATAGGTCGATTAGTGAGTAGTGCAGAACCCGGTTTTCCTATGTATTGCAAGTAGGCTAAGCAATATTAAACACGCTTAATATATTCATGAGCTGAATAATAGTAATTGCTTGAGGGATCTAACACATACAAGTCATCTAAAATATCCCTAACAAGATCTACATGCTTAATTGCATTCCTCATATAATCATCGTAGGTAAACGGGTTTTTCTTATGGAGCGGGTTCTTATAAAGCACTACTGAATTGGTTGTTGGAGCACTAGAGGACGGTGCAGAGTTGGTAGCTAAGTTATTAACAACTTCTTGTCGGGTGAGAAGAAGTGTCTCCTTTAACTCGGCCAAAACCATGTTTTTGTCAATGAGCTGGATGTTTAAGTCAGAGATTTCCTCACACTTTTGGTTCAGTTGTTCAACATAAGATTGTTGCTGTGCTGCATTAAAAACTAAGCGTTCTTCTATTGAACCATAAAGAGCGGATAGTCCCTGTCTTGCCCGATCCATCTCCCCTAGAATAGACGAAAGTCTAATTTCTAAGTCCTGGTTTTTAGACTCTGCAGCCTCTAGTTCCAATTTTAGTGTTTCATTTGATGACACGTCTCTCTTTAATCTCATAAACTCTTCCTCTAATGCCTTAACTATTTCAATCATCTTGTCACTCGTCTCAACACTGTTTTCACAACCATTTGTTATCAAAAGATCCTCATTTTGAGTTTGCTGTTTTAATTCTAAAGATATACAATGTTGTTCAAGTTGATTAAAGCGTTTTGTAAGTAAATTGTAAGAATCTTGAAGCTTTAAAAATTCAGCATCAGACTCGTGACAATAATGATTATCTACCTCATTTACAGTATCAGCAACATTTACAGAGAGATCACAAACATCATCACATATATTCACAGCATCACATTTAATCATAGCGGATGTAAGCTCATTCGAATAATTAACATTCACAGTAGTAAGCACATCACACGAAATTACTTGGGACAAGAATCGGTCATATTCGGATAAAATCTTTTCCTTTTCAATTAATTGTAGTTCGTAAGCGGTGTCCATTTCATAAATAACTTTTTGAACTTCTGCAATTTCAAACTAAAGATTTTCCGAAAGAGATGCAAAACTTCCTTTTAGACTTTCGACAAACGGATTGATCTCATTCTTAAACACCTCGTTCATGTGTTCGAAAGCCCATTCTCCGGCGTTTAGGCCATTTGAAGTCGTACATTCCAAAATGACCTTGTCAAAACTAGCAAAGTATTTATTAATCTCTTGCAAGTTTAACCATACAGTGCTAACAGGTGGAAGATCCTTTGGAATTTCCTTAGGTCCTTCCATTTTGACAAGTGTAGGAAGTGTACTAGGGTTTTCTTCATTTAACATGTAGGTTGGTGCTGTGATGAGATCTTTATCCATATGGAAGCGAATTCTAAAATCCGTTTTTGCAAGCTCCTGATTCATTTTAAAATAATCGCACTCGGGATATTTTGTAAAGTTGTATGACCGATTCTCATCAACTAGATCCTTATTTGTGCGATCATCGAAAATAACAATCGGGTCTAAGACCAATCCTAATTGGGTTGCATTATAAAGTCTTGGACTATGGATAAAAGCTTGTTTTGCATACCGTGGGTTAGGGGGAAGGCCTTTTTGACGTGATAAGTTAAATTCTCTAAACGAAGCATCAAATAAGTGCACTAGTTGAGAGGCATCGTATTATCTTAAAAGAAAATAATCTAAACTTCTAATCTTATTAGCCGCATTAATTTCCATTTCATTCTTTTTAGACTCGAGTAACTCAAAATCCGTTTGAAGTTTGTGAAAATTAGTGACCACTAACTCTTTTTCTTTAAGTTCGTTAGAGAGATCTGCTCTTAAGGTTTCAATTTCTTGCAAATGACTCATTTGTTTGTTTCGAAAATGATCATATTCCGGATTTGTTAGAACAGTGGACGAAGGAACTAATTCCAAAGTTTGAACCTTTTCGTTGCACAAAGCAAGCTCAGCAGACAAATTCTTATTCTTAGCTAGGGTTTCTAAGAGTGCAGTATTCATTTGGCTAAGTAATGTAGCAGGAACCATGACCAAATCTTGTTGAGCAGGAATGTGCATATGCGAAATGGCTCCCGGTTGTGATTCACTCAAAGTCTGGGGACTCACATTGATATTACTATCATTGATTGTCTCCTCATTTGAAAGACTCACCACCGAAGACTCATTCGGATCAGCACCTTCTTGCCCAACTTGATGTGGTTGAATACTAGTATCAGTGGTATTATCAGTGGTATTAGTAAGTACCTCAGATATTTTTTCTGGCCCAAAGCTAGAGATAGTTGCCATAAGAGCTGCCTGTGCAGATTGAAGTTCATCACAGTCTGAATCGTAAGCATCAAGATCATCTGCTTGGTATGCTGCATTTTGTGTGGGGAAAACGTCTTGTTCAGCAATCCCTGGATCAGCAAGAAATGCAAGCTCCTCTTCATCAAGTTCCCGTCCTTGTGCCTGAGCGTTCACCAGATAAATCTTCTCTGCAAACCATTGACCATCCCTTCTCCTCTTGGGTTTTTTTGCAATCCCTGGACATGTGACCTTCTTCCTTACAGTTGTAGCATGTAATCATTCTCAACTTGCCTGTGGAATTAGCCGGTGGAGGAGTGTTGACCATTGGAGCAGGATTGACCGTGCGTGCATTGGTGGTTGATGTAGTAGGTCTCCCCTGATAAGGTTGAATAGGTTGAACCATTACCCTACCATTCTCAATAGTAGCTTGTTGTCGAGAATTGGATGAATTCCTCAGCTGATTGTTAGTAGGAGCTGGTCCTCTAAATCCTCGTTTACTTAATGTCCTTGTGAGATAAGCAGACATAGTGGCTAACACTTCAACTGGGTCAGTTCCTTGTTTGAATTCAGGAATGGGGACTTCATCATTATCACAATACATTGCTTGGTCTTGTTGAGCTGCATAAGCACTAGAAGGAATACTCATGTGATCAGAGTAGCTTGATGGATATGCTGCATTTTCTTGATAAGAAGAATATGATGACTGAGCATAAGGTGCAATGCTTGCTGGTGAATATGGGTGAGGTTGTGAAGCATATTGTGATGCTTGTGGTTCTCTCTGAGATGAAGGTGCATTAAACCGATATTGTTGCTGATGTGAGGTGGGTGGTTGCGGTAGAATCGAATATTGGGGGAAGCTTGGAGTCATGTACGGTGATGGGTGATAGGCTTGGTGTCCCATGATATAAGGAGTGTTGTTGTATGACAAACTTGGTTGATTCGCCATCAAAGCTAAATAATCAGGGTACATACCTCGAGGCGAACGGTGCATGATCACGTGTTTCTCATGCTGCTGAAGAAATGCATAGAGTTGATCCAAATTGCACTTATGCAAATCCCTGGTTAACTTAACATCGGTAATATACTCACCCCATTCAGCTTGAAGTAAAGTATTCAAAAACTTGGTGTTAACCTGGAATGGAGCAATCACGAGATTGTATACATTCAGATCATTCATGAGAGTAGTGAATCTGAAGTAATAGTCGTGAAGCGTTTCCCCTGGGTTGTACGTGAATCTATCAAACAGATCATACAACTGACATTCCCTTTCCTGTTTGGTAAGAGACGTACCTTGTAGCAACACCTTTAGACGTTCCCATAAATCCTTTGCAACCGTATATTGACTTACCATTCGATAGATGTCATGTGGAAGAGCTTGGAGAATGGTTTGAAGAGCCTTTTCCTCTGCATCGGCAACAAGTTGTTGAGCTGGTGTAAGTTCTTCAAACTCCCGTGGTCGAGTCACATTGTTAACCACGATGGTACCATAATCAAGTGGACCATTTAGAATTGACTTGACCATAAGCCTCCCATATGTCGGTTTTCCCTTAATGTATGACATCATACGGCCTTGCCATGCTTTAAAGACTTCTTTAATGAGCATTGGAGGGCGATTATCCGTTCCCGTAATGGCGGGAATATCCGTAAGTGATGTCATTTGAGGCATTAATGAATTCGGATTCATTTTGATCACTTCAAAGAGACAACGATTATCGGTTGATCGAGCAGTGAAGTAAAGTTTGTGAGTTGTGTTGAGTTTTTGTGTAAGAAACCAAGATTAAATCCTCTAAAAAAATCGTCGAAAAAACAAGTAAAATATCCCTTGGTTCGGAACAATTGTTGATTCGGAAGTGTTGATTCAGAAGATTTTGGCTCAGAACTCCTTGATCCGGAACTTTTGGTTCGGAAGATTTGATCCGGAACTTTCCTTAATCTGGAACTTTTGATTCGGAAGAACTGATTCGGGACTTTCCTTGATCCGGAACTTTTGGTTCGGAAGATTTGATCCGGAACTTTCCTTGATCCGGAACTTTTGGTTCGGAAGATTTGATTCGGAACTTTCCTTGATCCGGAACTTTTGGTTCGGAAGTACTGATTCGGAACTTTCCTTGATCCGGAACTTTTGGTTCGGAAGATTTGATTCGGAACTTTCTTTGATCCAGAACTTTTTGATCCGGAACTTTTGGTTCGGAACTTTTTGATCCGGAACTTTCCTTGATCCGGAACTTTTTGATCCGGAACTTTTTGATCCGGAACTTTTGGTTCGGAACTTTACTGGGAAACAGAAGTTGGTTCGTGTAACAGTCGATTAAATAAATGAAGAAACAAACCCAGATTTTTACCAAATTACCCAAAAAGTTTTGTGATTTCTTCTAAAATAAGTAAAACCCAATACTTATCTACTAATCCCAATCAAAAAAATCACCAAAAACTCCAAGAATCAAGATAGATCTTCTTAAAGAACACTAACACAATCAAAAACTAAATAACAACACAAATCATTACCTTAAATCACCCCATAGCTCTTGATACCAATTGTAGAATATTGATAATCTTGTTAATCTATGAAGTGGGTTGAAGATTTCTAGAGAGAGAAACTAGTGAGAGAAAGTGAGAGAGAACTATGTGTTTTTCATTAAATGATAAAATGGAATAATCAACAACCAACCCCTTTCCATGGTGGAAAGGGGTATTTATATCCAAGCCACTATTGGGCTTGGGCCGACCCATGACAAGCGCATGGGTCGGTTTCTTACTTAACTAAATAAGTACTCATTAACTACGAGCTATTACAACATTAATAATATTGTGGAGTGACCGATACTTCTAATATACGTTAAAACGTATTTCTAACAACGCCCCCTAACGGAAGGGCCTTATTATCTTTGGTTTACCTCCATCTTTTATTCAACTTCGCCATGAAGATTTTATTATGACTTTGATCTTGCCTTGCCTTTTATTATCCACCTCATCGGTAGTTTTATTAGCCAAAGACGTATATCCTCACGCTAAGGCAAATTTTGGATCTTTAAAGCTTCGAAGATTAAGGCTTGATTCACTTTTAATTTTTGCATAGATTTTTCGGCCTTGTGGGGCTTCAAATTGTTTGCTTGATTTAGGTGAGCACTTGAAATCTTATTATTGGGTGAAGCTTTCGATTATTCGGGTTGCCAATACTTCAAAATCGTGACGCTGGCGATACCTTAATGTCTTCCCAATTTAATTACACGGAAGCTACTAGAAAAGACTAGAAACCCAACAATCAAGACTAAACCGCTAATTCAATATTTATTAAGCAAAACATATTTACATGCGAAGGGAGAATAAGCAAACAACGAGAACATATGAGTTTTTGAAAGAATACGAGTACTCTACGTTTAGCATAGTAACTTATAATTAACCCTATCATTTCTCGTCCTCATTTAAGAGACTTAGCCTAATGTGTAGTTAAGGAATCAAAGCTAAGTGCTCAACACGCACGGTCGAGTCAAAAATTACTCTTATTCTCGCCATCGAAAAACCTACATTCGTGTCTTCAAACACTTATAAAACATGAGAAAAATTTTAAAATTTGGCCATTTTTAGCCTTATTTTGCAACAAAACGATAAACAAAAAGATAAACTTTGGAAAGCGTGAAGGTTTGGCAAGGCAAGTATCTATTCACCCCCCCCCCCATACTAAAGTTAAACATTGTCCTCAATATTTCGAGTCTAGGGGTGCAAATAGCCCCATACTAGAGACGTAGTCGAATGCCTAATCTAGCATGGAAAGGGTGTAACCGTTGAATTTAAAGCCGTTTATGAAGTGTGCTATAAACCTAAGGTTAGAACATCAAAGGATATATCATGGATATTGAGAAAGTCTTCAAAGCAGACGATCAAGTGCTCCCATAAAACGAACACGAGAGGCTCCAATCGTGAAGATCATGATCTAAAAACCACAATTCACAAACAACCACGGAACAAAGGTTGGAAGGGCACAAATCCCCTCACATTAAACTAATTAGAAAGCAATAATATGTATGTGGATAAGCATGGGTTTCCCCCACGAGGCACCTTGTTTTTGATAACCGAGTCAAAAGCTCGACTCGAATCCCCATAAATGTGATCATTTAGGGATTATCTTAGTATGGTTAATTTTTGGTGGGGCTTACATGATAAACAAGGCCCAGAAACAATCGGTATTAAGGACTAAGTCCTTTGATGGTGCAAAATACCGGGATCGAAGATGGCGTTCTCGTTTTCATTGGAAAAACAAATCAACGCCACTTCATCATGTGTCAACACAAACCCAAAGGGTTTAAAGAAAATAGATGAGAATAAATAGAAGGGTGGGACAATGGGTAAGTCACAAAAACCATGAGCTACTCGAGGTAGACTCGCACCAATCAAATAGAAAGATTTTCCATTTATTGCATCGGTGGAAGACCGAGATTTCCCTTTATAAGCAATTCTGGGATCAAATATCTCGTCCTCGGTGGAGAAAGGGGAGGGAACATAAGGGGCTTCCCCCACACTAAGTCCACACAAAGCATCGTCAAAAGGAGAAGACGAGCTTGTAGCACTCAAAACACGAGGTGATGACGGAGTTAGCATTGTAGAAAAATCTTTTAAATCCAATTTAAAATCTTTCCCTTTTTCATCTTTTAAACTCTCCTTATGAAAACCCGACTTAATTATGTCAAAAATATTTGGTGTTTCTAAAGCAATGTTAGTCACACTGAAAATTCTCACATTTGAAAACCGTTTTGGTTTAGGTGGTGGTAAGTTCTCAAAACTTTTGTCAACAAAGAAAACTTCCCCATCGGGATCAACATATTCATCATCCGAAGAATCATTCGTGATTGGAAACGTAGGCCTAACACTCTTAACCTCCATTGACAGAGGGGACGAAAAATAGTTTTTATCATCAACTTCTAAAACTCTTTTTGAAATCCTTTTACAAATGTTTTTGATGGGATTAACATTGTTCAAAGACGTGATAGAATACACATGAGAAAGTGTGGAGTTTTGAGTTGCATTTATGACGATTTCTTCCTCATTGAAAGGAAGAGTGATTTTCCTAGCATGCACATCGATAAGTGCTCTCGAGGTATCCAAAAATGATCGACCTAAAATTAGAGGAACTTTAGGATCGATGGGAATGTCAACAACGATAAAGTCTACGGGATAGTAGAACTTTCCAACTTTCACGAAGACGTCCTCGGCTACTCCACAAGCTAGAATCGTAGATTGATCGGCCATCTCGATTGACATTCTTGAAGGAGTGAGATTAGGAAGATTGAGCGACTTAAAAATCTCAAGAGGCATCAAATTTATACTAGCACCAAGATCGGCCAAGGCGTAGCATTCCTCCATATCTTGTATTGCACATGGGATTAAAAATTTACCGGGATCACTGACTTTTTGAGGTATGCGGCTAAGAAAAACCGAAGAAAAACTAGACGACTTTTGTAATTTCTCTTTGTTATTCAACATACTTTTAAAGTTCGCGGCAAATCAAGGCATCATGACCAAGGCGTCGGCAAAACTTATATTAAAATGCAAGTCACGAAACATTTTCATAAAAAGTTCAAATTGATAATTATTTCGTTCTTGTGCCTTTTCCTTGTTTCGTCTTGAAGGGTAAGGTAAGGGTGGTGTGGGTTGGGGCATAAGCAACGGGCCTTGGAATCTCGGGTTCCACTATTGGTATTGGTTCAACCGTAGGTGTGGTTTGAGCGGTACTTCGTGGGCTTGGAATTTGCTCCTTTTCGACCACCACCTCGGGTTCTTTCTCTTTTTCCTTCTCCGTAGAAGTACTTGGATGCGAAATGGGTTCTTTGAAAGTTTTACCACTACGAGTAGTAATAACCTTCAATTCTCCTTTCGGGTTTACGATGGTATCACTAGGAAGACCACCCGAAGAAGAAGGTTTACACATGATAGGTTCAAACATTTTTCCCATTCGATCTTCAAACTTAGATTGCCTAGCATCCGCTTTTAACAATTCTTGCTTAATCTCATGTTGACCTTGCTCCATTTTTTGTTGATTTTGTTGGAGACGTTGGACATTTCCTTCCATTTTATTAGCATGAGTCTTAAGTTCATTAGCAAGTTCGTTTTTAACCTCGTTTTTCAACTCGGATCTTAAGCTAACCATTTCACGTTGCATATTATCAAACTTAGCATCGTTTGCTTTAGCATAATTCAAAAATTCTCCTTGAAGATTTTTGGTGTGATCATTTTGAAAACTTTGTGTGGTAGTTTGAAAATCATGGTTTTGGTTTTGGTTTGAAATTTGCCCATTTCCACTTTGATAACTACCCTTGTTGTAGTTACGTTGATTTCCTTGATAAGCACCACTTTGATTGTTGTTTCGATAGTTGTTAGCATTTTGATTTTGTGGAGCTTGATTTTGGCGGGAACCTTGACCGTTTTGGTTATAAGTTCCCGTGGCTACATAAGCATTCGAAGTGTTACCATCCGCGGTAATGCACTCAGAAAAATCATGAGCTCCACCACAAGAAATACAACTCTTGGCAACCGCCTTAACCGATGCGGAATTCAAAGCATCTTGTGCTTTCCAATGAGTCATAAGAGTCGAAAACCTATCGAAAAACCGATTCTCCTCATTTGCTTCATCTTGCAAGGCATTAATGCTACGAGACGATGACGAACCCAAATTGGCAACACTCGGTGTGTTACGAGGGTTATAAACCTTAGACCTATTCTCAATGATTTTCAAAGCCTCATCGGTCGTTTTACATAAAAAATTACCACCCGCGACGGCATTTAGGTAGTCTCGTTCATGATCATTAAGCCCATTATAAAAAGTGTCAATTTGATGCAATTCGGAAAAATCATGGTGTGGACATTAATGTAACATTTCTTTAAACCTTTCCCAAGCCATTGAAAAACTTTTATTAGACCTTTGAGTAAATCGTGAAATCTCGTTTTTCAAATGTGTTGTTTTAGATGGTGGAAAAAATTGATTCACAAATTTAGAAACGAGATCACCCCACGTCAAAATCGAATTTGGGGGTTCTTTCTCGAGCCATATCTTGGCGGGTCCATCTAACGAGTATGGCATCGTGTGGTACATCCTTAAACTTGCTTGTCGCGGTGAGACGATTAAATTGCCTAATGTGATATTGTGGGTTGTTTTTTTCGTGTCCGCGAAACTTGTTGGCTTGAAGCATAGACATTAAACCCGTCTTGATCTCGAAGTTCTCCGCAAGGATGGCGGGAATCACAATGGCCTCTCCAAAACCCTCGGTGGTTGCTTGAAGCAACTCCATCATAGTACGATTAGCCGTGCTAGCTTCTTGTTCTACAATAGGTTTAATACAAGGCTTTTGACATCCCGTAAGAAAATTATGTGTTGTTCGTTGAAGTTCTAATCGAATTGATCTAGTTTTTCTATGTGACTCAGTTTTATTTTGGTGGAAACAAATATTTTTGGTTGGTTTTAAATTTAAATGTGCAAGACTTAAAAGTAAATGTCGTTAAAGTAAAGGGCAAGTATATGAAATGCGTGAAATTAAAATCTAAGTCTAATTTAAAAGAAAGGTGCGATATTTAAAACGTGACGGAAAGTAAAATGATTAAATGACTACAAATAAAAGCGTGACGAGAATTAAAATTAGACAAGTATAAAAAACATAAACTAAAAATTAAACAAAACAAAATATGAAAGTTAACCTAGATCGGAATGTATTCCGATCGACCTTACCATCGGAATGAACACACCACCTATCGGAATGTTGAAGAAACCCAGATCGGAATATGTCACCTTTTCAGATCGGAATAACCTAACAACCTCAGATCGCAATGAAGTCCAGATCGGAATGTGTCCTATCGGAATATCACCTATCGGAATGTGGCTAAGGAAAATTGGGCAGCACTTCGACTTAACAAGCCTCAAGAGCCGTCGGAAAGAACGATCGCAATATGCGATCGCAATCCCCAGATCGGAATGAGGTAAAGTCACTCCTGTCGCAATCCCGGATCGGAAAGCAAAACCCTTGGATCCAATACTGTTCCTATCGGAATGTGGAGTTGCAACCGTCGCAATGTGGAAAACCCTAGCTTTCCGATGGAGTACCAAATTCGTAATAAGCCAAGAACTAAATAAGCTACTTCTAATAAGCCGTGACCAAGAACTTTAATGAAATGGAATCAAAACATGCCAATAAGCTAAAAAGTTAAAAGCTTTTAAAATTTTAAATGACGAAATATAAATGGAATTCAAGCTTAAAAATCGGAACTTTAAAGAAAACTTTTAAAACACTTAAACAAAATACCAAATAAACACACAAGGTTGTCAATCTCGTGGCTATTTCGTATGAGGATATAAAAAGGACGAAACTTTAATCAAAATAAGCAAATGGATTAAGCAAACTTGCTTAATCCGAAATTCAACCCGAAACAAAAAGAGAGAAAGGTAGAATGAGATTGATAAAAAAAAAGAACTTGATCAAATGATAAAGAAAGGTAAAGACAAGAATTTAAAGAACACAAATTAAAAACTTACTTGGAATTAAAAGGTAATTAAAGGTGCAAAACATGTAATTAAAAATGACAAGTAAATAAAAGTGCATAAATGAAAGGTGGAAGAACTAGTTTGTCAATCTAGCCAACAAAACTAAATGAAATGAAAATGAGAGTATTTATAGGTGATTAGGGGAGAGGTTAGAGGAAGCTTCCTCCTCTCCTTCCTTTCTTGTTAATTGCACCATCAAGTCCTTTCTTCTTAATCTTTTTGTTAATCTTGGATTTTGATGATTTTTGTCTCGGGATTTCTTTGGACTCGTCTTTTAATTCTTCGATAAATAAGACTTGAGTTCCTCGGCTTTTGATAAACTTCCGTCTTTTGACTATTTCTTCGATAAATCTTCAGAATTGGTCTTGGAATTCCGTCCTTTTTGCACTTTTGACTTCTTGACTTCGTCTTTCATCGTTTTCTTCAATAAAAGTCCGTAAATGCCCGTGAATTCCCGTGTTTTCTCCACTTTTCACCTCTTCGTCCTAAATCACAACAAAAA
This sequence comes from Glebionis coronaria, assembly GCA_025667525.1. Taxonomy (NCBI): domain Eukaryota; kingdom Viridiplantae; phylum Streptophyta; class Magnoliopsida; order Asterales; family Asteraceae; genus Glebionis; species Glebionis coronaria. The sequence goes on along the minus strand of JANFOE010001444.1, from coordinate 273,824 downwards.
CACAAACCACGCATAATTCCGACATAAAAGACATAAAATACACGTTTTGGTCCGGTTATTATCGTAATTAAGTGGTGGAAAAGATGGGTGTTCACACACCTATCAAATCCCCTACACTTGACCATTGCAATGTCCTCATGCAATGCATTAGTTACAAAGCATGTTTACACTTTTCATCATGATCAATCCACATTGGCCTTTATTAAAGAGATAAAAATTATAAAACTGCAAAGCAAAGAAATTAAAAGTATACCTTGGGCTTTGAAAATGTCATGAATAATCATCATCCTCAACTTTTCACTTTCTCCAAACCAAGCTTAAAAACGAGATCATTGTTATTATAAGTTAGTAGACTAACACGAACTCATGTGGGCCAATTATTTACTTAGACTCCCTTACTCCTATGGGTATCTCTTATATTTTATTATTTGTCTTGAATGATCACGAAGATGCATTGTTTGACTTATTTCGATAATTATTTAGTCTGAAAATAAAGTGCACGATTTAATCAATAGTTAACTAAAGGACCAAATCTTTTAAAACTGCTTCTCGGGATATCAGAAAGTTCATATCTTGGCATAACTTGGTTCGCGATTTGAGACCTTTCTCGGGCCGATTATTTGGCAGCGACTTCATACTTCAAATCTTGAGAGACGTTCATGAAATAATGGTCTTCTCTTCATAATTGGAATTTCTTCACTTGAAGTTTTGAGAGATTCATACTTGGACCACGACTTCTTCATTTTTCTCCAATCTTTATTTTGGACTTTGATATACAACGATCCGCCTCCTTTTATGACTTGGATCTATTTATCCTCATACCTTGTTAGGGTCTTTTCGGATACACTTCTCCATGACTTTTGGGGAGTTTTGCTTTACGTCGTGTGTCTCGATCCTTCATATTGATTTTCGATAAATGATTCTTCACATCACTTTGGATCTTTAGCAACAAAACATAGCCCTCATGCCTTGTTAGGGCCTTTTCGGACTTGTCAATCTTCGCGCCCCGCTTCATAAGTTATGCCTTGGCTATGAACTCTCGTCATTACCGAGCAACTTTTAAACGATCTGGGGCTAGAAGCTAAGTAACTTTTCAAATCGTACAACCTTATTTATTAGCAGATACATTTATTAGCAAGCGATGGGAGAATAGGCTTATAATTAACTCACATGAATTCACGAAAGAATACCGAACTTATAATTGGCTCTATCATCTCTCGTTCTCCACAGTTTAAAATCTCAAGTAATGAGACTCGTGGATACTTAGCCTATTAAATCAAAGTTTTGGGTTTTCGAGTCGCCTATAGGATCTTGCAAATTCTTAGACTTTTTCAAGTTTAAAAATCGCGTTTTAAAGTTCCCTTGATAAACGACTCTCTAGGATCAATTATAGGAACTTGCGAAAAGTTCTTGTTCTTAACCCGTGAGAGTTAAGACTTTCGCGTTTTATAGCTCCCTATATAAAAGCCTAGCAAAACTTGACTTAAACATGTTAAGGATACTAGCTAGAGTAAACTCGAATTGAGTCAAAAGATTCACAACGTTTGAAAATTAAAACCACTTATTAAACATTTATTCTAGCAAAGGAAGAAAATAACTATACAAAGATAACAACTAATAGGCCAAAATAGATCAAAAATTTTGAAAAATGTCGAAAAATTGATTTTCCGGTTAATATGAGGACAAAAACAAGGAAAAGACCACTTAACTTCGATAGAAGTCCCCCCTACACTTAAGAGAAACATTGTCCTCAATGTTTAAGCATGTGGGAGTAAACTCCCCTACACTTAGGACATTGTGCACGTTGTTTAAATTTTGCTAAGGAAAAGACAACTAAAGAGATTCCTATTTTATAATTGAGAAAATATAAAATAGAGAATCGAAAAGAGTTTAGGATAGAACCGAGAAGAAGTAGAACACGGAATCACGGGTCGTCAAAAATCATCAAGAGTGGATCATTGAAGCTCGAATCCCTGATTAGTAGAAGAGAGAGGAAAGCAATCCAACGGGTCTCCCCTACACTTATGGTAAAAACAAAAAAGATAGATAGATAATTGGGTTGCCTCCCAAAAAGCGCTTGTTTTTGTTATCCGAGTCACGAGCCTGACTCGTCCCCGAATTAAATGGTCCATGGGGAAGCCTCGAATGTTATACCGGGATCAAAGACCTTGTCCTCGTTCCCGGAGGAATATAACAAAGGGGAGGCAGGAGGATAAGTCTTGAATGGCAGGAAGGTCCTTTCAACATACGAGAAGTATGTGAAATCTTGATCCTCGGGAGGTGGGGCGGGTATAGGAATCACATTGTCATCCTCCAAAGACAATGGATGTGGATCAATTGGCAAAACTATAAGGTTATTAATCATAAGATGTTCATTGTCACCTCCCGGATCAAAACACTCATCCTCATTTCCCGGAGAGGGAAATTGATACATCACCCGCTTGGGCATGCATTCAGTAGGATGAGGGGGCAATATAGTGGGAGAAGTAAGAGAAGAATTACCTTCCTCCTGCGATACCTTTCCAGTAGAGTCAGAACTCTCCACCTCTGCGATAGAAGGGGTTATGGCTATCAAAGTATGCTCATCAGAAACAAGATAGTCATAGCTATCAATGTCTTCAATCCTTTCGTCAAAGAGTGGATTCACCTCACTAGATATGTAATCATCATCAAAATCAAATAAAGGGTTCGAATAAATCTTGAAAATTTCCTTCGGAACGTCTTCATCGGATAGTGACTCGTCATCACTAGAAGTAGAATCATCATCTTGATCGAAAAGAGGATTAGAGAAAACCATAGAATCCTCTTCCAAAGTGTTGGTGGAAGGAACATCATCAGAAGAAAGTGCATCATACTCATTGTCACTGTCGGATGTCAACTCAGATTCACTTGGAATTGAGACGAGTTTATCAGCACTAGACGTATTGAATTCGTCGGAGTCCTTTGCAGGAATTGTGCTAATATCCTCATCCCGTAAGATAGTTGAATCCTTAGGCTCCGGCAAGTCAGGAGAAGGAATAACATTCTCATTGGTCCAAGAAATAGGGCTCTCATCGTCATCACTGTCATCATAATAATATGGAGGCACAAGAGTAGGAGTATAAGCATTAAGGTTAGATACCTGCTCTTGGTGCTGATCCGCTTGCCATTTCTCCATCATCCTATGGACAATTTCTTGAACTTTTTGAAAGTTGTCAATCAGTGTGGTTAGTGGATCAGGAGGAGAGGCATGACAGGGTTGAGGATTGACGGTGTGACGTGGGGACTCACGGTTATAAACACTGGGGTGATAGCACGGAACTTTCTCAAAGATCTTCGACGGATCACAAGAAGAAGCATCGTGAGGGCCCCCACAAATATAGCACCACGGGTATGGAGAAAAACCCGGTGCATCTTGAGGATAGGGATTATCATAGGGAGAGGGTGGGAAAGTATTGTAAGAGTTGAAGTATGAATTTGTTGAATTGCAAAATGGACAAAATCCAAATTGTGTATCGTCGATATCAAAACCACACCGCTCACAAGTACACCATTGACATGTTTGAAAACCATGCCAAGGTCGCCCACACCGTCCGCAAGACGGATCCATGAAGAATTATGAATAAGAGGGGTAAAGAAAAGAATTAAACATACTAGAGGATAAAGAAGAATATTTTTGGTGCAAAACTTTTGAAAAGAAATGCTTTTTATGATTTTTCAAATGTTTTTGGGATTTTTGAAAAATTTTTGACACGAAAAATAACGTTCACGAGTGAACGGATCCCAAAAAGCAACGCGTGTCTCACAGAAAACGGTTGATCTTAACGAAAAGAGCCGGCAGCGGCGCCATTTAATACAAGGCTTTTGACACCCCGTAAGAAAATTATGTGTTGTTCGTTGAAGTTCTAATCGAATTGATCTAGTTTTTCTATGTGACTCAGTTTTATTTTGGTGGAAACAAATATTTTTGGTTGGTTTTAAATTTAAATGTGCAAGACTTAAAAGTAAATGTCGTTAAAGTAAAGGGCAAGTATATGAAATGCGTGAAATTAAAATCTAAGTCTAATTTAAAAGAAAGGTGCGATATTTAAAACGTGACGGAAAGTAAAATGATTAAATGACTACAAATAAAAGCGTGACGAGAATTAAAATTAGACAAGTATAAAAAACATAAACTAAAAATTAAACAAAACAAAATATGAAAGTTAACCTAGATCGGAATGTATTCCGATCGACCTTACCATCGGAATGAACACACCACCTATCGGAATGTTGAAGAAACCCAGATCGGAATATGTCACCTTTTCAGATCGGAATAACCTAACAACCTCAGATCGCAATGAAGTCCAGATCGGAATGTGTCCTATCGGAATATCACCTATCGGAATGTGGCTAAGGAAAATTGGGCAGCACTTCGACTTAACAAGCCTCAAGAGCCGTCGGAAAGAACGATCGCAATATGCGATCGCAATCCCCAGATCGGAATGAGGTAAAGTCACTCCTGTCGCAATCCCGGATCGGAAAGCAAAACCCTTGGATCCAATACTGTTCCTATCGGAATGTGGAGTTGCAACCGTCGCAATGTGGAAAACCCTAGCTTTCCGATGGAGTACCAAATTCATAATAAGCCAAGAACTAAATAAGCTACTTCTAATAAGCCGTGACCAAGAACTTTAATGAAATGGAATCAAAACATGCCAATAAGCTAAAAAGTTAAAAGCTTTTAAAATTTTAAATGACGAAATATAAATGGAATTCAAGCTTAAAAATCGGAACTTTAAAGAAAACTTTTAAAACACTTAAACAAAATACCAAATAAACACACAAGGTTGTCAATCTCGTGGCTATTTCGTATGAGGATATAAAAAGGACGAAACTTTAATCAAAATAAGCAAATGGATTAAGCAAACTTGCTTAATCCGAAATTCAACCCGAAACAAAAAGAGAGAAAGGTAGAATGAGATTGATAAAAAAAAAGAACTTGATCAAATGATAAAGAAAGGTAATGACAAGAATTTAAAGAACACAAATTAAAAACTTACTTGGAATTAAAAGGTAATTAAAGGTGCAAAACATGTAATTAAAAATGACAAGTAAATAAAAGTGCATAAATGAAAGGTGGAAGAACTAGTTTGTCAATCTAGCCAACAAAACTAAATGAAATGAAAATGAGAGTATTTATAGGTGATTAGGGGAGAGGTTAGAGGAAGCTTCCTCCTCTCCTTCCTTTCTTGTTAATTGCACCATCAAGTCCTTTCTTCTTAATCTTTTTGTTAATCTTGGATTTTGATGATTTTTGTCTCGGGATTTCTTTGGACTCGTCTTTTAATTCTTCGATAAATAAGACTTGAGTTCCTCGGCTTTTGATAAACTTCCGTCTTTTGACTATTTCTTCGATAAATCTTCAGAATTGGTCTTGGACTTCCGTTCTTTTTGCACTTTTGACTTCTTGACTTCGTCTTTCATCGTTTTCTTCAATAAAAGTCCGTAAATGCCCGTGAATTCCCGTGTTTTCTCCACTTTTCACCTCTTCGTCCTAAATCACAACAAAAACACAAACCACGCATAATTCCGACATAAAAGACATAAAATACACGTTTTGGTCTGGTTATTATCGTAATTAAGTGGTGGAAAAGATGGGTGTTCACACACCTATCAAGGTTCCTCACTTGGAGTCTCTTCACTAGAAAGATTAGGAGTAGGTGTTGACTCCTTTTTATTTTTTCGTTTACGTGCACGTCTTGCTTGATTACGAGTAAGCATAAACGTCACGTATAACGTGGGGATGAGCGAAGGAGATTCTTTTTGGTGTTTTTAACTTTTTCAATTTTGTTTTTTTGGATTTTTGAATGTTCTTACTTTTTTGGATTTTGGAATTGTATTAAGTAGACAAAAATCTACAAATCTCCTCCTTAATCAAATCTCTTGATTAAAGAAGCCTCAAGGAATGAAACGATCACGTGAATTGAACGCCTTCGATGACTTTAGAACGTTGGTGGAACACCAAAACGTTCAAGAGGGTTTAATCAATGAAACCAAGAAAATATATATGATACTTAGTAATACTTTGGGCGGCAAAACCCTCGATTAGCTCTCAAAATCAAATACTCACAAGCAAGCGGGGAAACGAGGCTGCGCGAAGCACTTAAGAGCCTTTTTCCTTAGGATATATTTTATAATATCCGCCTTATACCCACCTTATAGTTTGTATTTTTCAAAATCGAGCTTCTCGAAAGTATTTATCTATTTTTGCCTTTTTTCTTTGGTTTGAGATTCGAATACAATGACTGGGTAATGACCTCCCAAGTCAAGGTTGTGATTTCTCACGTATTTGGAATACTTGTGAATTTATTGTTCTACGTATACAATATAGTAATAGTATTCACAAAAAAAACAAAAAACCGATAATACGTATTAGTAGAGTGCTACTAATACAAATACTATTATGGCTAGTATAAAAACAACAATTGTTCAAATCAAAACACAACACGCCTCCCCGGCAGCGGCGCCAAAAATGGTGGTTGAGTTTTTGCACACCTTTAGGAAAAGGAGGCAATTAGGGCAAGTGTTAACGAGTGGTTTAGGAAAACCACAAGTTATGACCCTAAAATGATTTCGTTCTCGAGGAGGCTAGTGCGTTGTGTTAAGAGATGATTAACTTTGTGATTTTATTGTTATGAGAGAAGAAAAATAGAAGAAGGATAAGAAGAGAATGACGGTTACGATGACAGATTACACTAAGACGAAAAGGTCGTACACGTAAAACCGTAAAAGCACCAAATTTAAAAAGTTTATCCTAAAAATTCCTAAAAATTGCAAACAAATCCTAAATAATGTAAAAAGAGTTTACAAAAAATCAAAAATCACCCAAACCTTTTAATTAATTAAATAATGAATTTAATGCTAATTAAAGCCCTAAAAATCAATTTAATTACTAAAAATCCCAAAATGAGTTTTATCACTTTGTAAACCTCTAAAACAACCTAACTTAATTAAAAACTATTTTTGAAAATTTTAAAACTAATAAAAACTATTTTAAATCAATTAAAAACTATCAAAACTATTAAAACTTAAAATAATTATAAAAATAAATCTAAGGACAATGAAAATATTCTAAAAGTTACAAAACTCCTAACTTTAGATGTTTGAACTAGGAAAAATGAAAAAAGTAGAAAAAACTAACTTTCAATTTTTAATAATAAAATAATAATAAAATATTCAAAAGAATTCGAAGTTTATAAAAAAATCTAAAAAATTACCAAAAATCTAGAAAAATGTAACTAAGACAGAAATGCAATCAAAAGTTTCCAAAACCTTTTTAATAATTTTATATTAATTTCTAAAGTTGGTTAAAAACCCTAAAATCATATAAAATCAAAATTAAGTTAATCTAAAAAGTTTAATTGCTGTAAACCTAAAAAATACTATTAAAAACTTAAAAACTATTTTTCCAGATTTTTAAAACACTTTTATCTATTTTTTATTTACTTTCTAAAATTAAAACTTAAAATAATCCTAATAAATAAACTATTCACGTGAAAAATAAACTTTTTAAACCAAAAAGTCCTAAACCTAATAAAGAACAAGGGAAAAATACAAACTAGTAAAAAGCTAATAAGAATAAGCTGGAAACAGCTTATTACAAAGCTGATTGCTTTAATAAGCTAAAAACACACACCCCTTAAGTATTTAATGGTGCAAAAGGATACCAGTCAAAGACCCTAGGGCAGATGGTAAACGCGTTTGTGTGTGAGAGGAGTGGCGCAGGTTCGAGTCCTGGCCACGTCCTTTTTGTTAAAAACTTTTTTTTCTTTTTTTTAAATTTATAAAACTCAAAACAAGGAACTTTTACAATTCTAAAACACAATCTGTATAAAAATTAAACTAGAATTAAACCAATTGGAGTCAAAAACGTGCCCAGTTAAGTGGCTTGCTTCAATATCTGATGAACACAAAAGTATGTTTCTTCACAAGTGAAGAAAGAACAAGAGGGGCTTGTTCTTGGAGGTTTGTTGGTCGTTTTGGCAAGACAAGGCACCCCCACAACCAGTTGGGTTGTGGGGAGTCACAATGAGCAAGAAAACACCAAGTTAACACACAAAATCACATACACATGGCAATCAAGTAGCTGAAAGACAAAAACAAGCCCAAGGGCAGTCTTGCTGATGCAATTGACCTATGGGTGAGATTCAATAGACTCAAACTTGCATAAAACCAATCCAAATCATACATAAACTAAACACAATCCTAGTTTAACCCAAATCCTATCAAAGTGCAAAGATCAAATGAAAGATTACACTAAAAACTTAGGCATTTAAGGGCATACTAAATTTATCAAGTTTAAGCAACAATAAGAACATACAATTACAATGAAACCTAACCAAACTCCCAAGCAAAGATGAAAATATACTACCACAGATAAATCAAGTATGTTTAGGCAATTTTCAAGCAAAAATTGTGTCACCAGTTTCAATTAAACCCTAGTCCCAAACACCCTTTAACTTTCTGTTTTCAAATTTTAACAAACAAAATGTTTACAAAACCGAACCAAATTGATTCTACCCTATCTAAGCATGCATAAACACCCTAAACAAGCATAATAAAACAGAAAACTTCATCATAAGAACATAATCATGCAAACTCATATAGCACACAAATTTTCAGTAAAAATAAGAAAGAAAAATGAGAAAGGAAAGAGAATGAGCACCTCCATCACTTTGCATCCTAGTGAGAGTCAGCTATGCTCCCCTGAACTTTAACCAACAACTAGGTAAGTCAGGGATATCTTGAAAGAGAGTGGGGTGGTTTATGGTTGCTGATGAAGTAACAAACCACCAATTTAGGTAAAACTGTGACTAGCTCACTTCTTCCCTGCACAATCACCACAAGACCAAGAAAAATAAACTCCAAATTTCAACTGCTACAAGCTTAAAGCTTGTAGCTTTTGAAATGGTAAGTGTTAAACAAATGGGTAAGAATAGGCAAAAAGGACTTTCACCTCACACTTGCCTTTTACCCAAGCTTTTATACCCACTGGATCTTGATATCTCCAAGATATCAGGGTTCAATGGACATATAGAAGCTCAATTAAGCAGCTTAATGTGGCTTATGAACCTTTTTGCCAAATAAAAAAAACGGATTTCACAAACTTGAGACTTTTCCTTTTTGAAAACTCAAAACACAAATCTTTCACCAAATCAATTGTGGAACTCAGATTTTTGCTAAATTTAACACCAGCTTTAAAAAAAACCAGCTTTTAACAAAATAAAAAGGAATTACATTTATAATAAAACACCAACTTTTAATTGAATAAAAATGAATTACAGAAATCTTAGCCAAAAATCTGTAACAAGAAAATATAAGTGAGAGGCCACTTATATTTTTACTAACTAGAAGAACAATCTAGAAAAATGAATAAAATATTACAAAGCTTAAACCCTAATTGCTGAATTTCCTTGAATGCCCTTGGTCTTCAAATTCAAATCTTGGTCAATGGTGGAGTCTTGTGACATGAGAGTGATAGCCAGCTGTTTGATGTGATCTAGGACGTTTATTTGTAGTGGGGGACAAGTAGTATCATCATAGGCGTTCATCTTGTCGATTTGGGGTTTGGGGATGAAAGTGACGCAGCAGGGGAGGTCCCCACTGCTCACATGGGTGTTTTGGCATCATGTTTTTGGTGTGGGATGTGTTTAACATATGGTTAATCAATGATCTGGAAAGGGATGAACAAAACCCCTTTGTTTTGGCTTTGATTGATCTTGGGATGAGCTAGGGTTTATGGAGTGATTAGGCTAGGTTTAATCTGAATTGGGGGTTAATTAATTTGAATTGGGTGTTTTAGTGGGAAAAATATAACTGATTTAATCAGTTATAAACTAAAAGGTGGGTGGAAATCTGACGTGGAGTGAGGGGGGAATAGGATTGGTGGAAAGGTGAGTGGGTGATGACGTGTAGGGTGTTGAGTGGTGGATGGGGTTTCAATGTCTGGGCAACTTCAGTCCCTTAACTCCCTATGTCTTGTCACTTGGTAATAAAAATTTGTCAACGCCCCATTTACTTATAACAACTTTCAGAAACTTGTCATTTTTTGGCACATGTAGTTTATAAACTTTGAATAAGGACCAAAAGTGAAATAAATGCAATCTTCAAGGGCTTTTCTTGTATACTCTTGGTAATTTAGGGACCCCAATGTAATTTATGAGTTTTACAAGGGTATAAATTTCCAAGTCTTCCAAAGTTGAGGGACCATTCTTGCCAATCTTCAATTCTTCAAGGGTAATTTTGGAAATTCATGATTCGGGTCCGGTTCATTGTGCGACTTCATTTCCCGTGTTTGTTTTTGATTGATTCTTGTGATGTTTTTGTCATTTCCTCAATATCCGTACCTAAAATACACAAGCAACAAACACGAGCATATATTTGGCATTTTTAATGATATTTAATGCATTTTAAGCCCATTTTGGACGATGAGACTATGTATAAAAGCAGTCTCATCAGATGGCCAAATATGAAAGCAGACATCGCAACATACGTTGGCAAATGTCTAACTTTTGCGAAGGTCGAGGCTGAACGCCAAAATCCATCAGGATTACTTCTACAGTTTATAATTCTTGTTTGGAAGTGATATAGAACCACCATGGATTCTTATCATAAATATTCTAAGGTCATCATTTGGATTTGATTCGATTTGGGTCATCGTCGACAAACTGACCAAATCTGCTAATATCATTCCCGTTAATGATAGATTCTCGATGGAGAAGTTGACTCTTTTGTATTTAAAGGAGTTGTGTAAGCATGGTGTGCCTGTATCGATCATCTCTATCAAGATCCTCGCTTCGCATCAAATTTCTAGAGATTCCTTCAGAAGTCATTGGGAACAAATCTTGATGTGAGTACTTCTTACCACTCCCATTCGAAGGGACAGGGTGAAAGAACGATACAAACATTAGAAGTCTTGTTTTGTACCTGTATGATTGACCTTTGGTATACCTTTAGATAGGTTGTCATTGATAATTATCGCATTAGGGTTAAGATCGAATCTTGTGAGGATCTATATAAATAGCATCTGTAGGCAGGAGTTGGGATGAAGATACCCGACCCGCGAGACCTGAAATGATTGAGGAAATTAGGATCTGATTATTGACTGCCAGTAGTGGGCAGGAGGTTATGTGAATATGAAATGTAGATCTTGAAGTGTAGGATGGGTAGCGAAGTTACGCCAAAAATTTTCACCATGGAAAAGTGAATTGATGATATGAAAGATCATGGGAAAATAAGTCCCCGTTGTATGGGACCATTGAGATAATGTAAAGATTTGGACAGAGAGGCATATAAGCTGGATCTACCCCAGAACTTCAAGGGCTGCATGAATTATGTTCCATATATCGATCTTGATAAAATGTCTATCAAGTGAAAATCTGATTATTTCTTAATGAAGTCTAGATCGGCGAAAAGTTTCATTCATCGAAAACCCGTTGTCACACCCCACCATGGCGGAATATGGGGAGCGACGTATGGATATCATCACAACAATAGCGTGTCCATAGAGATAACTACATGAAATAAGAAATGTCATAAAATGGTGACACAATTACAAATGTCATGACAATATCTCAACAATGCAGGAGTCTAGGTAAGTAGATAACAGTCCTACCGCTTACCCGAGACAAAAAATTAACATAAACAAAGCAAACATATAGGTGTCAACAAAGTATCACTTATACAAACATCAAATAAAGACTAAGAGGAAAGGGGGTTCCTCCAATGCAATCCTAAGCCTCCCAGCTAGCCACTCCTATTCTCACGCTTAACCACATTCTCACCTGAAAGAGACACTAAAACACGTCAACATAAAGTTGGTGAAAGTCATAGGTTTAGACCCCAACTCCAAATCAATAATAAGCTGTGAATAACAACCATTAACAAAAGAACATATGGACAATGTGCTACAATTATGTATTAACAACTAGCATTCAAGATTAACCAATCACCACAAATCCAAGGCTCCAAGCCTTACCAATAACCACATTTCCAAGGCTCCAAGCCTTACCAATAACCATTGTCCCATAGGCGCCCATACACCTATGAACCAATCCCAAGGCCCCGCCTTGTCAACATCCCTTGGTACCAAGTCAAACCAAAATAACAATCAAGAATCACATAGCGGTTAATCACATAAATGTACACACAAGTCCATCACAAACCATAAAAGCATTCACAACATTAGTTACAAAACCATACAATGTCTCTTCCATCCCATCTGGAAATTAATACATCAAAAGATATGGGACTATGAAACTCACCTGAACAAGCTTCTCCAAGTATCCGTGCTCTAGCAAAATTCTATTCACACAAGCGTATACAATCAAGACATGAACCACATACCAAAATGGCTCATCAATATATCATGGGTACCTAACCTTTTCCTACAACTTAACCCTATTTATATGCCATATTCATCTCATTACACCCTCTATAAAGCCCTTAACTTAGTTTAGTTCATAACTCGTCCCGTTAACATTTTACCTAAAACGGTCCCGTTTTTCATACTTCAAACTATGGGTCGAACACCCCCTTAACCAAAATAACATGCCCTGTAAAAGCAACCCTATGCCCTTACATATGTTAGCTAACTCTCCGATTTGGCCTCAACCTTAAAGCTACTGTTAAGGCCTCCATATATATATATATATATATATATATATATATATATATATATATATATATATATATATATATATATATATATATATATATATATATATATATATATATATATATATATATATATATATATATATATATATATACTTTTACCTATCCAGAATTTACTGATTTTGAACATATGAAAAGTTTGTTATGACCAGAGGGTCTTAACCTATTCCATTTACTTAGCCCCACTCCAGATCCTTTCTATAATATATAACTAACTCCCATATTTGTTTGAAGGTCTATCTATAATCTTAAGCACCCTAACCAACTCAAAACATAAAATGTAAATAGGCTGATACAAAAACTGCTTTGACACCCGACTGATGTAACCTGTTTTTGACCCATTTCCCGACCTCCAATTCAATTCTTGTTTCTTACATTTGAAAGCCAATTCAATTATCTTTTCAAGGACATAAGATTAGAAACTTAAAAGTTTGTTGAACTCTAGATATGATCAAATCAATGGACCAAAAATTATGCCAAGTTTTTAAAAACGAATTTAACACAACTAGTCTAATTAATTATCCACATCATGTATAATTATTAACCCTAATTAATCTAAACATGTTTACATAATTAAAATACAGAAGTTATGTTTAACCTAACCCTAGATCCATCATCTATTGATTAATTACATGATTAGATTAATTAAAATCATACATTAAAGAAGAGTTTTGAAGATTTTACCTTAGAAATCAAAGGAAGAAATTGCCTTTGATGAAACCTAATTCCACCATTGTTAAAATTCGACTATGAGATATTATGGCGGTGAAAAATATGATTATTTTGGTTATGGGATGGGTTTGGTTAAGTCCTAAAGTCCCACTAATCCCATTACTAGTCCATTGGGCCTGTTTTTGGGCTTTTGGTTATTTTCTTTCTTCCTTTTCTTTTGGCTGCCCAAACCAAGCCCAAAGCACCTAAAGATCTGGTTATTAACCTTATTTTATAACTTATATTATTCTTAAACTAAAGCTCACATTCGGGTTACTTCCAGACCACAACCCGAAAGCCTTACGTCGGTTTTTTGACTTTCTACGCGATTTCCGAACTAACCGTCATTTCAAAAAGTTTCTAATTATGGAAAGTATCTATAAAACTTATCCTAAACATATAATCTATACTCAATACATAAATACAACATACGATACATACACGAAGCCTTGTAAAAATGATATCCAAACTTTCCCACAACTCATTTCTGAACTCATTTCATTTCATTTCATTTCCAACCCGTACTAGGATTTACAAATCATGTACCTCATTTCGTCCATTTTCATCCCCAAAATCACACATATAAACACATAAATCACATAAAACACATAGTCATACAAAATACCCCAAAAATAAGACTAAGTGACGAACCTCAAAAACCGGGGTTGTCACATCACTCCCTCCTAATAGAAATCTCGTCCTGAGATTTACTCTTTAGGATCATCATTAGCAAATATATAAGGATACTTGTTCCTCATAAACTGCTCCCGTTCCCACGTGAACTCTAGTCCATGTTTCTTATTCCATATACCCATAACTACGGTATATTACTTTTTCCAACGTCTTAGCTTCACGATCCAAAATCTCTACCGGCTATTCGATGAAACGAAGACTCATATCCATACTAATATCATCTAATGGTACTTGAAAGTAGGTTCTTGCTAAGCATTTCCTCAAGTTTAATACATGAAATACATCACGCATACCACTCAAGTCTCCCAGTAATTCCAACCTATAAGCCACTGGTCCAATCCTTTCGAAGATTTCGAATGGACCCACGATTCTAGGTGTTAACTTCCCTTTCATCCCAAACCACGTCACTTCTTTCCATGGTGAAACCTATAGCACAACTTATTCACAATCTCAAATCCCCAACGGCTTACGCCTCTTGTCCACATAGCTGTCTTGTCGGTCCTTTGCCATTTTCAACCTCTACTTAAGCACTGCCACTACCTCTTGTAGTTTTTCCGTTCCTAATCCGGTCCAATATGTTGACTGCTTCTAACTTCCCCCCACCGTAACGGTGATCCACCTCATCTTCTATGGATTAAATCCAGCAGTTTCTACTACATTTCCTATCACCAGACCTAACGATCTTCCATTCTATATCACTACACAATCTTGACAACCCTTTGCTCCCTCAAGCCATTCTTCCTCCATACTACTTCTCGCTTGTCTCTCTATAATCTTAATTTCCATACCATCTTCTATCTCATCTTCCTGCCAATAATTTAGGCGATCCTCTTTTATTCCCTACATTCTCATCAATAAAGAATACGCCCCTCTCACTAGTGACTCTCTTTGTAGAAGAATTCTTCCTAAACAAAATGCAATCTCCAACTATCTCCAAACGGCAAGCCAATGATCTAGGCGTCTTCCTTCATTATCCTTATGGTATGCTCATACCAACCATTAGTCTATCAACGGTATACTATGCTTACTTCCCATCGTTTATTCCCTTGTCATAATCCTTCATAAAGTATTCCATACTTCTTAGGCTAATTTTTATGCAGAAAATCCTATTCATCACATCCGTACGCAATCCTTCCAACTTCTCAACTACTTGACTTCTCATTCCTCTTAGAATATGGGATGAATTATTCAGTCAATCGAGTATCACCTAACTCTCATCGTACTTATTCCTCTACCCCATTATGTATGACCTCTACCATCTTCGTCCTTACACCGCCCTTTCTATGCTACTCTTATCTATGTAGGAAGTATAGCCTATTTCCCTTTTCTCCAAAAAATTGTCCAAGCCACGCAACATAAATATTGACGCGTTCTCTGCTTTAGACAACTACTCGTGTAACTTACATCCTTCATCCAAACCATCCTAACACGTCATCCATATAGCTAAATTTTGTCTCAACATCACTTCCTCCCTCTTATTCCATGTCTCATTAACTATGCTCGTCTTTCCTAGATGGTACTTGGCGCTAACAAGAAGTCTTTGACGATAGCTAAGCTTGTGAGTTCTATCTGCGAGACGGTCGGCTTAAGCTTATTACTTTTAAATTTAAGAAGATTTCTTCAGCGTCGCTAGTGATTCTTGAAGATTGGAAGATCCCTAAGATGTGTATTGATCAAGATGGGAGTACCGGGTAAGGGTCGTACTCTTTTTTCCTTTGTGGGGTTTTTCCCATTGGGTTTTTCTCATAAAGGTTTTTTAAGGAGGCGGCCTTACTTGGATCATTTGCTCCCATTTTGCTGCTGCTGGAATGAAGAGTTGGTCGCGTGGTTTCAAGATTTTTTCTTGATGGTCTTTGCTAATGTTGCATTTATGTCTTATTGTAGAAGTATGTATTAGTATTAGTTTTTGGTGTCTTTTAACCAATTGTTAACAAGCTGCTTGTAGCTTGTGGTTAATGTGGTACTTCAACCACATTCCTTTGTACGCTCAACGCTTTTTTGGTTAATATATTTACCGGGGCAACCCTTTGCCAAAAAAAAATTAAAAAAAAATACTTGGCCTTGCAATTTTCCTTCATCACTTAACTCGCCAAATGTTCAATCAAGAGGACTGAATATGTGTTGGAGATGTTCATGATCTGTATAGACCATTCTCTACGTCTCGTACACCAAATGCCTCTAGCATTCTAGGCACATCTAACAATCCAGCTCTACTAACTAAGTCTTATCTAGTTCTTCTAAACCTTTAGTTCCTGCAACATATAAGCAATCGCCTTTCTTTGTCGTCCTCATACGCATCCAAATCCTTGCTCCACATATTGTCATGCTTCGCGAATTCATCCAGTCCTTCTAATAATGCCAAGATCGGCTTATTATCCAATCCACCTCTTCAGCCTCCAAAACGCTTCCTCATCCTTCTTTACTTCGCCCCTTGCTGGTTCCATGATATATCATCATCTCTACCTACTCATCCTGGTCAACTTAATCCTAAAACTCACACTTGAAAATCTCACGTATGATTCCCTTTCCTAACAACTCCAAAACCAACTCATAATTCGCCTCACTCTCCTTCTTAGACTTTGAGTAGATCAAGATGTCGTCGATACTCCCGATGACAACTCGTTTATATACGTTCATGCACACTCATAATTCGCCTCACTCTCCTTCATTGACTCCATGAAAACCGCTAGTGCTTTGGTGAAGCCAAATGCATAACTGTAAACCTAAAGCGTTCATACAACATCCTTAGCAGTTTCAACTACGTCCTCCTTGCACCCTCTGTTAGCGGCAATACGAATAAATTCCTACCTCGTTCTACCCACAAAATTCTACACGCCTTCTAAAAGACCAATACTTCCACTTATCAAACCATTCAACAGCTTTCCACATCCAATCTACTACTAAGCAACTCAACTTTTATCTTGCATTCCTTGCAATTTCTAACAACTCTTGTCCTTAAATCATTCCATCAACAATTACCTTGGAAAGGCACTAACTACAACTCCTCTCACTTATCCTACTTGCTCTATTCATGGTTCTACTTCAAGATAATAGGTAAACCTACTAAATCTTAAAAAATTTTCAGAAAATTTTTCATACCTAACGAATATCACAAGTATTTTTGAAATATCACATCCCCTTCCAACATTCTCTACGATGCGTTACTTATGCCAATATCCATACTTTATACAAATCTCTAGTCATCTCCCTTGGCACTCCTAAGAGACCTCATGACCACATTAGTTCGTCTTTCTACGAACTTCTAACTCTTTCCCCATCACAAAGGGCATTCCAACTATTCTCTCATATGACTATATCAATGCTCTCAATCAATACAAAACCAAAACTACATCTGGAACCCATCAGACACGACCAACGAATCAAAACTATGGATAACTAACGACATTTTACGTGCACCAGTTAAAACAAGTCAAAAACAACGAGACTCAAAAGAAAACTCAAACCCAAAACATGTATCAATTCAAAATGACCCATGACAACGAAAAATAATCCAAGAAACACCCAATGGCAACCAAAATAACTTACGCCCCACGACATATTATTTAAATCATACACAAATCGAGTTTTCCCTAAGGAATATTTTTATTTACCTCCCTACATCTATGTGACTTAAACAATCTACAAACAACCCGCTAGATGATCTCAAGACTCAACTCAAAGACTAGGTACCCTGAACATCCCAAAACATAAGTTTAAAACTACTATTCAAAACTCAACCTTGAACCCGACACTTGTACAAACATTTTGACCAAGCTACTGACCTCCCATGACTATACATTCCACATATTTGAAAAATACGTTCCGAGTACATTATTTTAGCCTTTTGAATAACCCAAAAAGCTTTAAAAAAGAATAAGTTACGACCAAAATAATTTTATCCTAGTTGTTTTAAAAACTAAATAATCATCTTAGTGATTAATGTAACCCTTTTAAATAAAATAATAGTAATAATAATTGTATGTGAAATTTTCATGAACTCAATTTAACCTTGTATAAATAATTATAAGTGACATAAATCGATTAAACTCAATTATATAAACTGTTTAAGTAGAAAGAAATTTTATTTCGCTTTATTTTATAGAGAGTCTTTAAGAATTTTGAAATAAATAAGTGTTGATTTAAATTCTTATGTTACATCTTGTTTCAAACAAGACTCCAACACCTTACCCTTATTTTACCGAATACAACCAACTATCCAACTCTATAGTAGATTTCCAAGTCTTTTCAATATATACCGACTAAAAGGAATGTAATACTCAACACAAAAGATTTCATTATCCCAAAAGAAATCCCAATTTATTTCAATTACTTAACATCAAGGACACCATTTTATAATGGACACGTGAAATAGGAAACTCGAAGAATACGCCACAACAGAGGTTGAATACCTAAAAGAAGCGAGCTAGCAAACCCTCCTACGGATACAATCGATAATAGCGAGGGATCATACATATGTAGGCAATATCGGGATACATATACTTAAATCCATCTAACATCTACTATACAAGCATGTATTAATCCTCTTTCATGCAATCATACATAGGAATCCATTGAAGTTGTGGTACTTGTATAACTATGTTGGCCACCATACTTATACAATTACCCTTTCCCCAATGCACTCCCTCCTATGATGACACTTATAAGAATAATACAACACATCACACATAAATCCATCAACTCACCTAAACATATAACCACATAAATAATAAGGTCAAAAACTCCAACTATTAAAATAACATAGTCAAACTCTTGGAATACAGAAATCCATAGTCTAGCTAAAACAGCAAAGACAAAATCCAAAACGAAAACATAATCAATTATAAGTCATGTCTCCCCTCAGAGTGGAAACAGCTTAAAATCTTTCCTATCCACCTACTTCTAGTATCTCGAACCACCACATGATTCTTAGGGAACATGACTTAAACATAAAAAGAAAAATACTATACCTAAGGTACATAAAATAACTCAACAAAAGACAGAAACTACCATGTACCAAATTATGTACTATAATGTACAATTTAAGCAAAATACAACAATGACTAGCGTGGACGATTATGGTTCAACCCGCACTAGTCACAACCCGAAAAGAAAATAGCATGTGGCTAAGTATGAACTACTATGGTTCAACCCATACTAGTCAAAACTTAGCAAACATCGCAAGTAAAAACCAATAACATCAATTAATATCAAATGCACACATACTCCTATGACGCCTATATGCGAGGACCCTTAAGCTACAAACTAGGCTACGAGACTAGGCAACCTAATTCTCTATAACCATTGTCTCTGATACCATTCTGTCACATCCTACCATGGCGGAATATGGGGCGCGACGTATGTATATCATCACAACAATAGCGTGTCTATAGAGATAACTAAATGAAATAAGAAATGTCATAAAATGGTGACACAATTACAAATGTCATGACAATATCTTAACAATGCAGGAGTCTGGGTAAGTAGGTAACAGTCCTACCGCTTACCCGAGACAAAAAATTAACATAAACAAAGAAAACATATAGGTGTCAACAAAGTATCACTTATACAAACATCAAATAAAGACTAAGAGGAAAGGGGGTTCCTCCAATGCAATCCTAAGCCTCCCAGCTAGCCACTTCTATTCTCACTCTTAACCACATTCTCACCTGAAAGAGACACTAAAACACGTCAACATAAAGTTGGTGAGAGTCATAGGTTTAGACTCCAACTCCAAATCAATTATAAGTTGTGAATAACAACCATTAACAAAAGAACATATGGACAATGTGCTACAATTATGTATTAACAACTAGCATTCAATATTAACCAATCACCACAAATCCAAGGCTCCAAGCCTTACCAATAACCACAATTCCAAGGATCCAAGCCTTACCAATAACCATAGTCCCATAGGCGCCCATACACCTATGAACTAATCCCAAGGCCCCGCCTTGTCAACATCCCTTGGTACCAAGTGAAACCACAATAACAATCAAGAATCACATAGAGGTTAATCACACAAATGTACACACAAGTCCATGACAAACCATAAAAAGAATTCACAGCATTAGTTACAAAACCATACAATGTCTCTTCCATCCCATCTGGGAATCAATACATTAAAAGATATGGGACTATGAAACTCACCTGAACAAGCTTCTCCAAGTATCCGCGCTCTAGCAAAAATCTAAACACATAAACGTATACAATCAAGACATGAACCACATACCAAAATGCCTCATCAATCTATGATGGATATCTAGCCTTCTCCTAAAACTTAACCTTATTTATATGCCATATGCATCTCATTACACCCCTCTATAAAGCCCTTAACTTCATAACTCGTCCCGTTAACATTTTACCCAAAACAGTCCCTTTTTCATACTTCAAACAATGGGTCGAACACCCCCTTAACCAATATAACTGTTGGGAATAAAATGTAGCCAGTACACTTGGACGCTGACAAGAAGAAAACAAGCGTTGATAAGAAGAAAACAAGCGTTGACAGATCAAGCGTTGACAGGAAGAAGTCAAGCGTTGATAGGTTGAAGTCAAGCACTGATAGAAAGATATGGTCTACGCGTATTATGTTTCTAGTTTGTTTCTAGTAAAGATAGGATCAACAATGTATTTTCTATATTTATCTTTACCTAGAATAGCTGATACGTAGACTCTTGTACAAGGCTTCTTATGTATATAAAAGAAGACCTTTAGGTTTTGTTTCATATAAGTTTTCATACGTTTAACACTTTCATTGTAAGCAAGTTTGTTCTAATCAATCAAGTGAAAGTTTGTTTTACAATTGTTTGTGTGTTCTTGTTTGAGTATTAATTCCGCATAATACTTAAATTGTTTTATACACAACAAAGTTTCTCTACGTGTTTAACTTGATTTAATCTCGTTGACACAAGCTAAATCGATCTAAGTATGGGATCAACAAGTGGTATCAGAGCTTGTTGAGAAACTTTGATCTAAAGAACACAAGAACCCTAAATTACCAAAAACCCTAATTTTCACAAAACCCTAAAAACATCATGTCTACCCCAAAAGCAAACTCCTCCTCCTCCTCAAACCACAACATCAAGATTCCCATTCTAGACCCAGACAATTTTGAGCTGTGGAAGTTTAACTTTGAGCAATATATACAAATCCATAACTACACTCTATGGGAAATTATTGAATATGGAAACACATTCGATAAGGCAGCAAAGATTGCAGCTGCCATTGCTGCAAGAACAGCTATTCAAGGTTCTACTGAAGAGGAACGAAGAGAAAAACCTGATGATGGTAGAGCTGTCTCAACTGAGGATATAGCAAAGAGAAGGGTTGATATGAAAACCCTAAGCATTCTGAAACTCTCTTTGGGACAAGAAAATCAGCACAAAGCTATGAGTCTGCAAAAGATCTTTGGGCAGCCCTTGAAGTTGCCTATGGTGGTAATGCTGATACTGTGCAAGAGAAAAAGAAGCAACTCTTGCATGAGTATGCTATTTTTAAGGCTTAACCTAATGAGAAGCTAAGTAGTGTGAGAAGAAGACTTCTGGACATCACAAGCAAGCTATCCTTCATGGGAACAGTGCTTGGTGATGTTGATATCATCTCTACTTTCCTTAAAAGCCTTGGTGACGTATGGAAAATTGAAGCAAGGTCAATAATTGCTAATAACACTCACAAAAGTTCTACTTTTGATGATGTGTACAATAAACTGAGGCTGATAGAGAATGAAACTCTCTTGGATCATGGAAGCAAGTCTACCAATGGTAACATGGCCTTCTTCTCACATAGTGAAGGTCAATTTGATCAGAAGGAGTCATACATGCATCCAGTTACTGGATCAACCTGTGTCAACACTGGATCATATCCTGTCAACGCCTCACATTCAGACACTGACACATACAAAATTGACTCACCAAGAGTTAAGCCTGCTGGTATTGATCTGGATACTGTGTGTGCATACATTGCTTCATTGCCCAATGGTTCAGTGATTACATATGAGGACCTTGAACAAATTAGTGATGAGCATTTGGAGGAGATGGACATAAAGTGGAATATGGCTCTTGCAAGTATAAGAGCAAACAGATGGAATAGAAGATTCAAGAAAAAGATGACTTTTAATGCTAAGGACACTGCTAGATTTGATAAATCCAAAGTTGAGTGTTATAATTGTCATCGTATGGGACACTTTATGAGAGAATGAAGATCTCCAAGAAGATCTGATGCTGGAAAACCCTCAAGCCAAATTGTTAAGGCTCGGGATCCCAAGGCCATGGTTGCAATGCAAGAAATTGATGGTGTTGGATGGGATTGGAGCTATTTGGCTAAGGATGAAGAAGAGAATAAAGCTTTGGTTGCTGAGATGGAAGAAGAAGAGCATGTTCACTATGCTCTCATGGCACACTCCTCATCTTCATCAGACAGTGAGGTATATGATGATGCTTTTTGTAGTAAGGGTTGTCGTTTAAATACTGAAAGACTTAACAAAGAGGTTTTAAGACTGTCAACAGATGTGAGTAATGAGAGATGCAAGTTGTCTAACTATCAACTTGCTCTTACTCAAACTAAAAAGACTACATCTGAGTATAAGAAAATGGAGCTTGACCTAAAAGATAAAATCAATATCTTAAAACATGATTTAAATGCTAGTACTGATATTAGAAACATCATGGAGAGGGTCAATGCTGAATTACAGGCTAAGTTAGATGAGGCCATCAAGTATAAGGATAATGTAGATCTTAAAATTCAGAGATTTGATAAAGCCTCACAAACCCTAGAAGAATGTGTTAGTGAACAAAGGGATTCTAGGGATATGACTGGGATTGGGATGAAAGAGTATGCTGGTGTTCCACCAACAGCTGGGGACTTCTATGGTGTCCAAAGAAAGGACTTATCTTGGACTGGTTTACCAGAACTCCAAGAAGAGGAATTTGTTCCTCCACCATGAGTCCTTACTCAAGTAGAAGAACATAGGCAGAATTTAACTGATTTGGACCAATGGAAGAAAGCCAACCCTACCTTGTTTGTCAAGGGTGGCATGCTTAGTGATAGTCCAAATGAGCCTACCCCTATCAAAGTAACAAACCCAATCACTGGCAAGACTGTTGACCTTGGCTCAAACATTGTTAGAAAACCTAGCATTAAATATGCAGAAATGTATAGAAATACTAGGTCACAAAAAAGCCAAATTAGTGATAATGGAACAGGTTTCTTTTCTTCTAGACCTAGAGCTATGTCTAGAAAAGCCTGCTATACTTGTGGTAGCTTTTCACATTTAGCTTATAAGTGTGTCAACGCTTCCAAGGTCAATGCTGACAAAAAGTCAAACACTGTCAAACCCAAACCTTTTGTTCAGCAAAGTCCACAAGTTGTTAGACCAGCCCCATTCTTTTCAAAAGGGTCTAATACTTATGGACAAAGACCTTTTCAGAAGACCAATACATGGTCTAATACACAATGGGTTCCTGTAGCAAACCCTAGGTTCAACCCTGATAAGGGTAATTTCAGCGTTGACATGATCAAATCAAACGTTGCCAGACCAAATAATGGTAAATATTTGCAACCAAAGGGAAAGGGGTCTAAAGCTTCTTCTAGCTTGACATGGAGACCTAAGCAAGATCAAAACCCTAATTCAGATGGGATTTCTATGACCTGTAACAAATTTAATTATATTTCAAAGATCATCACAAAACCAATTGGGGTTAACTGGGTGTTTAATCTAAAAAGAGATGAACAAGGGGTTGTTATGAGGACTAAGTCTGTTCTTGTTGAACAACCAAATGAATCCAAGTCTGCTCAGGCTTGGGTTCCCAAAGAAAACTAATTTGTTTTCTTTATGTGCAGGGTATTCAAAAGCAGGTTAATGATTATGGCTATTGGGATAGTGGATGCTCTCTAGGCACATGACTGGGAAGGAAGATTATCTCACAAACTTCACACCCATTAAGGATGGTGATAAAGTTTACTTTGGAGGCGGATATGGAACTATCACAGGCAAAGGAACTCTTCTCACCAACAACTTGCGTTTTGAAAACGTGTTTCTGGTAAAAGAACTTGACTATAATCTTTTTAGTGTATCACAAGTTTGTGATAACAAAAATAATGTTCTTTTCACTGATACTGAATGCTTGGTGTTGAGCAAGGATTTTAAAATACCAGATGAGAAATTCATTGATTATAGAACACCTAGGCATAAGGACATTTATAATGTGAATCTTAATGGGATTAGGATGAATAATAACTTGTCATGTCTTTATGCTAAGGCTTCAGTTGATGAGAGTAATCTATGGCACAGGAGACTAGGGCACATTAACTTTAAAAATATAAACAGGCTTGTGAGACTTGGCTTGGTTGATGGTTTGCCTGAAAAGGCTTTCCACAATGACCACTCTTGTGTTGCATGCCTTAGAGACAAACAGCACCAAGTCTCATTTAAGTCTAAACAGGTGCACTCTAGTTCTAAACCACTTCACTTGCTACATATGGACCTGTTTGGTCCAACTAATATAGAAAGCTTGAATGGTAAATCTTACTGCTTTGTCATTACTGATGATTTTTCTAGGTTTACTTGGACTTTCTTTTTAGCTTTGAAAAGTGACATTGCTGATACTTTAATTAACTTTATTAACCAAATTGAGAAGAAAAGTGGTAATGAAGTTAAGATGCTTAGAAGTGATAATGATGGTGAGTTTAGAAATAAGCTATTGGATGATTTTTGTGCCAAGAAAGGGATTAATAGACAGTTTAGTATAGCCAGAACCCCACAGCAAAATGGGGTTGCTGAGAGAAAGAATAGAACCCTCATAGAAGCAGCCAGGACTATGTTGGCTGATGCTCACTTTCCCATTGCTTTTTGGGCTGAGGCTGTGAATACAGCTTGTTATGTTCAGAATAGAGCATTAGTCAACAAGATACATAACAAAACACCTTATGAGTTACTTTGGGGAAGGAAACCTAATATTGGTTTTCTTAAACCTTTTGGTTGTCATGTAGTTGTGTTGGACACTAGTGATGCCATAGGTAAATTTAGTGTTAAAGGTGATGAAGGCTACTTCATGGGTTATTCAGTGCAGAGTAAAGGATATAGGGTTTACATTAAGAAGGAAAAACGTATACTTGAAAAAGTACATGTTAGGTTTTTAGAAAGTAAACCTAGTGATCCTGAAAGTGGTCCAAATTGGTTATTTGACTTGGAACCTCTATCTAGGACTTTGAATTATATGCCTGTTACTAATCCAAACATTGTGAAGGTAAATTCAAGTGTTGTGGAAGAACTAGTTGTTGATGTTTCAGGTACACAGGTTAATGAAGAGGTTGGATCACAAGCAGACAAGTCATCACCCATACTTGAGTATGTCACTATTCCCATATGGACAGATGCTTTTGCTGCTGCTGCTGCTGCTGCTGGAAAGGAAAATGGTGGTCCCCAAGTATCACCAGTTAACAACATGCATGGTCCTTCAGGCGCTGACAAAGGAAAATCTGGCGCTGACAGGACAAATTCAGGTGTTGATGGCTCAAATGTTGACAACTCTATTTCAGGCGTTGATGGCTCCAACACTGACAACCTTGGTTCAGGCGTTGACAACTCTTTTGACCATATTTTCTCCTCAAATTTTGAACAAGGTGAACCTTCAAGCAGAAATGGAGAGGTTCATACAGATATTGATGGAAGAGAGCCTGAAGAAGATATTGTTAACATGGAAGATGAGATTTAAGACAACAGACTTTTTGAGGGAGGAGTTCTTACTTCTACAATGAAGGATCACCCCTCTTCTCTAATTATTGGTGATGTGATGTCTCTTGTTCAAACTAGAAGATCTCATCAGAATCTTGGAGGATTTATTGCCAATATACACAAGAAGGTTGATGCCCCTCTTGTTCAAGCATGTTTGTTTGCCTGTTTTCTGTCACAACAGGAACCCAAGAAGATTTTTTATGCTCTCAAAGAACCAAGTTGGGTGGAAGCAATGCAGGATGAGCTTCACCAATTTGCTATACATGATGTTTGGGAGTTGGTTGATTGTCCCAGACATGTCAGACCTATTGGGACAAGATGGGTTCTTAGAAACAAGAAAGATGAAAGAGGCATTGTGGTCAGAAACAAGGCACGTTTAGTGGCTCAAGGATATACACAAGAGGAAGGGATAGACTATGAGGAGGTCTTTGCACCAGTTGCAAGGATTGAGGCTATAAGGATATTTCTAGCCTATGCTTCCTGCATGGGCTTTATTGTTTATCAAATGGATGTGAAGAGTGCTTTTCTTTTTGGCACAATTGTAGAGGAGGTTTATGTAATGCAGCCTCCTGGTTTTGAAGATTCAGAACATCCAGACAAGGTGTATAGAGTCAAGAAAGCTATGTATGGACTTCATCAGGCCCCAAGAGCATAGTATGGCACATTGTCCACCTATCTGGTGGAAAATGGATTCAAAAGGGGCACCATAGACCGGACCTTATTTACAAAGAAGACTGGTAAGGATGTCTTACTTGTTCAGGTTTATGTGGATGATATCATCTTTGGCTCATCAAGCCCAAAGATGAGTGAAGACTTTTTCCAAACTTATGACAGACAAGTTCAAGATGAGGTGCAATGGAGGAGATGAAACTTCTTTCTAGGGTTACAAGTTCAGCAGAAAGAAGATGGTATCTTCATCTCTCAAGATAAATATGTAGCAGAAATCTTGAAGATGTTTGGCTTTTCTCCACATAAGAAAAGGGCTAGTACTCCTATGGATAGAGAACACCCTTGGGGAAAAGTTGGAGATGGAAAAGATGTGGATGTCAGGCACTATAGATCAATGATTGGTTCATTGATGTATCTCACAGCCTCAAGACCTTTCATTATGTTTGCTTTGTGTGCATGTGCACGCCATCAAGTGACTCCCAAAGAGTGTCATCTTCATGCTGTCAAGAGAATCTTTAGGTACCTTAGATGTTATCCAGACTTGGGATTATGGTATCAAAAAGATTCACCATTGGAGCTTATTGCATATTCAGACAGTAATTATGGTGGTGACAAGTTTGATAGAAAATCCACAACTGGTGGATGTCAGTTTCTTGGGAGTAGGTTGATATCTTTGCAAAGCAAGAAACAAACAGTGGTGGCCAATTCTACAACTGAAGCAGAGTATGTTGCTAGCAGCCGCTTGTTGTGGACAAGTCTTATGGATTCACAACCAGCTGTTGGATTATGGGTATAATTTCATGCATACCAAGATTTTTTGTAGACAATAACAGTACTTTATGCATTATTAAAAATCATGTACATCATTCTAAAACAAAACATATAGAAATTAGACATCATTTTATAAGAGATTGTTTTGAAAAGGGTTTAATACAACCAGATAGGGTTGACACAGAAGAAAATGTGTTTGATTTATTAACTAAACCTTTTGATACTGGAAGGTTTCAATACTTGGTAACAAGTATTGGAATGATCAATCTCACTTAATATGTGTTTTGGGGTCTTATTGTAAAAGTATGTACAGGATATGCATTTTGGTCTTTTTGAAAAGTTAGATTTTCCACTATATTTGTTTAACGCTGACAAAGGTTATCTTAACGCTGATAAGTGTTATCGTGACATTTTCAGCAATATGTTAGTTTTGTGGTTTTTAATCTAAGTGTGCAGGTGTTGTTAGCATTGTACCATTGGATACAGAGTTGCTTATGGATCCTTGGAGAATCATTAGAGCATGTTTCAATTTATGGATGATGGTTGGAATATTTATATTCCTATCTTGACATAAATTTTTATTTACATGCATATTATTTCGCAACTTGTGTATCACAGTTTAAGGGGAGGTTTTAGGAACCTTTAGGACTTTTGGGTATTCTTATAATACTCTTATCATAATTCTAGATTGTGTCCATAGGTGAGTATGAGTTAGTTTTCTATCTCATAAGGCACTGTAGCATGCAAAGTTGATATACTATGCATGCTGCCAAGACCTTTTGGCCTAGAATTGGATGTGGTATGTTGGGAGACTTGGGAATGATTTATAATGGGTTTACCTGGGAGTTACAAGGAATTTTATAAGATAACTTAATTGTTAAGAATTTTGGTTAGCAAGGGACACTAGAGGACTGTTATGTCTATCTTGCATAAGCAAGTGTGCATAATTGGACAGTGCTTGCCGACCTATAATAATTTCATTTTATAGGTTATCTTCACTACGATAAATTACTTTGTTAAGGTCCTTTTTCATTTTTATTACTTTTATTTTTGGACGCTGACAAATGTTTTTCCAAGCGTTGTTGTGACCAATTTAGACGTTGACATGGCTTTTGCAAACGTTGACAAGAATATAGCCGTTGGGCGTTGATGGGTTATTTTTGACCGTTGACACTCATTGGGACCTACCCAGTTGTTATTTTTGACGAATTTTGGGGCTGTAATTTTGGGAGTAGATAACTTTTAATTAATGCACAAGATAACTTATTTTCTTTTCAATATTTTCATCATTATATTTTGAAAATACTTGCCTTATTTTTTACCAATCACATGTGCCTATCTCTCCTATATATTTGGCTTCTATTTTTAAACAGGGTACTATCATATTCTTGTCTAACACTTTTTCTCCTATAATTCATCTTTCATCAATCTTTCACAAACAGCTTTCTTCAACAATGGCACCAAAGTTTAAACCAAGTGACTTGGTATTGGGATTCAGGAGTCAGCACAACATGATTGCTTATTTGGAGGCTGATGATACTTTGTTTCCACAATACACTCAGATGGTGGCGTATTTGAATGCATCTCCATTACGGTATGCTCTTTCTCATGCTCCTCTCATCCCTGTCACTCATATTAAACAGTTTTGGAACACTATTAGTTCCTCAACGCTTAATAATGTGACTACATTATCAGCTATTGTTCATGGGCGTACTTGGGTGGTTACTGAAGCCTTGGTTCGCCAGGCTTTGCATCTTAATGATGCAGATGGTATAACCACTCTCCCCATTAATGAAATAGAACAAGGACTTCGGGCTTTGGGGTATCCTTTCCCTGATGAGGGTACTTTAAATAAATATCCTAAACAAGAATTTCCCCCGGCCTGGAAGTACCTCATACATGTCATTCTTCAATGTTTGAGTCCCAAATGTACTGCACATAATGAAATTAACAGATCTATTGCTAGTGCAATTGTGTGCATTACAAATGGGCAAAAGTATAATTTTTCAAAATTAATTTTTGATGGCATGTGTAAAAACAAAGGGAATAAGATGACTTTAGCTTATCCCAGATTTTTACAATTGGTTTTTGATGAACAAAGGTACTGCATAAGGGATCATGATTTTTTATGAGATCCCTGTGCAAAAGAAAGCTATTTTTAGTAAGATGAACTCACCCCCTCACCATGAATTACCCCTCACCCAAGCTATGCTTGTTGTTATTGCAGCAGCACAACCCCAACCAGACCCACAACCACAACTTGACCCAATACCAGACGCCATGTTGCAGAGAGAACCACCACCACAAGTGTGGTTGGTGTTATGGATGAGGCTTGGGACTATTGGTGCTAGCTTATATGCAGGCCAAGCCAGTCCTAACATATTTAAGACCTCATCCATGCCCCATGACTCTACTTTGGGAGGTCAAATCCCCATTCTAGAGGAGGGCAGATTGGAACCATACACAATGATGGAATTGACGGCTGTCTGCATTAGCTTGCAAAAGCAAAATGCAGACCTGGTACATACAGTCAGTACAGAAGGCCTTGAACTCAAGCAATTGAGGGAGAGGATTGTCATTTTGGAGGATGCTAACACTAGGCGTGGTATGGAGGAATCTTCCAAATGGGAGGATGAGCAGATCCATGTAAGTGACAAAGGCTCACATGATGGGGAATCTTTGGGTGTTGTTGAAGCCCTCACTGAATTGAAGAAGCAACCAGGTTTTGATACATCTTTGGTTACTCCCACAAACTTGAACTTGTCTTTTACAGCTATGATGGAGCAGTTCACAAGAGGCGCTAAGACAAGTAAGGTGAGCGTTGACAAGCAAAATTTGAACGCTGACACATCAAGCGCTGACAAGAGTAAGTTGGGCGCTGACACACAGAATTTGAGCGTTGACAGATCTGCAGATATGGTTGATGTATTCCAGTCATCAGCTATCATCAAAGAAGTGTCTTCACAGGTACCATCATCATCTTTACCCATCATTGATCCATTAGATAAGGGTAAAGGAATTATGGTAGAAGTAGAAGTTCCAAAGGATGCAGCACAAGTAGAGTTTGATTCAAGGTTGGCTGCACAACTTGTGGAACAAGAAATGAAGAAGGTTGGAGAATCACCATTTGTTGTTACTTCTGAGGAACAAGAAGGAAGTGATGAAGGGAGTTCAGATTCAAGTGTGATGATAATTGAACAATCAGAAAGACTTGAATATGGTGATGACTTGGCAAGAGAGAAGCTTAGAGAGTTAAAATTACAAGTAGACTATGATATGCCAGAAGTTTCTCAAATGTACCATGCTTGGGAGGATAGGATTATGGAGAATCCAGATTTTGACTACTTCAGACCAAATTTGGGGATTGGAGATTCTTCTAAGAGTTCAAAGAGACTGCAAGGTAATTCTGAAGCATAAGGCTAGCAATGTTTTCTCACTGCTGAAGAGGGATAGAAGGGAACTTTACTACATGTTACTCAGATGTCATGGGACTGGATGGACCTTCAAGAAATTGCAGAGATTATCCTTTGAAGAATTGGAGTACAAGGCTTATCCCATTTGGGCAAGAGTGCAGGAAATGAATACTCTTAGACTTCTTTCAGATGAAAGGAAAGAAGAAATTGCAGAATAGATGGAAATTCAAAGGCAATGATTGTTCCAAGGCCTTTGAAGAAGGGAGTTCCACTTTAGTTTCTTAAAGATTTAAATAAAGTGGTTCCCAGTGAAGCTGTTCTTAGAAGGAGCATTAAGCTCTCACCCATGGAAGCTTTAGATATGGTACAAGTGTTACCTCTAGATGCCAGAACCCCTATCATTAGCTATGAAGAAGATGCAAGTGGGTTTTGGATGATTGGCATATATGAGAAAGAGGTACACACATTGACTACTCTTATGTCTCTCTTTTCAAGTATGGATAGGGAAGACTTGGCAGACCTTTGGAGGTTGTTGCTGGCCAAGTATGAGACTGAAGCATCTACTTCAGTCAATGGAATAAAGCTTTGGTCAACATTCAAGAGAATGTGTGCACCAGAAGAAGAAGATCCTGTTTGGAAGGATCTTGAGGATGATATCAGTGGAATTCAATCGCCTTTGTATTCAGCTGTTGGTGTATATTATTGAGCTCTACAAAGTTTGCTGAGTATCTTCTTGTAGATGCTGAGTATCCCATGTCCAAAGAAGTTTTGGACAAGATGAAGACAACACAGCTAGAGATTGACTATTCAAGTGACGTGGCCAAAGATTTGATTAGGCATGTTTATTACCAATACGATAAGATTTGTAAGATTCCTCCTAGTTCTTAAATTTTATTCAGAAACTTGATTGCTAGAGTAGATATCAAGTTTAGGGGAGGATTGTTGGGAATAAAATGTAGCCAGTACACTTGGACGCTGACAAGAAGAAAACAAGCGTTGATAAGAAGAAAACAAGCGTTGATAAGAAGAAAACAAGCGTTGACAGATCAAGCGTTGATAGGAAGAAGTCAAGCGTTGATAGGTTTAAGTCAAGCACTGATAGAAAGATATGGTCTACGCGTATTACGTTTCTAGTTTGTTTCTAGTAAAGATAGGATCAACAATGTATTTTCTATATTTATCTTTACCTAGAATAGCTGATACGTAGACTCTTGTACAAGGCTTCTTATGTCTATAAAAGAAGACCTTTAGGTTTTGTTTCATATAAGTTTTCATACGTTTAACACTTTCATTGTAAGCAAGTTTTTTCTAATCAATCAAGTGAAAGTTTGTTTTACAATTGATTGTGTGTTCTTGTTTGAGTATTAATTCCGCATAATACTTAAATTGTTTTATACACAACAAAGTTTCTCTACGTGTTTAACTTGATTTAATCTCGTTTACACAAGCTAAATCGATCTAAGTTTGGGATCAACAATAACATGCCCTGTAAAAGCAACCCTATGCCCTTACATATGTTAGCTAACTCTCCTATTTGGCCTCAACCTTAAAGCTACTGTTAAGGCCTCCAAATATATATATATACTTTTACCTATCTAGAATTTACTGATTTTGAACATATGAAAAGTTTGTTATGACCATAGGTTCTTCACCTATTCCATTTACTTAGAACCACTCCAGATCCTTTCTATAATATATAAACTAACTCCCATATTCGTTTGAAGGTCTATCTATAACACTAAGAACCCTAACCAACTCAAAACATAAAATGTAAACACGATGATCCAAAAACTGCTTTGACACCCGACTGATGTAACCTGTTTTTGACCCACTTACAGACCTCCAATTCAAATCTAGTTTCTTGCATTTGAAATCCAATTCAATTACCTTCTCAGGGACATAAGATTCGAAACTTAAAAGTTTGTATAACTCTAGATATGATCAAATCAGTGGACCAAAAATTCTGCCCAGTTTTAAAAACGAATTTAACACAACTAGTCTAATTAATTATCCACATCATGTATAATTATTAACCCTAATTAATCTAAACATGCTTAGATAATTAAAATACAGAAGTTAGGTTGAACCTAACCCTAGATCCATCATCTATTGATTAATTACATGATTAGATTAATTAAAATCATACATTAAAGAAGAGTTTTGAAGATTTTACCTTAGAAATCAAAGGAAGAAATTGTCTTTGATGAAACCTAATTCCACCATAGTTAAAATTATACTGTGAGATGTTATGGGGGTGAAAAATCTGATTATTTTGGTTATGGGATTGGTTTGGTTAAGTCCTAAAGTCCCCCTAATCCCATTACTAGTCCATTGGGCTTGTTTTTAGGCTTTTTGGTTATTTTCTTTCTTCCTTTTCTTTTGGCTGCCCAAACCAAGTCCAAAGCACCTAAAGATCTGGCTTTTAACCTTATTTTATAACTTATATTATTCTTAAACTAAAGCTCACACTTGGGTTACTTCCGGACCACAACCCGAAAGCCTTACGTTGGTTTTTCGACTTTCTACGCGATTTCCGAACTAACCGTCATTTCAAAAAGTTTCTAATTATGGAAAGTATCTCTAAAACTTATCCTAAAAAAATAATATATACTTAATACATAC
Organism: Glebionis coronaria; assembly: GCA_025667525.1. Taxonomy (NCBI): domain Eukaryota; kingdom Viridiplantae; phylum Streptophyta; class Magnoliopsida; order Asterales; family Asteraceae; genus Glebionis; species Glebionis coronaria. Next base: position 240,518 of record JANFOE010001444.1, on the reverse strand, counting down.
ATACAACATACGATACGTACACGAAGCCTTGTAAAAACGATATCCAAACTTTCCCGCAGTTCATTTCTGAACTCATTTCATTTCATTTCATTTCCAACCCGTACCAGGATTTAAAAATCATGTACCTCATTTCGTCCATTCTCATCCCCAAAATCACACATATAAACACATAAAACACATAAAACAGATAGTCACACAAAATACCCCAAAAATAAGACTAAGTGACGAACCTCAAAAACCGGGGTTGTCACACCCGTGGACATCATGGATAGGGAAAGTAAGTCAACTTAAGCATGATCGTATTCCTATAGTTATGTTAATGACACTCGCGTATTGTACTGACTTACACTTGAGAGAAAAGACCGAATGTGGAGGAAATACCCACGTGTCTTTAACTCTATAAGAAGCGAGTAGTAACATGAATTGATCTTTGAGGACAAAGATCCTCTTTTGGGTAACTGTTGTGACAATCTGTCAATTTGAGGTCGGTATTTTATTCTCAAATATTATTTAAAATCATTATTTTATTGTTAATTTATGAACTCACTCACCTTTGGAAAGAAATTGGGGTTTACGTCTTAAAGTAGCATCGACTACGTCTAAACTAGAGAACTCTACGTTACGTGTTTACGTCTACATACTCCGTTTTTGTAACAGTCCGATATTTCAGATAATAAATTTATTCTCGTATATTATTTTGGAATTTTAATTTGTGTTGGTTCATAAACTCACAAATTTACGAAAAAGAAATTAGGACTTACGTGCATAATTTAGCGTCTTTTACGATTAAACCGAAAACCCTAGGTTTACATATTTACGGTTTTGTGCTCCGTTTTTTATGACACAATTTTTATTAGAATCTTTTTGTGCCATAGATTCATAATTTATAAAAACGTTTTTCGTAAATCGACCCGAGGGCACGTAAATCCAGAAAACTAGAATCGAGGAGTACCCGTAAATTAGTGGGTATGAAACAAGTATACACTTGTCTCGCCCCCACTATGGGCGGCCAAGACAAGGACACCACCACCCTTTGGTGGCAAGCTAACATGAACTAAATGGACACATGTCCATCTAGTCTTACAAAACCACAAAACCAACAACTTAGCTAAACCGAAACCATTTCATACATGAAAACCTCTCAATCACTCTCTCTTTGCTCCCTTTGCCGTCCCATTTACACCCACAAACACCACCATTGATAAAAAACTTAACCACAAATCTTATGTATAGTCTACATATGATAACCCATTGAAGACATGATGATTTAAGGTGATCTTAATAGCTAAAAAGAAGTTTTCAAAGGAGTTTAGGGCTGATTTTCTCAATGTGTCTTCATACTCTTGGTGATCTCAAAGTGGTCTTGATATTTCATGAGATTGGTTACCAAAAACCAAGTCTTGTTCTTAACCTTTCACTATATTGGTTGGTAACAAGATCATTTCTTCTATCATCTTGTTATTTTGTAAATGTACTCATGTATTTTCTTTATAAATTTATATGTATATGATGATAAATGATGATCAAAATATTGTGTGGGGTATTTGTGTTAATAGATTTGGTTAAATAGACAAAAATCAACAAGTAAAAATGTTAAAATCTTGGTTAATTACATAGGCTGTATAAAACAGTAAGTATCAATATGATCACTTGGTTAAATGACTTGGATTATTAAATATACAGATAGATAAATGATTTTTACATATATCGTGAGTTGGCCACTCAATGGAATCATTAAAATGAGCAAGATATGATGAAAATACTATTGAGGTACAAATCTGTATAGTCTTTTTTGGACGAATTATTAGAAATACTTGGAAGCTGATTGAGCAGTGGCTATAAAAGAGTTATTTGTATCACACATCATGTAGTTTATGCTATTCAAATTTGAGCTTCTATCTCCTTGTAGAACTCAAGATAGGGCAAAAATGACGGACATGACTTTTGTAATCAGATTTGTAAATAATCTATATAATATAAAAAGAGCACTCAAGTAAATATTATTATAAAATAAATATATAGAATCCACTAATTGATAATAACTATTATAAAATGAGTTTTTATACTAAAATAAATAAACATGGCATTTTATAAAATTAAAACTCAAATGTTTTCTAAAATTATAAAACTATATATAAGTTTTACGTCTTTTCGGCTAAAACCGAAAGATTAACGTTTTCGCCAAATAAAACTTAGACGGTCGGACCCGTCTAATGTAACATTTTTATAACTCATATACTGATATTTAAACACACTTGACAAGTAAAAACCGATAAACCCGAGCTTTATAACTTATGGACCATAATGAGCCAAAGTAGCCTTATTGGACCATTAGCACAACTAGTTTGGCTTAACACTAATGGACTTACGCATGGGCTTAACCCACTTGGTCCCAACATATGAGTATAGGCCTGGTATTAAAAGTATAAATGGGCTAATATAATGAATTGAAATCTTAATGGGCTTATTAGGCCTTAATATGTAAATGGGTTAAAACTAGTATAACTAGTCTAAATTTGACTAACACATAACAACTATAATGTTGTATGAAGAGATAAAATCCCACTTGATCATCATCATACTTATAATATCATCACATATACATAACCATTATTTTTATAAAGTCAATTGACGAAAGTCTAAGACCGAGTATTATTTGTCTAGGTTTTCGTGATTGAAGCACGCACCGTACATCCTAATCGCCGATAACCCGCCTTTCCCAATCAACGTGAGTTCATAGCCTCGTAATCTTTTAAATGATTTATGAAATGTTTTATAACCCCGCGAGGGAGATAACATGCTAGTTTTAATAAAAATAGGACACCAGTTGTTCCGATTGTATGCTTATTGATATGGACCCGAATGATTATATGACCCAATGAATGAAATGAAATGGATTATTATTAGTTAGGTTATGTCACTAAAAGTCCCATTAGCATGAATTGTGAACTACCGGGATTTGGTAGACGCTTATGCATATAATAGTACTATTTGGGGAAGATCACCCTAGTTCGCGCCTTGACGGTTGATCCCCGTCGTGCCACATTGATTGGTAAGCGAATTTATGTATGAGAAGATTTATATAAGCGTGATTATCGTGACGACACGCTGTTTTAGATGGGCAAAGGAATTACGGGTTAGCTACCCGATGTATGTTATAGAAAAGTAACAATGTCATGCGGCTTATAATAATCCAATAATGAAAATACTAATTTATACGCATTGAATTATAATATATTGCCTGACTAGCAATACGGGGTTCTATTACTGATATTATGTTCGTGTTTTGGTTTTATATAACCATTTTCATATAACGATTTTTAATTAACTCTATACAACGTTCTGAAACGTATTGTATGATGTTTTTGCGACAATGGTTCGTATAATGGTTTTGAAGGCAAAAGCCTATATTATGATTTACGACAAAGATTCATATAAAATATCTTTGGCTTATTTTATAGCCTACGACAAAAATTTGTACAAAATGATTTTCGGTAATAATTATTTACCGGTGATATATTAATGGTTTTTATTAAACTCTATGAATTCAATCGGCGTTTCGCTGACTTTTAAAATGTTTTACCTCAGGTACTTGAAGGTAATTCTCGGGAAGATGACAAGAATTTATGGCCCGCATTTAAATAAAAATTTCCATTCAAATGTTTTGTAATTTGTAAGACATGTATTGACCTGAGGACCTATGTAATTTGATATTTATGAATAGAAAATGCTTTATTATTAATCGACGCGATTTTTAAGCGTTGTCTATGATTTGAGTAATGTGTTATCCCCTAACACCAGCGACTCTTCCACTGAATTGAATTATGAATATTTGGGGGTGTTACAAAAACACGTCAACATAAAGTTGGTGAGAGTCATAAGTTTAGACACCAAGGCCAAAATAAGGTATAATACAGCTGTGAATAAACAACATTCAAAATCATATATCATATATGGACATGGTGATACTAACATGCATTAACAACTAACATTAATATTAAGCACTTATTCTATCCTCCCTAGGCTCCAAGCCTTTCCTACCTTCCTCCCTTGGTATATTAGGCACCCATACTCCTAAGAACCAATCCCAAAGACCCTGTCTTGTCCCCAAGGCCCCGCCTTTCCACCCTTGTATCAAGTAATACTTCAATAAATTAAGTAAATCACATAGCAGTTAAGTGCATAAGTAAAACATGCATGTCCAATCAAAACATTCAAATATTCACATCAATTCATTTACAAAACAAGTATGTGTCTCTTCCATCCTGATAGTTGAGTATTTGTACACTTTTGTTTTAGGAAAAACAAAGCGACAAAAGCGGGTAAGTATTAAGTATCACGTTTTGTGAAAAACGCGAATACTCGTCGTCGAGTTCGTTCTCGGTGGAGGTATGGTGTTTAGCCAACAATATTATAAGTTATTTAATCGAGTGATTACGTTATTGTAAAGACGAAAATAAAAGAAAAAGGAGACGAATTTCGTTAAAAAGGATCGAAGACGCTTAAACGAACGAACGTGAAAACGCGACCAAACGAAAATTTTTATCTAAAAAATAATTAAAAATAACTAAAATATTCTAAAAATCCTAACTAAGAAAAATACGCAAACCAAAAATTTTGCAAACTTTTAAATTAATTTATATCAATTTAAAAATAATAAAAAAAACTAAAAAGTAAAATAACTAAGAAATAGATAAAACCCAAATTGTTTTGTTCGTAAACCTAAAACCTACTTTTCTAAAACTAAAAATTTCCTAATTTAATTAAAAAAAACGAGAAAATTTAAAATGAATTAAATTTATTTATTTCTTTATTTTTTTTAAAATACTTTTATAACATTTACATAAAAGATATTTTATTAAACAATATTAAATTTTTTTTTTACTATTTAAAACTAATATGTATATATATAAAAAAAACTAATTATCAATTAAAGTAACTATTTTTTTTTATAAACTACGTAGTACAAAAAACAGATTATAAAAGAAAATAACTACCAAAAAAAATCAACCAGATTTTAATACGTATAAAATATAAACAAAAGCAAAGAAAACCCAAAAGGGACAATTGAAGAGATGGTAATGGGATGGTCTACTGCGTCTAATGTTAGTTTGTGGTCAAGTGTTCGAACATTGTGGATGACAACTTTTTGTTTATTATTATTTGGAGTTTCTGTTGGCAAAACTATATAAAATGAAAATGAGAAGAAATGTAAACCAAGAGCAATAAGAGGCCAGATGGTTAAAAGGTGGAGTGCTGCGTTTGGTGTGGTGTGCTCAGGTCTGGTGTTCAAGACCCTCCTGCAGCCCTTTTTTTTTACTTAATTTTTTTTAACAGCTTTTAATTAGGTTCCTAGATACACAGTCACTCCTATCAATCACAAAACACGAATTTAACCCACTAAACAAACCGAAAATCTCCCTCCAAAATGCCCACAGTGGGTTAAATTTACATCAGCAGGCACTTGTATTGCTTCTTTTTCTTGGTCACTGTTGGTTTACTTGTGGGTGTGGTAATGACAGCGGGCACAAAGGCTCAAAAGGTCTATTGCCTGATGTATACACAGACACGGTAAAAACACTAAACACAATTACCACAAACAAATTACGCCATAGATTGCTAGAATCAACCAAAAAAATGTACCCAGACTTGACTTCAAGGAATAAGCTAATCAGAAAGTAACTAGAGTGCATAATCCTAAGTTCAAACTCAGCTTAATAATAACATCTACAACTTTGTAGATAATCTACTTGACTTCCTAAAGAACCTAGGCTACCCAAAAACTCAACCACAAGGATCTTATCACTCAACCTACACAATTTCAGTCCTGAACAATCAAATACTTGTGGCTAAATACATTAAGCAGACCCCAACAGAAAAATAGCTTTGGTGACTATGTTATGCAAGATGGACTATAGTAGCATTACACACCACTAACTTATGCTCAGAGTTGTGATCTTGGTTGAACAGTGGTCAAAAGCAATAGCAGACACAACTTTGGTTCTTTCTTTTGTTACGCAGGCACACACAAAGCACACATGAAGCACAGTTAAGCTCAAATATACATGTATATCAAGCAAATACGCCCAGAATCAGTGAGATTAAGCAAAAAGTGGGCTTTATTCAATAAGCAGATACAACACTTTTTTTTTAGTTTGTTATCTTTTTTTACTTGTTTACTTCACAAATTTGCTTTGCTTCTTGGGCTTAAGTATGTTGTTGGTTACTGGTGGTAACCGTAGGCACCCCCACAATCTATGGTCGCACAAGTTGAGCTTAATACTCGAACAAATACTAACACACAAATCACCTCAAATAGGCAGTCCACCCGTAATCACTTATATTCCAAACAGTGGCTACAAGAGGATTTGAGAACAAACTCGCAGGCACCCTCAATGCGAGTATGTACGCAGATCCAAACGCAGGTAAAGAAAATAAAATGCAAACTCTACTCCTAATCTTTAGTTAATGACTAGAGCAAATCCCTACTTAACTGCCGAGTCAACAAGCTTAATCTCAACGCAACTAAGGTAAACGCGCTTCACATACAACTGTATGCCTACTTCGAGTCGTACTTAGATGCTCACAGTAAACAACAAAAAAAAACTCACAAGCACTTTTGGCACTATTCTTTTCTTTGTTTATACTTTGGATGCACAACAACACTAACACAAAAACTGATCACCAAGTCATACCCAACATTCACGAACTAAGCCAAAACTTGGGGTGTGGTGTTCTCAGCAAGAACCAAAAGCACACACGTTATCTTCGTTGATATTGGTTCTCTAGATTCTTACCTCACACAATCACAAAGCAAACAAGAAACACAAAAGAAAAGCTAAATTCCACTGATTTCACCACGAATCAATGCTTAAGTCAAACAGCAACCCGAAACACTTCCTTTCTTTCTATGTTCACTGTCTTTTTGGTTTACTTGATCGTTCTTGCTGTTGGAAACACTTTATGTACTCAAACACCATACACAACCATAAACTAACATAATAATCTAAGTAGACTTAACAACTTAAAGCTGCTAACAACCTTAATCATACCCATGGCAGATTCCTGTTAAGACAAGCAAATCAATTTTTTTTTTTTACTAAACTTCTTAATCTTTTTCGCAAAAACCAAGTCTCCTAGACCTCCTAAGTGTGTGCAGAGTAAGTATGGCCTAAATGGTGGTTAACACCAACCCCAAACCACCATTCCCAAACACTCTCTTAAATCCAGAAAATGAAATTTTAACAAAAAATTTATGCACAAACTTGCACCAAATCCAATCTAACCTATCCTAACCTGTTTTAAACTAACAAGTGAACAATATCTAGCATTTGACCTAGCATCCAACAACCTACTACTCTAAATCATCATATCTCAAAAATATTTTTAAGCAAGTATAGAAAACCACAATTCCTTACCTTGTGACCCTACATCCAGGGATCACAAAGGCTGCTTGTGCCTTTTCCATCAAGCTCGGGCTTGAGCTGATCATTTTCAGAAGGGGCTTGTTGGTATGACAAGGTGATGATGAAGATGGACTTCAACAACCAACAACATCCAATATACTAGATTTGATAAACCTGCTAAGATAAGACAAGAAGGAAAAGAGTAACAATGACCTGGAAATAACAAAGCTTATAAGAGTATAAGGATGGCTTATTAATTAAGCTAGCTTATCTCTTTAAGCTTATAAGAAGAAAAATGGTTTTTCAAACAGATTTCTTGAAACTTTTTGATAAAAATGTGAACTTTTTCACCCAAAAATACTTTCAAACAAGAAATATAACTTAAACAAAATAAGGTAGAACAACTGGAACTCAGATTATTATAAAAGCTTAAAATTCATTTTCATTAATATTTAAAATATTACAAAAATCTGGAACAAGAAAATAAACTGAAATCCTATGCCCCTTATATAGACGGGTACAAATTCTAGAAGGAAAATGAAATACTACAAACCCTAATGAGTGATATACCAATCCTGCCCTTGGTCTTAGATTCGTTTCTTGGTCAAATCCTCATACATGTGACCTGCTGTGGAGCCATGTGGTTGCCAGCTGCTGCTTTTTGATCTCAGCCATCCAACGAAACTAGTGAACAAGCAAAAGATGTGAGTCGTGGATCTTGCTGCCATGTTTTTGTCTTCATGTATTATTGGTGCAGGGGACCTCATGGGAGGGTCCCATGATGATGGTGAAAGGTGATTAGGGGTAGGGTTTCGTTTAATATAGAGTAAATTAGGGATCTGCAGTTTGGGAAGTGATTAATTTTTATAAACACAAAAGTAGGATTAGGGTTCATGTTTGATAAACAGTGGTGTTGTAGATTCTGATTTAGGGGAAAATGGTGTTACCCGGGTCTAATTATCATTATTATACTAATTTGAAAAATTAGTAAAATATTAATAATGAGAAGTGGAAGAGTGAGCTGTCAAGTGGGATTGGGCTGTGGGTCGGGTTATAGGGCCGAATATGGGTGGGTTTCGGGTTTGGTAGGGTTTTAAGATGGGTAAGAGTTTTGGTTTAGGCAGAATTGCCCCCTCATCTTCCAAAAATACTTCATAGCAAAGTCTTTGGCATAATATTGTTTTCCCTTTGTTAAATCTTTCATGGACTTGTCATTTAAGGCACAAGTATTTGATCAAACTTTCATAAGGGCTTGTTGTGTAATGTTGATCAACTTCAAGGGTATTTCTTGCCATGTATGCAAAGTTCAAGGACCATACTTGTACAACTTGATTCTTGGAGGATCAAAGTTGACAAATATCCAAAGATGAGGGACCAAATTTGTACAATCTTCAAACTTCAAGGGCATTTTTGCAAAATCACAACTCGGGTCCGGTTCATTGTGCTGCTTCGTTTCCCGTGTTCGTTTTTGCTTTATTCTTGTGATCTTTTGTTGATTACACGATATCCGTACCTAAAATACACAAGACACAAATACAAGCATATATAGGGGTATTTTCATGATATTTTAAGCGTTTTAAGCCCGATTTGGACGATGAGACTATGTATAATTGCAGTCTCATCACATCCCATCTGGAAGTAAATCATTTAAGATATGGGACTATGAAACTCACCTAATTGAGCTTCTCCAAATATCTACGCACTAGCAAAAATCTAAATACACAAATGCATACAATCAAGACATGAACCAAATAGTAAAATGGCTCATCAATCTATGATGGATGTCTAACCCTCTCCTACATTTTAATCCCATTAATATGCGCTAAACATCCCATTACACCTTTCCATAAAGCCCTTAACCTAGTTAAGTTCATAACCTATCCCGTTATCACTTTACCAAAAACAGTCCCGTTTTTCATACCCCAAACTATGAGTCAAACGCCCACTGAACCAAACACATTCTTTCTGTAAAAGAAACTCTATGCCCTTACATGTGTTAGCTAACTCTCACAATTTACCCCAACCTTAAAGCTACTGTTAAGGCCCCGATATATATACATACATACACACACACACATATATATATATATATATATATATATATATATATATATATATATATATATATATATATATATATATATATATATATATATATATATATATATATATATATATATATATATATATATAGGTATAATTATGATTTGAAACCACAGTTTCAATCCCAGTCATATCCCAGTCACATCTTTTAGCCAATAGTATTTTAGAATTTCCTAGAAAATCTCCAAATTCCACGAAATTCGGGATTGAAATCGCAGTTTTTTGAAAATCGCGTTTTGAAAACGTAGTTTTTTAAACTGCGTTTTGAAGTAATGGACCGGTCCAATTCAAGTTTTAGGCCGAGCTGGGCCTGGAGTGGTTCGGTTCAATTCTGGGCCGAACCGGGTCAGGACTGGTCCGGTTCATATATGGGTCGAGCCGTGTGTGAACCGGTCCGGTTCATATTTGGGTCGAGGCGGTTCTTGATCGGTCCGGCTCGGTTCAAACTTGGGCCGAGCCGGGTCTGACCTGAACCGGATTGAACCGGGTCAGATCTCGGGTCATGTTCAACGGGTCACGGGTCGAATATTTTGTTAAATCAAATTAATGGCAAAAAGTGCCACTAACAAGATTTGAACCTTGGTCTCCTCCCTCAAAACTTAGCACCACTCAGTTTACCAACTGTGCTATGCATGGTTTTCATTATAAGCATGCAAACCTATATATTTAAAGATAGATTAGTTGGGCTTGTGTTGGGCTTATATAATACATAGGCTTGTCTGACCTATAAAAGATGCATCGAATGGCCCCAATAAAAAATGAAAGTACCTTTGGAATCGTAATCTCGTGCTCTTATCAACGATGTGCCCTTGGTTAAATATAAACCCCGTTTGCATCTCAAAAAACGTGTAAACATCGACAAAACGCGTCCTTAAATCACCATTTTTAGTTTCTTTTATATCCTTTGTATCTCCAGGACTCAATAAAGTTTAAAACACATATTTTTACTTATATTTAGCATATTTTAGTATTATTGGTCTATTAAGAGGATATTTTGATGATATTTTTAGGTACGATTTAACACAAATCGTTACAAAATCATACACAAATTCAACAAAAAACAATGTATTCATTCAATAAACACATCCAATCACAAAACAATATAAAAAAATAAAAAAAAATACATATTTAAGAAAAACCTATTTTAGCGTAAATTATAACAAAAATATACTAAGACATTAAATTACAAACTAAAAAAACTAAAAAAAAACACAACACACAACAAAGAACTACGTATTAGTTCAATAAAATATATCCAATCACAAAACAATATATATAAAAAAAGAATGATACATTTTAAATTATATATAAAACCTATTTTAGAAAAATCTATTTTAGCGTAAAGTATAACAAAAATATACTAAATATTAAATTATAAACTAAAAACACAAAAAAACACAAACAACAAATCCTCCCCAACAAGAAAAAAACGACCTCGCCCTTTGGGCGGGTTACGAAGCTAGTATATATATATATATATATATATATATATATATATATATATATATATATATATATATATATATATATATATATATATATATATATATATATATATATATATATATATATATATATATATATAGTGTGACTTTATATATAAAACCCATCCTAGTGACAGAACTTGCAGAACTCTTTTTTTTAAGGCAAAATGTATGTCTGAAGGAGTACATGTATTTTTAGAGAATACTTTTATTCACGAAGCATATTTAAAGTTCTTTTTTTCAAAATTAATTAAAATTGCAAAAAAAGATATCCAAAACATACATGTTTGAGGGCGTGCATGTATGTATGTGCACGAATTCAAAAACATACATTTTTGAAAGCGCGCATGCATGTATGTCCAGCGATCCAAAAACATACATGTACGCTTTCAAAAACATACATGTACTCCTTTAGACATACATGTTTGCCTTCAAAAACAAGAGTTCTGCAAGTTCTGTCACTAAGATAAGTTCTGTAAATAAAGTCCCCCTATATATATATATATATATATATATATATATATATATATATATATATATATATATATATATATATATATATATATATATATATATATATATATATATATATATATATATATATATATATATATATATATATATATATATATATATATATATATAAATATATATATATATATATATAGAGAGAGAGAGAGAGAGGGAGAGAGAGAGAGAGAGAGAGAGTGGGGTTATTATAAAACAAATCCTATAATAAAACAAATGAGGTGAATTCTCAGCCCTTAGATCAAAATTACAAAATTTGATTAAAAAAATGGTGTATTATTGTAAACTAACAAACTTTAGGGGCAATTCTCGAAAGAAAAAAAATATTAAACGCGCCCATAACTGATCAAAACACATAGTACACACAATACACACAGTTAAAAACCGCTCATTAAACACAGTTAAGGCACTGAAACCGCTCAATAAACACACAGTTAACGCAGTGAAAACGATCAAAAACACACACTTCTCACAGTGAATCCGATCAAAAAACTCGCATTTCACACTCTGAATCATCTTGAATCAGAAAGTTAAGCAGCCAATCAAGATGGTTCGAACCTTTATTGGACTATCTCGGCCTTCTCAGTCTGGTAATAGATTTGTTAATTTTTAAATTATTGTTCAAAGTTTGTTAAAAGATGCTTTTTATGCTTGAAAATAAATGTTATTTGTTAAAAATGCAGTATAATGCACTAGAATTAGACTTAAGTTCATATGAATGATTAGGTTAGATGTTGTTCAAAATTTGATTAAAAGTGACTTTTTAAGCTTCAAAATCACTGCTATGTGTTAAAAATGCACTATAATGCTTTAGAATTAGACTAAGGTTCATATAAATGATTTAGGATAGATGTTGTTCAAAATTTATTTAAAAGTGACTTTTTAAGCTTCAAAATCACTGCTATGTGTTAAAAATGCACTATAATGCTTTAGAATTAGACTAAGGTTCATATAAATGATTTAGGTTAGATGTTATACTAAAATTTGTTTAAAAGTGGCTTTTAATGCTTCAAAATCATTGCTATGTGCTAAAAATTAACTATAATTCTCTAGAATTAGAATTAGGTTCATATGAATGATTTATGTTAAATGGTATTCAAAATTTGTTTAAATGTAAGTTTATATGATTGAAAATCAGAATGATGTGTTAAAATTTGTATTCTAATGGTCTAAAATCCGAGTTAGGTTCATATGAATGTTTTCTGTTAGCTGTTGTTTAAAGTCTGATTAAATGTGAGATATCATGCTTGAAAAACACTATAATGTGTTAAAATTTGAACTCTAATGCTCTAAAATGCTAGTTAGATTCATATGAATGATTTTAGTTAGCCGTTTTCTAAAGTATGATTAAATGTGAGATTTCATACTTAAAAATCACTGTGATGTGTTAAAATTTGCACTCTAATGCTCTATTTTTGGGTAAAGGGGAACCAAAACCCCGGTAAAATATATTCCCCAAAGCGTTGAAGTACAATGGAATGTAGCTGCAATGCTACATTAACCTCAAGCAAATGCCTGAACAACCACTACATCATATGACATGCGATATGATCCTACTAAACTATTACAAAACAAATAACACCAATAGGAAAGAACCACCTAAAGGTGCATGAACAATGTAGTAAAACGTCATCACGGCTAACACTTGGAGCGAACATCAGGCTGACGAGAACCATGCCGATCATCAATCGATATGACTTCTTCAACCTCACTATCACTAGCATTAACCACATCTTCCTTGGTTTTAAAACCATCCTCCCAATCTGTACCATCATCCATCTTATCCCAAAGAGCACCAAAAGAGTTATGAGAACTCTTATCCTTATCATTAGTCTTAGCTACAAAACTCGAAGTTTTGTTATTCAAGAAACCCTTCTTAAGCATCGGAGCTACCTTCTTAGGATTCTGACCCGTAGCATTTGTTTTAGAGGTTTCACCTCTATCAACATTACGAAACTGAAGATTAAGGGCTGGTTTTGTTAATTTAATACCTGCAACTTGTGGTTGCTTCTTCTTACCTTTATTCTTCTTGTTCTTGACCAAATCAAACCCATCATCCACCACATCCTTAGTAGCATGAGCAACAACTTCCTTGTGCACTTTCGGACACATGTCACTAGTATGATCAAAAATCAAGCATGTAGAGCATCTTGGAGGTCTCCATTCGCACTCAATATCAATCGTAACCAATGAATGCCCTTTATCACGACCTTTAGGGACAGCAATTACCATCGAATCCAATAACTTTATATCAGCTGAAACCTCAACGAGCGCCCGAGCATATGTACTTCGACCCCACGAGTTAACACACATATTACTCATGTAGGAATCCAACATAATAGGTGTGCCAATTTGGGTCGTGATAAGACTAAGACCAACCTCCGAATAAGCCACAATCGGTACATGATGAAGCTTAACCCAAACCGGAGCTTTCTTGACCTCCGCCTTTTTCAAATCAGTAGTAGGCGACCAAATATTTAAGATAATAGGAACATTCCTAAGCAGCCACGGGCCATTCTTAAGAACTCCTTCCATTCCTTCCTTCGTATTAAATTGAAAAAGAAAGAAATCTTCATGAAGCTGAACGCGTTTCAAACCAAACCGAGCCCATGCATTTTTAACATAGTTTTCCACAAGTGGAAAAGCTAACCGTTTACCAATAAAAAACCATAAAGCGTGTATGCGAAACGTGATTCAACCTCTTCAACAGCATCATAAGGGATTGCTATCCGTGCTCCCTCAACATTCTCCTCACATCGTAATTCAGAAATCTTCACAAGCTTTGTACGCTGATTATGGACATCCCCATTTTGAAGTAACGATGCAAATGAGCCCATCTTCTGTTCAACATGCAGTTCTTGCTTAGAATTATCAGCAAACTGTCCCAAACAAGTGGACGTTGTACAACCATTAGCAATCAGATTAGTAACCCTTCTTGGCAACTTATTAGCACTAGCAAGAGCACTAATATTCGAATCTTCCACATCAACCTGATTCAATGACACAGGAGTAATACCAACAGTCATATCAGCAGCCCTAATCGTTTGTTGCTCATCAGATCTTATATGATGTATATCAGCAGCCCTAGTTGTGGAGTTCACACCATGACAACTAGACTCCGCTGTCCCTAACGAAATATCAGCATCACACTTATTCCCATAAACCCAAGACGACCCCTGATTAGGGTTTGAAACACCCCCGCTGGTGGCAGATCCGTCTTCCTTATGAACTAACTCAGAATTAGGGTTTAAAACACCCCCGCTGGTAGCAGATCCATCATCCTTAATCCCCATTTGCTCTCTCAACCGTGTCATACGAGCATTGAGAGCCTCCATATCAACCGGAGCATAGCTTGTATCCATCCCTCTTCAATCAAAACCACCACAATAAACCAAAACCACGAAAACAGGTCCAATAAAACCCTAGAATGAGTTTTATCAAACGGCGCTTGGACTTCCTATGCCTAACCAACCTCCATGAATGCAGATTAATAATATAAATTAGAGCACAATATGGATATGAAAATAAAAAACCCAAAAAAACTATTTGGTAACACAACCCTTAAATGAAGAATCGAAACCTGCTGCAAATGAAACCGTAACAAAAAAAAGATTGTTAATACATCAAGAAAACGTAATTAAACAATCGAGTTTAACGCGTAAGAATCAAAAGAAGAAGAAATTGATTTATCAAAAAAGACGGCTATTTTGATCACCCATAGTTTGAGAGAGAATTAGGGTTTCAGTGTTTGACCTGCACTCTAATGCTCTAAAATCCAAGTTATGTTGATATGAATGATTTATGTTAACTGTTTTTTATAGTTTCATTAAATGTGAGTTTATATGTTTGAAAATCAGAGTGATGTGTTAAAATTTTTACTCTAATGCTCTAAAATCCAAGTTATGTTGATATGAATGATTTAGGTTAGTTGTTGCCTAAGTATGATTAAATGGGAGTTTTCATGTTTGAAAATCAATGCGATGTGTTAAAATTTGTATTCTGATGTTCTAAAATCCGAGTAAGGTTCATATGAATGTTTTCTGTTAGCTGTTGTTTAAAGTTTGATTAAATGTGATATATCATGCTTGAAAAACACTATAATGTGTTAAAATTTGAACTCTAATGCTCTAAAATGCTAGTTAGATTCATATGAATGATTTTAGTCAGCCGTTGTCTAAAGTATGATTAAATGTGAGATTTCATACTTGAAAATCACTATGATGTGTTAAAATTTGCACTCTAATGCTCTAAAATCCAAGTTACGTTGATATGAATGATTTATGTTAACTGTTTTTTATAGTTTCATTAAATGTGAGTTTATATGTTTGAAAATCAGAGTGATGTGTTAAAATTTGTACTCTAATGCTCTAAAATCCAACTTATGTTGATATGAATGATTTAGGTTATCTATTGTCTAATGTATGATTAAACGGGAGTTTTCATGCCTGAAAAACAATGCGATGTGTTAAAATTTGGACTCTAATGCTCTAAAATCTGAGTTAAGTATATATGAATGATTTAGTTTTAATGTTGTTCAAAATTTGATTAAATGTAAGTTTATATGATTGAAAATCAGTATGATGTGTTAAAATTTGTATTCTAATGTTCTAAAATCCGAGTTAGGTTCTTATGAGTGTTTCCTGTTAGATGTTGTTTAAAGTTTGCTTAAATGTGAGATATCATGCTTGAAAAACACTGTAATGTGTTAAAATTTGAACTCTAATGCTCTAAAATACGAGTTAGATTCATATGAATCATTTCAGTTAGCCATTGTCTAAAGTATGATTAAATGTGAGATTTCATACTTGAAAATCACTATGATGTGTTAAAATTTGTACAATAATGCTCTAATATCCAAGTTATGTTCATATGTATGATATTAGTTAGCCGTTGTCTAAAGTATGATTAAATGTGAGATTTCATACTTGAAAAAACACTATAATGTGTTAAAATTTGTATTCTAATGCTATACAATCCAAGTTAGGTTCATATGAATGATTTAGGTTGGCTGTTGTCTAAAGTATGATTAAATGTGAGTTTATACGTTTGAAAATCAGAGTGATGTGTTAAAATTTGTATTCTAATGCTCTTGATTCTATGTTAGGTTCAAATGAAATATTTATATAGACTGTCTGTAAATGAATAGAGTGTGTGATCTTTTCAGGTATATCTCCATCAGTTAAAAAGACCAATGAGAAAAAAAAACCAACGGAAAACAATGATTCGGATTTTGAAGAAAATACTTTCGATGAATATAAGATAGAAAAAAAGGAAGATAAGGGGAAAAGGCTTGCAGTAAGAAAAGATTCTGATGTATATTTTCAGTCAAAAAAGAAGGCAAAAACAAAAGATAATATGATCGTTTGTTATCCACAAGCAATTCAACAAAAGAAGCCAAAAAAGGCTGATCAGGAAACAATAAAATACAGAATGTCACCAAGAAATCTCCAAAAGGTCCTAAACAACTTAAGCCCTCAACAAGACAAGCGTGTTCGAGAAACGGATTTGGTGATTTTCCTAAAAACTTCAACATATATTATATCCCATCAACCTTAGGTCTGTTTTTAGCTACCAATTTTGATTCAGAAACACGCACTCTAGGAATGGGAGATGGTAGGAAGATAAAGTTTACCAAACAACTTGTGCATCATATGCTTGGGATACCAATGGGTGATATCCCTGTTTAAACTCTTAAAGAAAAAAATCTATTAGAGCCTACGACTCAGAGATGGAGAAGAAAGGTGAAGCATATTGTCGGTAATGATAAAAAAAATCGGAGTATCAAAATTGGAATCATTTTTGTCTGAATACGAAAAAGCCAATTGGGTATTTGATGTTGATTTCCTATCATTGTTCTTCTCAATAATCAGAGAAGGTAACAAAGATGGAACGATAAATAAGAGGCTTATTCCATTTATTGGGAATAACGCTGATAGGATTGAAAAAATGGATTGGTGCTCATATGTATTAGAATGTTTGGTGAGGGAATGCACCAGTTTTGATTCAAGTAGCACCTTCAGTGGACCATTGGTTTTACTCACAGTAAGTACTAATTTAAACTTAAATGCTGTAAATTTTATTCTTAACTGCTGTAAAAGTTTTACTTAAAATGCTGTAAAAATTTACTTTTTAGTTTATTAAATTTTACATAAATTTTCAACAGCTAACTACTAAAAAATATTTTTTTGGTGCAGCTTGTGTATTGCAATTCAACTGTGTGTAAAAAGGTAAAGGTCGAAAAAACAGTCCCTGCGTTCAAAGCATGGAATCATCAATTGATGAAAGCTAGAGAATCTCTTGAACTTAAGAAAGGAGGTTTTGGACGTTTAGAAATCGTTGATGGTTTAGAATGGATTGAGCCAAAGAAGAAAGATACCAAAAAAAGAAATTAGTAAATTTATCAGGTATACATAAAATATAAAATAAATATATTCTTGAATTTTTGTTATTATATAATAATTTATTTTGTTGATGTTGTAGAAGCTAAAGATTTTTCATCTAAAACTTTTAAGGTAATAATTTTGAATGAAATATATGTTACGTAAGATGATTTGGTTAAAAAATTAACTAAAATTCAGTAAATTTTCCGGTCTTAAGGCTCACACAATCAAAAAATATTTGATGCATGTGGCTCACTAGGAACAAGCTCGAAAACCTAGTGGGAGCCTTTTGATTCCCCATATTGGGAAGACTCCTTCTTTGTAATGAGGATTGAGAACTCGGTTGTTTGAAAATGATAGTTATGATGTTATTTTTTAAAAGTTATGAAAGTGATTTGGCAGAAAAACAATTTAATGCATTAAACTTTAAATGATTTTTTATATTATAGGGAATGTGCGATTCTGTAAAAGCTAATCTACAGCAAGCAATTAAGCTGATGGAAGATTCTGATAGAAAATTGGATCTTGCTTTTAGATACTATCCCGAGTCCGAAAGGTTAAAAAAACTTGTAAATCATAGAAATAAGGTTTTTATAGTTTATTATAAACATAAGCAAGGTGATGTGGAAGATGAAAATAATGATAGTGAAAAGGGGAATGGAGATGAGGATGATGAAATTGATGGTAGTGAAGACGGGAATGGAGATGAGGATGATGATATTGATGATGAAACTGACAATGATGATGGATTAGATGATGACGAAGAAGATGACGATGATGATGCATTAGATGATGATAATGATGTAGTAAAGAGAAATGTTGATGATCAACATGATGATGTAGAAAAAGGAAATGTTGAGGATCAACATGATGGTATGTCTATAACCTTCAAATTATATTTTTCTATGTTCTACTAAAAATTTTTTTGGTAATAATATAACTAAAATGCTATAACATTATTACGTTAATTTGGTAAGGTTTGCAATTTAAAAATTCTAACAATGTAAAAATATGCAGATAATAGCGATGAAAAAAAGAATAAAAAAGGTGGTGACGATGTAAATGAGGAAAAGAAAGATGAGCATGATTGTAAAAATGCTGGAGAGGGGCCTCAAAATCTGATTGCAGCGCAAATAATGGGCATTGTACCATTTGATTATACTTATTTCACTCAGACAACTCCTCCAGAAATACAATCTTTAAATGAAACTGATAAAAATGCTCGGATAGCTTATGTCGTAGAAGAACCTTCAGAAGATAGTGATGAAAGTTTGTTGAGTTATCTAAACACTAGACTTCCCACAATAGAACCTTTATTACAAACGAAGGAAGACGAAAAAGGATATCAAATCAACAAACGAAGAAAGACTGATGTTGAAGATGATTTGGGTATCTTGGGTACTAAAGTTGTTGATTTTGATGTAGGTCAACCAGGGTTGGATGCATTTGATTTGGTTGACAATATGACCGATAATGTTTGGACTTTTACCTCAGATGTTTTACAAAATCTAACCACTCCTTCCTTTCGTCCTAAATAAAGAAATCTGAAATTAAGCCTAGTACGAAACAATGAAGGACATTTTGAGGCAAGAAAAATGGATGAAGGAAATACAAGTGCCATAGAAAAAAGTGTTGAAGCTCATGAAGTTGCTGAATTGCCTCCAAAAACATTTGTTGAAGCTAATGAAGTGGCTGAAGAAACTGAAATTCTTGAAATTGTTGGAATGGCTTCAATACTTGTTAATGCAGTCCAAAACACAGACACTAAGACGCCAATGTTCACAAGTAGTGTTACAGATAAGAATTTAGAAAAAGCCAAAGAGAAAGTGGTTAGTATTGCAGTTCCAGAACCCTCAAATGAAAGTGATTTTAAAAGGCCTATCAGAAGTATGAAAATAGGCGTTGAAGTATTAGAAGATGCGGTTTATAGGATAGACTCAAGTGAAAAGTTGTCAGCATAACACGAGAGGAAAATTCATCCAGCCATACCATTTACTGAAGATGAAATAAAGGTTATAGAATATGTATGGAGTGGCAGTTGTCCTTGTTGGGAATAAATTTAGGCCAGAACACTTGAACGCTGACAAGAACAACTTAAGCGTTGACAAGAGCAAAGTGAGCGCTGACAGCATAAGCGTTGACACATTAAAGTCAAGCGTTGATAGATTGAAGACAAGCACTGATGGAAGATGTGAGCTACACGTTTATTATATTCTAGAATACTTCTAGTAAGGATAGAGACGACAATGTATTTTCTATGTTTATCTTTACCTAGAATAGTTGATTCGTAGCTTATTGTACAAGACTTCTTGTTCTATAAAAGAAGATCTTTTAGGTTAAACTAAATATCAGTTTTCATAGTATTCACAAGTTAAACCTTTCATTGTAATCAACAAGATTATTCTAATACAAGTGAAAGTTTGTTTAACATCTTTGTGTTTTAGATCAAGTGTTAATTCCGCATAACACTTTGTTACTTTACTCATAAGCAAAGGTTTCTCTACGTGTAGTACTTGATCTAATCTCGTATACACAAAGCTTAATCGATCTAAGTTTGGGATCAACAAGTGGTATCAGAGCTTGTTGAGAAACTTTTGATCTTTAAGTAACGCAAGAACCCTAAAACACCAAAAACCCTAAAAACCCTAAAATTCTCAAAACCCTAAAAACATCATGTCTGGCACAAATCAACCTCCTGCTTTGTTACAAAACAACTTCTCAAACCCTAGTATCAAAATTCCCATGTTTGATGCCAGGAACTTTGAGCTCTGGAAGTCCAATTTTGAGCAATATATAGCTATTCATGACTACACTCTTTGGGAGATTATCGAATATGGGAACACATTCGATAAAGCAGCAAAGATTACTGCTGCAATTGCCACAAGGACAGCTGTTCCTAATTGTCCTGAATCTGATAAGGTGGAAAAGCCTGAAGATGGGAGAGCTGTAGCTGTTGAAGACATAGCCAAGAAGAGGGTGGACATGAAAATCTTGAACATCTTGAAACATGCCCTAGGTCATGAGAATCAGCACAAGTACAAACGCTTTGAGTCTGCAAAAGAGCTTTGGGAAGCTCTTGAAGTAGCACATGGTGGCAATGCTGACACAAAAGAAGAAAAGAAGAAGCAACTCTTGCATGAGTATGCTGTCTTTAAAGCTCAACCCAATGAAAATCTTAGCAGTGTGAGAAGTAGACTTCTTGACATCACAAGTCAACTTTCCTTCATGGGAAAACAGATTGATGACCCTGAATTGAATGCTACTTTTCTCAAAAGCCTTGGTGATGTATGGAAGATTGAGACAAGATCCATTCTTGTCAATAACACCCACAAGACATCCAGGTTTGATGACATCTTCAACAAATTAAGACTGTTGGAGAATGAATGGCAATTGGAGAGTGATAACAAATCTTCCAGCAGCAACATGGCCTTCTTTTCACAAAGTGAAGGCCAATTTGATTCCATGAACTTCTATGGACATTCAGCAACTTGATCTCAAGGTGTCAGCGCTGGATGTCAGTCTGTCAGCGCTGGATCATATCCTGTCAACGCTTTGTACTCAAGCGCTGACACACACAATCATGGCGCTGATAGAATTAAACCTGCTGGTTTTGATCTTGATACTGTGTGTGCATTCATTGCTTCTTTGCCCAGTGATTCAAGGATTACATATGAAGATCTTGAGCAGATAAGTGATGAACAATTGGAAGAGATGGACATCAAGTGGACTATGGCTCTTGTAAGTTTAAGAGCAAACAGGTTCAATAAAAGGTTCAAGAAGAAGATGACCTTTAATGCTAAGGATGTTGCTGGATTTGACAAGTCCAAGGTTGAGTGCTACAACTGTCATAGGATGGGGCACTTTATGAGGGAATGTAGATCTCCAAGAAGATCTGATGCTGGGAAGCCTTCAAGCCAAATGATTAAGAGCCCAGATCCCAAGGCCATGGTTGCTGTTCAACAAATTGATGGTGTTGGAGAATGGGATTGGAGCTGGATGGCTAAGAATGAGGAAGAGGACAGAGCTTTGGTTGCTGAAGTTAAAGAAGAGCATGTTGAATATGCTCTCATGGCACACTCCTCCTCTTCATCAGATAATGAGGTATATGATGATGCTTTCTGTTCTAAGGGTTGTCGTTTAAATACTGAAAAATTAAAACAAGAGATAGTTAAATTATTAGATGAGGCAAGTACTGAAAGATGCAAAGTATCTAATTATCAAATTGCTCTTACCCAAACAGAAAAGACAGTAGCTGAGTATAAGAAAATGGAGTTTGATTTAAAGGATCAAATAAACATCTTAAAACATGAGTTATTTCAGAGTAAAGATGTTCAGGATATAGTAAATAGGGTTAATCTTGATTTGATAGCTCAGTTAGAGGAGGCTAACAAAAATAAAGATAATGTGAGTCTTAAAATCCAGAGATTTGATAAGGCCACACAATCCCTAGGAGAGTGTGTTAGTAAACAAAGAGACTCTAAGGATATGAGTGGGATTGGGATGAATAATTATACTGTTGTTCCACCACCAGCTGGGGATTTCTATGGTGTCCAATCAAAGGACTTATCTTGGACTGGCTTGCCAGAATGCCAAGAGGAGGAGTTTATTCCTCCACCTAGAGTGACTTCCCCAGTTGAGGAATATCAGCAAAAGCTGACTGACCTAGAAGAGTGGAAGAAAG
The DNA here is from genome assembly GCA_025667525.1 of Glebionis coronaria. NCBI lineage: Eukaryota > Viridiplantae > Streptophyta > Magnoliopsida > Asterales > Asteraceae > Glebionis > Glebionis coronaria. Next base: position 217,936 of record JANFOE010001444.1, on the reverse strand, counting down.
CTAACCACACTTTGTTTGTTAAGGGAGGGTTGTTGTGTGAAAGTCCAAATGAGCCCACACCAAACATGATACCAATTGATGAGTCCATTGATCGTAAACCTATTAAGATCACACACCCTACCACTGGCAAAGCTGTTGACCTTGGCCCACAAACTGTTAGAAAACCTAGTGTTAAATATGCAGAGATGTATAGGAATACTAGGTCACCAAAAAGCCAAGTTAGTGATCATGGAACAGGCTTCTTTGCTTCTAGACCTAAGACTATGTCTAGAAAAGCTTGTTACACATGTGGTAGCTTCTCACATTTGGCCTACAAATGTGTCAATGCTTCCAATGTCAACGCTGATAGGAACCATTTCAGCGCTGACAAAAGTCAAAATAGGTCAAACACTGTCAGACCCAATACCTTTGTGAACAAAAGTTCACAAGTTGTTAGACCAGCCCCATTCTTTTCTAGAGGGTCTAACACACAAGGCCTAAGACCTTTTCAAAAGTCAAATACTTGGTCAAATAGGCAATGGGTTCCTGTAGCAAACCCTAGGTTCAACACTGATAAGAGGAATCGGGGCGCTGACAAGAGAAATTTCAGCGCTGACAGAAACACTGCTAAACCTAGGTATTTGCAACCACAGGGAAATAGGTCTAAAGCTTCTACTAGTTTAACATGGAGACCAAAACAAGTCCAGAACCCTAATTCTACTGGTATTTCTATGACATGCAACAGGTTTCATTATATTTCAAAGGCATTGTCAACACCAATTGGGGTTAACTGGGAATTTCATTCAAACAGGGATGAAAATGGGGTTGTTATGAGAACCAAGTCTGTTCTTGTTAAACAACCAAATGAATCCAAGTCTTCCAAGGCTTGGGTTCCCAAAGAAAACTAATGTGTTTTCTTTATGTGCAGGGCATTCAGATGAAGATCAATGACTATGGATACTGGGATAGTGGATGCTCAAGGCACATGACAGGAAAGGAAGACTATCTGACCAATTTCTATCCTATTCAAGATGGTGATAAGGTATACTTTGGAGGGGGCTATGGAACAATCACAGGAAAAGGAACCCTTGTCACCAACAATCTAAGATTTGAGAATGTCTTCCTGGTAAAAGAACTGGATTATAATTTGTTTAGTGTATCACAAGTGTGTGATAACAAAAATAAGGTTCTTTTCACAGATACTGAGTGCTTGGTGTTAAGCAAAGATTATAAGCTCCCTGAGGAGAAATACATAGATTTTAGAACACCAAGGCATAAAGACATATATAATGTGAATCTTAATGGAATTAAGGTAAATAATAAAATGTCATGTCTGTATGCTAAAGCCTCAGTAGATGAAAGTAATCTTTGGCACAGGAGATTAGGGCACATAAACTTTAAGAATATTAATAGACTTGTGAGGCTTGGTTTAGTTGATGGTTTGCCTGAAAAGGCTTTCCACAATGACCACTCTTGTGTTGCATGCCTTAAGGGCAAGCAGCACAAGGTCTCATTCAGGTCTAAACAGGTGCACTCTAGTTCTAAACCACTTCACGTATTGCATATGGACCTCTTTGGTCCAACTAATATAGAAAGTTTGAAGGGTAAATCATATTGTTTTGTCATCACTGATGATTATTCCAGGTTTACATGGACTTTCTTTTTAGCCAAGAAAAGTGAAACTGCCCTAAGTCTGATTAATTTCATTACCCAAATTGAAAAGAAGAATGGTAATGAGGTCAAAATTATTAGAAGTGACAATGGGGGTGAGTTTAGAAATCAGCTGTTAGATGATTTTTGTGCCAAGAAAGGGATTACTAGGCAGTTTAGCATAGCCAGAACCCCACAGCAAAATGGGGTTGCTGAAAGGAAGAATAGGACCCTTATTGAAGCAGCCAGAACCATGTTGGCTGATGCCCACTTTCCTATAGCCTTTTGGGCTGAAGCTGTTAACACAGCTTGTTATGTTCAGAATAGGGAATTGGTCAACAAGATACATAATAAGACACCTTATGAATTACTTTGGGGAAGGAAGCCCAATATTGGCTTTCTCAAGCCTTTTGGTTGTCATGTAGTTGTTTTAGAAACTAGTGAGGCCCTAGGTAAATTTGATTCAAAAGGTGATGAAGGCTACTTCATGGGTTATTCAGTGCAGAGTAAAGGATATAGGGTTTACATTAAAAAGGAAAAACATATACTTGAAAAAGTACATGTTAGGTTTTTAGAAAGTAAACCTAGTGATCCTGAGAGTGGTCCAAATTGGTTGTTTGACTTAGAACCTTTGTCTAGAGCTTTAAATTATATGCCTGTTACTGATCCAGACATTGTGAAGGTAACTTCAAGTGTTTTGGAAAAGAGAATTGGTAATGTTTCAGGTATACAGGTTGCTAAGGAGGATGGACCACCAGCAGTTAAATCATCTCCCACACAAGAATTTGTTACACTTCCTATATGGACAGATGAGTATTATGCTGCTGCTACTGCTGCAAGGAAAGATAATGGTGGTGTTCAAATACCACCAAATACAAACATGCATGATTCTTCAGGCGCTGACAAAGGGAAATCAAGCGCTGACACGACCAATTCAGACGCTGATGGCTCCAACGCTGACAACAGCAGTTCAAGCGTTGTTAGCCCAAACGCTGACAAGCAAGGTTCAGAGTTTGATGACACCTTTGCACATCTTTTCTCTTCCCATTTTGAACAGGGTGGACCTTCTAATGTCCATGAAGAGATTCATGTTGATCAAACAGAGTCAGATGAAGAAGATATTGGCAACATGGAGCGTGAAATTGAGGACACCAGACTTATTGAAGGAGGAGTTCTCACTTCCATAGCAAAGGATCACCCCACATCTCAGATCATTGGTGATGTTATGGCTCCAGTTCAGACAAGAAGATCCCATCAAGGTCTTGGTGGATTTATTGCCAATATACACAAGAAGGTTGATACCCTTCTTGTACAAGCATGTTTGTTTGCCTGTTTTCTGTCACAGGAAGAACCCAAGAAGATCTTTGATGCTCTCAAAGAACCAAGTTGGGTGGAAGCAATGCAGGATGAGCTTCACCAATTTGCTATACAGGATGTTTGGGAGCTGGTTGATTGTCCTAGATATGTGAGACCAATTGGGACAAGATGGGTTCTAAGGAACAAGAAAGATGAAAGAGGCATTGTGGTCAGAAACAAGGCACGTTTGGTAGCTCAGGGTTATACACAAGAGGAAGGCATAGATTATGAAGAAGTCTTTGCTCCAGTTGCAAGAATTGAAGCTATCAGAATTTTCTTAGCTTATGCTTCTTGCATGAACTTTACTGTTTATCAAATGGATGTGAAGAGTGCTTTCCTCTATGGCACAATTGTTGAGGAGGTTTATGTAATGCAACCTCCTGGTTTTGAAGATCCTGAGAATCCAGACAAGGTTTATAGAGTAAAGAAGGCAATGTATGGACTTCATCAAGCCCCAAGAGCATGGTATGGTACATTGTCCACCTATCTGGTGGAAAATGGTTTCAAGAGGGGCACCATAGATCAGACACTGTTTACAAAGAAGAAAGGAAAACATGTGTTGCTTGTGCAGGTCTATGTTGATGATATCATTTTTGGGTCTACTGATCCAAAAATGAGTGAGGAATTTTCTAAGCTCATGACAGATAAATTCAAGATGAGTGCAATGGGTGAGATGAACTTCTTTCTAGGTTTACAAGTTCAGCAGAAAGAAGATGGTATCTTCATCTCCCAAGACAAGTATGTAGCTGAAATCTTGAAGAAATATGGTTTTTCTCCACATGAGAAGGAGGCTTCCACTCCTATGGATAGACAACACCCTTGGGGAAAAATTGGAGCTGGAAAGGATGTGGATGTTAGGCACTATAGATTAATGATTGGATCATTGATGTATCTTACAGCCTCAAGACCTGACATCATGTTTGCTGTGTGTGCATGTGCACGCCATCAAGTGACTCCCAAAGAATGTCACCTTTTTGCTGTGAAGAGGATTTTTAGGTACCTAAGGTGTTATCCAGACCTTGGATTATGGTACCCAAAAGATTCTCCATTGGATCTTATTGCATATTCAGACAGTGACTATGGTGGTGACAAGTTTGATAGGAAATCCACAACTGGTGGATGCCAATTTCTTGGGAGCAGATTAATATCTTGGCAATGCAAGAAACAAACAGTGGTGGCCAACTCTACAACTGAAGCAGAATATGTTGCAGCAGCTGCTTGTTGTGGACAAGTCTTATGGATTCAGAACCAACTGTTGGATTATGGGTATAATTTTATGCATACCAAGATTTTTGTAGACAATAACAGTACTTTATGCATTATTAAAAATCCTGTACATCATTCTAAAACCAAACACATAGAAATTAGACATCATTTTATAAGAGATTGCTTTGAGAAAGGTTTAGTACAACCAGATAGGGTAGACACAGAAGATAATGTGGCTGATTTATAAACTAAACCTTTTGATGCTGGAAGATTTCAATATTTGGTAACGAATATTGGAATGGTTAATCTCACTTAATATGTGTTTTGGAACCTTTTTGTAAAAGTATGTACAGGATAATGCATAGTTATTGGTCTTTGTGATGATTTAGATTTTCCACTTTATTTTTCTAACACTGACAAAGGTAAATGTAACGCTGTCAAGTGTTATTTTGCCGTTGTTGGAGATATTGTTGTCTAACGCTGACAAGAGTTCCTTCAACGCTGATAAGTGTTGTCGGGACGCTGTCAGCAACAAATGTTAGTTTTGTGGTTTTCATCTCAATGTGCAGGTAGGTGGTAGCTTTATACCATTGGATACAGAGTTGCTTATGGATCTTTGAAGAACTATTTGGACATGTTTTGTTTATGGATGATGGTTGGAATATTTATATTCCTATCTTGACATAAATTTTTAATGTTCATATATATTTTGAGGACTCATGTATCATAGTTTGAGGGGAGGTTTAAGGAACCTTTAGGACTCTTGGGTATTCTTAGAATACTCTCATCACAATTCTAGATTGTGTCCACTGGTGAGTATGGGTTAGTTTTACTAAACCATGAGGCACTGTAGCATGCATAGTATATCAACTTTGCATGCTGCCAAGACATTTTTGGCCTAGAATTGGTTGTGGTCTGTTGGGAGGCTTGGGAATCCTTTTGATATGGGTTTTACCTGGGAGTAACAAGGATTTTATGAGGTAACTTGGTTGTTAAGAATTTTGGTTAGCAAGGGACACTAGAGGACTGTTATGTCTATCTTGCTTATGCAAGTGTGCATAACTGGACAATGCTTGCCGCCCTATGATAATTATCAGCTTTTGGTTATCTTCTCTAGGATAAATTACTTGTTAGGGTCATTTTTCACTTTTTAAAACAATTTTATTTTTGGACGCTGACAAGATTTTTCCAAGCGTTGTTGTGACCAAATGGACGCTGACATGGCTTTAGGCGAACGTTGACAAGATTATAGCCGTTGGGCGTTGATGGGTTATATTTGACCGTTGACAAACAATGGGACCTACCCAGTTGTTACTTTTTGACATATTTTCAAGCCGTAATTTTAGGAGTTGTTACTTTCATTAAATGCATGAGATAACTTATAAACTTTTTCAATATTTTCATGATTGATTTTTGAAAATCTTTGCCTATTTTTGGGCCAATCACGTGCATTCATCCACTCCTATAAATTTGGCTCCTATTTTAAACAGGGTATCTATAATTCTTGTCTAACACTTTTCTCTTATCAACCTTCATCTTTTATACTTCAAATTAACAGCTTTCATCAATGGCACCAAGATTTAACTCAGCAGAATTGGATTTGGGGTTCAAGTCTCAACACAACATGATTGCTTATCTTGTTGCTGATAATACTTTGTTCCCTCAATACACTCAGATGGTGGAGTATTTGAATGCATCCCCATTAAGGTATGCTCTTTCTCATGCACCACTCATTCCAGTCACACACATTAAACAGTTTTGGAACACTGTTAGTTCCTCAACAGTTAATGGAGTGACAACATTGACTTCTATTGTACATGGGAGACCTTGGGTGGTTACTGAGGCCTTGGTACGCCAGGCCTTGCATCTTAATGATGCTGATGGTATAACCATGCTTCCCATATCTGAAATAGAACAAGGGCTTAGGGCTTTGGGATACCCTATTCCTGATGAAGGTACTCTTAATAAGTACCATAAGCAGGAATTTCCCCCAGCCTGGAAGTACCTAATTCACATTCTCCTTCAATGTTTGAGTCCCAAATGTACTGCACACAATGAGATCAATAGATCCATTGCAACTGCTATTGTGTGTATTGCAACAGGGCAAAATTATAACTGGTCTAAAATGATTTTTGAAGGAATGTGTAAAAACAAGGGGACAAAAATGACTTTAGCTTATCCCCGTTTTCTGCAAATGGTTTTTGATGCTCAAAGATATTGTTCAAGGGATCACAATGACTTTTATAAGATCCCTGAACAAAAGAAGGCTATTTTTACCAAGATGAATTCACCACCTCATAGAGACCTACCATTAACCCCAGCCATGCTTGCTGTTATTGCAGCAGCACAACCCCAACCAGACCCCCAACCTCATATTGACCCTCAACCACAACTTGAACCTATCCCTGAACCTTTACCCTCACCTGACCAAATGCAAATAGACCAAAATCCCTTTGACGCTGACACATCTAATGTGGGCGTTGATATGCCTATTTCCACCGCTGACACCCAACCATCACAATCCCAAACACCCCTTAACCAACCTACATCTACACCATCTTCTACACCATCTTCCACACCACCAGAATATAGGTTGATTAAACGCCAAAGGACTGCTGGAGTGTTCTCCTCTGGTGGTCCTAGCCATGTAGCAGAGAGAACCATCACCACAAGTGTGGCTGGTGACCTGGATGAGGCTGAGGCTATTGATACAGGCTTAGATGCTGGTCAAGACAGTCCCAACATCATTAAGTCCTCATCCATGCCCAATGAACCTGACTTGGGAGGTCAAATTCCCATTTTGGAAGAGGGCAGACTGGAACCAATGACGTTTTTAGAATTGACGGCTGTCTGCATTAGCTTGCAAAAGCAAAATGCAGACTTAGTACAAATTGTCAGTAACCAAGGCCTTGAACTCAATGAATTGAGGGAGAGGATTGTTGTTTTGGAGAGTGCTCATTCAAGGGGAGGTATGGAGGAGTCTTCCAAAGGGGAGGAAGCAAGAAATCTGAGTGATAAGAGCAGTCAAGATGGTCAATCATTGGATATTGCTGAAGCTCTTACTACATTGAAGGAACAAAAAGGTTTTGATACGTCCTTAATCTCTCCAACCAATTTAAATTTATCATTTACAGATATGTTGAGGGAGGTTACACAAGGCGCTGAGGGAAAATATTTGAGCGTTGACAAGGCAAGTTTGGACGCTGACAGAAGTATTTTGGGCGCTGATAGAGGAAATTTGGGCGTTGACAGATCTGCATATGGAGGTGATGTATTCCAGTCATCATCTATCATCAAAGATGTTCCTACTCAGGTATTATCATCTACCCTACCAACAATTGAACCAACAGATAAGGGTAAGGGTAAGTTGGTAGAAGAAATTGTTCCAAAGAATGCAGTTCAGGTTGAATTTGATAGAAGATTGGCTGAGCAAATGATGGAACAAGGTGAGAAGGAAAAGTCACCATTTGTTGTGACTTCTGAAGAAGAAAGTGATGGAGCTAGCTCAGATTCAAGTGTGATGATTGTTGAACCAGAAAGACTTGAGTATGGTGATGAGCTTGCTAGGGAAAAGCTGAGAGATTTGAAGTTGCAAATTGATTTTGATATGCCAGAGGTAGTTCAGATGTACAATTCTTGGGAAGAAAGCTGTATGGATAATCCAGACTTGACCATTTCAGACCAGATATGGGGTTTGGAAATTCTTCTTAGAGTTCAGCAGGATTGTAAGGTGATGCTGAAGTACAAGGCAAGCAACATTCTCTCTGAATTGAAAAGGGATAGAAGGAAGCTCTACTTTATGTTGCTCAAATGTCATGGAGTTGGATGGACACATCAGAAGCTGAAGGCTTTGACATTTGATGAGTTGGAACATAGGGCTTATCCTATTTGGATGAAAGTGCAGGAAGAAAACACTTTCAGACTTCTTTCAGATGAAAGAAAGGAGCAACTTGCAGAAGAGATGGCAATCAAGAAAGCTATGATAGTTCCTAGACCAGTAAAGAATGGATTTATTCTTGAGTTTCCAAAAGATATGAATCCACTATATCCAAGTGAAGCAATCATTAGAAAGAGCCTTAAGCTCTCCCCATTAGAAGCTTCAGATATGGTGCATGTGTTACCACTAGATTCCAGGAATCCAATTGTAAGTTATGAGGAAGATGAATGTGGATTCTGGAAAATTGGAAGATTTGGCAAGGAGGTACACACTTTTACCACTCTCATATCTTTATTTGCAAGTTGTGACAGAGAAGACTTGGTGGACCTTTGGAGGTTGCTAGAGACCAAGTATGAGGCTGAAGCACCAACTTCAGCCAATGGAATAAAACTTTGGACCACATTCAAAAGAATGTGTGGGACACAAGAAGAAGATCCTGAAATATGGAAGGATCTTGAAGATGACCTCAGTGGTCTTCAATGGAGGTTATATTCAGCTGCAGGTGTATACCATTTGAGTTCTACAAAGTTTGCTGAGTATTTACTTGTAGATGCTCAGTATTTCATATCCAAGGCTGTTTTGGAGAAGATGAAGGACACCCAGTTGGAGATAGACTATACAAGTGACGTGGCAAAGAATTTGATCAGATTTATTTATCATCAATATGACAAGGTTTGTCAGACTCCTCCAAGTTCTTAGTGTTTATTCAGAAACTTGATCATAAGAGTGGATATCAAGTTTAGGGGAGGATTGTTGGGAATAAATTTAGGCCAGAACACTTGAACGCTGACAAGAACAACTTAAGCGTTGACAAGAGCAAAGTGAGCGCTGACAGCATAAGCGTTGACACATTAAAGTCAAGCGTTGATAGATTGAAGACAAGCACTGATGGAAGATGTGAGCTACACGTTTATTATATTCTAGAATACTTCTAGTAAGGATAGAGACGACAATGTATTTTCTATGTTTATCTTTACCTAGAATAGTTGATTCGTAGCTTATTGTACAAGACTTCTTGTTCTATAAAAGAAGATCTTTTAGGTTAAACTAAATATCAGTTTTCATAGTATTCACAAGTTAAACCTTTCATTGTAATCAACAAGATTATTCTAATACAAGTGAAAGTTTGTTTAACATCTTTGTGTTTTAGATCAAGTGTTAATTCCGCATAACACTTTGTTACTTTACTCATAAGCAAAGGTTTCTCTACGTGTAGTACTTGATCTAATCTCGTATACACAAAGCTTAATCGATCTAAGTTTGGGATCAACAGTCCTGATGGGTTAGTTTTTACTGCATTAACCTTTAATAAAGTAACTGAATTGCATATTATAGATATATTTTTTTTTTGTGATTTGGTAAAAAAACTGAATTCCTTTTATAATGCGCAGGGAATTTATATTCAGTTGATTGGGCATAATAATTGAATGTATATGGTTCTTGAGTCTTTATCCAAGCATCCTAATTTCATCAAATATTCTTGACTTATGGAGTCTTGTTCTGGCGTATGAGGAGACATTCAAATCGAGCGTCTCATTTAACTCAAATTTGTACTGCAGTACAGGAATGCTGGTGAGTTTTTTTTGTCTATATATATACTTAAAAAATTGAATTTCTATAGGTTGAAATATTTTATATTTTTTTTGTGATTATATACAGCCTCCCGCTCTGGTTGAACAGAAAATGGATGAAGAACACCTGAGAAAAGTTTTTGATGATAACTTTGAGTCTGTTTTACAGAATTCAAAGAAAACAAATTTGGATAACATTAGTATGGTAAGTCATAAATAACATCTATTACTAATACTATTTAAAAATTATTTACAGCATTACAATTAAATTTTTACAGCATTACTATGTTTTAGTTAATAATTTTTTATTGAATTATCTACAGGTTATGATTCCTTGCATTCAGATAGGTGTTGTAAACCATTACTATTTATTATGCTTCAATATGATATCTGCTGAAATAGAAATCATGGACAACCTTGATGATGATTCTGAGGATCTTGATGACAAATATGGCCCTTATGCCATGACAATGGTAATTTTTTGATTTATGAATCTCATTTAGATAAATAGATAAGTATTAATAAATACTAGTTTTTTATAACCTTCAAAATTTTGTTATAAATTTTTTTTAAATATAACAGGTAAAATTTTTTTATTGCATTACATATTATTTTACAGCATTAACAGCAATCTTGTATTTTTTTTCACATATCAAATTATTCATTGCTTACCTAGAAAGTGTAAATCATCTAAAACATGTTGCATTCATGAAGGCCGTCCCAAGAGTCTTGAAGATGACTTGGAGGACAAAAAAAAATGTTGTCGACTGTGGTCTATTTGCTATGAGGCATATGGAGATGTACGACGGTAAAGAAATATGGTTGATGACAATGCCAGATGAAAATAGATACCAAAAATCAACTATTAACACTCTCAGAGCAAACTACTTAGCAAAGATTCTACTGTTGCCTTGTAACCTTTGGAGAAGTGAGTTACTCAAAGCGGCGGACCAACATTGGAAGAAGCAACAAAAGAAACAAAAGATTATAAGTGGTTTTAATGTGAAAGTTAATATTGGGCTCATGAGAAAGTTTGAAGCAAGAATAAAGAAGGAAATCCTTGGATGAAGTTTAATGAAATTATGTATAAACTTTTGAAGAATTTTATTATGTAAAGTTTACCCAAAACATAAAGTTTGTTTCTGTTGTAATTTTATTTCAGCTTGGCCTAAGTACATTGTAAATGCCACTCTGTTTACCTAATATTTATTTTGGTTATCCTCTCCTGTAATGCATTAATTAACCTTTATGATTTGGTAAACTTCTAATGGAAATAAGTAGATTTTTAAGCATTATACCTTTATATTTAATATTTTTTTAAAGAAATCTGATAAAATGGTATATTGATTTGATGAAATATGATAAATTTATATATTGATTTGCTAAAATATGATAAAGTTGTATATTGATTTGGTAAAATATGATAAAGTTGTATATTGATTTGGTAAATATTAGTAATAACCTTTCTAGAATGTCTCATTTATGATGAATAAACGACCACCTACCTATTAATCTGTTAAAATTAAATATTGATTTGGAAAAATCTATTAAAATTGTATATTGATTTGGTATATATTACAAACTTTAGGGGCAAACTAGTAAATAACCAACCGATAGCGTCTCATTTATGGTGAATAAACACCCACGTATCTCTTATATTCATCACTTACTAAATATATCTCTAATATTTCTCTCTCCTCAAGTTTACACACAGTAGATCAAAACCAGATCAAAACCAGATGCATAAAATTTGAAATGCATCAATCCAAAAAGATGGTGAATAACAATCTGAAATCCTATACTCCTCCTCGTAAGCAAATTAATACCTCTATTTATTTATTTTCGATATTATATATGTTTATAACAATCTGATTCCAACTATCATTTCATGTATCTAGAAAATAGGAAAAGTGTTAGGCTGATGATAAAACAAAGAGTAGATTATGGAAACAGTAAAAAAAAGTCGTCGGAAAAATCTATAACTATATCAACCAGTAAGTGATTTATTCTACATCTTTATTTCAATGCAATGTGTTAAATTTGAGTTTTCATGCTTGAAAATAACTGTAATTTGTTAAAATTTGTATTGTAATGCTCTAAAATCCGAGTTAGGTTAATATTAATGAATTAGGTTACATATTGTAAATATTTTGTATAAATGATTGTTTATATGCTTGAAAATCAGTTTGATGTGATTAAATTTATACTCTAATGCTCTAGAATGTGATTTATGTTCATATGAATGGTTTATGTTAGCCATTGTCTAAAGTATGATTAAATGTGAGTTATCATGCTTGAAAAACACTATAATGTGTTAACATTTGAACTCTAATGCTCTAAAATTCTAGTTAGATTCATATGAATGAATTAGGTTACATATTGTAAATATTTTGTATAAATGATTGTTTATATGCTTGAAAATCAGTTTGATGTGATTAAAATTATACTCTAATGCTCTAGAATGTGATTTAGGTTCATTTGAATGGTTTATGTTAGCCATTGTTTAAAGTATGATTAAATGTGAGTTATCATGCTTGAAAAACACTATAATGTGTTAAAATTTGAAGTCTAATGCTCTAAAATTCTAGTTAGATTCATATGAATGATTTAAGTTAGCCGTTGTCTAAAGTATGATTAAATGTGAGATTTCATACTTGAAAATCACTGTGATGTGTTAAAATTTACACTCTAATGCTTTAAAATCCAAGTTATGTTGATATGAATGATTTAGGTTAGCTGTTTCCTAAATTATGATTAAATGTGAGTTTTCATGCTTGAAAATCACTAAGATGTGTTAAAATTTGTACTATAATGTTCTAAAATCCGAGTTAGGTACATATGAATGAATTAGGTTACAAATTGTTCATAACTATTGATAAAATGATTGTTTATATGCTTGAAAATCAGTTTGATGTGATTAAAGTTATACTCTAATGCTCTAGAATGTGATTTAGGTTCATTTGAATGGTTTATGTTAGCCATTGTCTAAAGTATGATTAAATGTGAGTTATCATGCTTGAAAAACACTATAATGTGTTAAAATTTGAACTCTAATGCTCTAAAATGCTAGTTAGATTCATATGAATGATTTAAGTTAGCCGTTGTCTAAAGTATGATTAAATGTGAGATTTCATACTTGAAAATCACTATGATATGTTAAAATTTGCACTCTAATGCTCTAAAATCCGAGTTAGGTATATATGAATGAATTAGGTTACAAATTGTTCATAAATATTGATAAAATGATTGTTTATATGCTTGAAAATCAGTTTGATGTGATTAAAATTATACTCTAATGCTCTAGAGTGTGATTTAGGTTCATTTGAATGGTTTATGTTAGCCATTGTCTAAAGTATGATTAAATGTGAGTTATCATGCTTGAAAAACACTATAATGTGTTAAAATTTAAACTCTAATGCTCTAAAATGCTAGTTAGATTCATATGAATGATTTAAGTTAGCCGTTGTCTAAATTATGATTAAATGTGAGATTTCATGCTTGAAAATCACTGCGATGTGTTAAAATTTGTACTCTAATGCTGTAAATGAATGTATTATGTTAGATATTGTTCAAATTTTGATTAAATGATTGTTTATATGCTTGAAAATCAGTGTCATGTGTTAGAATTTGAACTCTAATGCTCTATATTCCGAGTTACGTTTGTATGCATTATTAAGGTTGGTTGTTGTCCAATATTTGATTAAATGTGACTTTTAATGTTTGAAAATCACTGCGATGTGTTAATATTTTACTATATTAATATATGAAATGGATGTGTAATGATTCATTAAATTCTTAAAAGTTGGATAACATTGTTAATTATTTACAGGTAAAAGCAATGAAAGACTCTCAGAACCAGAGGGATTTAATACAAATGATGTATCTTCCAAACGAAAAAAAAATATGTGTTAAAAACAAAGTTACTGGTAACAGAGCAGCATCTGATGACATCCCAACTGATGAAGGAAGAAGCCAAAAAAAAAAGTTGCAGCAGTTGATATTCCAGATTCAACTGAGCTACTTGACGATGCTGAACAAATTCAATCAGACAATGTTTATACATCAAAGACATATGCTCCAACTGTTGTGGTAGAGAAGGTAGTAGTAGAGAAGGTAGCTGAAAAAGGTAAGATGATGATAAATCGGAGGATTAATGCGAAGAAAGTGGTAGAGAAGGTAGCTGAAAAAGAAGTTGCTAAAAATGAAATTGCTAAAAAAGGCAAATCAGTCAATATTACAGTTTCAACTGAGGTACTTGACGATGCTGAACAATTTCAATCAGAAAATGTTGAGACATCAAAGACAGATGCTCCAACTGCTGTGATAGGGAAGGAAGTTGTAGAGAAGGTAGCTGAAAAAGGTAAGATGATGAGAATTCGAAGGATTAAATCGAAGAAAGTGGTAGAGAATGTAGATGAAAAAGAAGTTGCTGAAAAAAAGTTTCTAAAAAAGGCAAAGCATTATTTCCCAATATCGTCCCAAGAATGTCAGTGCGTCATTTGAATCTTTTGTTAAAAGCATGCACAACAAGACAGCTTAATGTTATAGAAGAAATGGGTTTGGGACATTTCATCAATAATTTTGAGTATATGACGGTTCCAACCAAGATGACATATTGGATTGTAGAAAACTATGATCTTGAAACAGACACTATAAAGATGAAGGATGAAAGAAGAATTAAAGTAACCAAGGAATTAATTTATGACATTTTGGGTGTTCCGATGGGTGAAAAGAAAGTTATCTCTCTACCTAGCACAATGTCTGAAGATAAGACAACTACAGATTGGAGAGCAACAACACCCTTTGCAGGAGATGATGCAGACATGATAAATATTTCAAAGCTTAAAGATCATGTTGCTAGCTTGACCGAAACAGATTGGTTTTTCCAAGTCGGCTTTTTGGTTATTTTCTTCTCTTGTCTAGCTGAAGGGAACAAAGATGGCACTGCAAATCAAAGATTCATACCATCGGTAAAACGAATGGAAGAATTTCAACAATTTGATTGGTGCGAGTATATTTTTGACTGTATTCGATCAGAGATCCAGGATTGGTCACCAGGAAAAACCTTTGCTGCTTCCACAGTAGTATTGGCGGTATGTTTTTTTACAGCATTAACTAATAATGTATTATTTCTTAAATATGATGCAATAAATTTTGAAATATGATGCTAATATATATTTTTTTCTTTTTTAGCTTATATACTGCAGTTCAACAGATTTTCCTCATCTAAAAGTGGAAAGAACATCACCTGTATTCAAAGGTTGGAGTACAGACTTGCTAAAAAAAGAGAAGCACAAGAAATGGAAAGTGGAGGCTTTGGTAAACTTCCTATATTCAAAGAATTTGAATATATTGAACCACCAAAGATCAAATTGAAGAAAAGGAAAGAACGAAATAATCTACTAGGTAAGTTATAATCTTATATTAAAAAAATATAGATATATGGAATCATATGATGATTTCTAATATTAGGTTTGATCATTGTGTTAACAGAGGGTGGAAGTACTAGCCGAGAAGAGAATCTACAACAGTTCAAAGAAAAAACTAGTCAGGTAATCATCAAGTCTCTTCTGTATTATTAAGTTAAAATACAAGTTCCATATCTTGATGCATTAGTTTAGAAATTTTAATGAATCAAAGTTAGATTTTAGTTAACATAGACTATTTTACAAAAAATAAATCATCATATTTTTACTGAATAAAAGTTAAAAAGTTTAATGCATCAAACTCATTTTTTTAAATAATTTTTTTTTTAAAAAAAGAGAAAAAGTTTAATGCATCAAAGTTATCTTTAGCTAACAATTTATCTTTTTTTTGAAAAACAAACATGATATGAAGGTTTTCTAAAATGATAACCTCATAAAGCTTATTGAAATGTTTGTAATCCTAAAAATAGCATATCTTACTGCAATAAAGATTAAAATTTCAACAGATCATAGCTTATATATATTTTTTTATTTAATTTTATATTATATTATATTTCTCAAAATAATACAAGCATATATAATTTAAAATATGTTAAAAAGTTTAATGCATCAAAGTTATGTTTTACTAACATTTTTTTTTTCAAAAACACACAGGATATGAAGGTTTTCTTGAATCATAAGCTCATAAAGCTTATTCAAATGTTTAAAGATCATGACGAGAAGCTAAAAATAGCATTGAATGAATACCCAGTTGACGATGACTTCAAGGAGATTGTTCAAAAAAGAAATACATTCTTAAAGAGAATGTATAACGATGATGATTCTTTGAATCATCAAGATAACACTGATGCAGATAGAGATAATGTATTGAATAAAGTTGGTTTGAATGAATCTGAAGAAGAAGGGATGAATGAAGGTGACGACGCCGATGAGACAAATATTACTGAGCCTGTTGGGAATGTGGAAGTTGGAATGAATGAATGTATAGACGCCAATGAATCTGGTAATGTTGAGCCTGTAGCAACGGATGAAGGGAATTCTACGCCAGACTCAACACCAGAATATGAAAGGCGGACAAGGTCAACAACCAAAGATAAAGCAGCAGCAGCATCACCTGCTAAAGGGAGAAAAAAATAAACCATCTATTGCCCCTAAAAAAACAACAAAAGGAAAAGCAGGAGAAGCATCGCCCACTAAAGCAGGAAAAACCTCTAAAAGTAAATGAACAATGACACTTCTCTGGTTTCTACTAATATTTTATCTTATATCGTATGTTTCGGATATTGAATGTCTGTAATATAACTAGAAGACCTTTAAAACTTGAATGTCTGTAGTATATTCTAATCTAGTTACATATTTAAGTCATATGTAATAACTACATTTTATGCAACAATTTCATCGCATCATAATGTTTATAAACTAAATAGAATTATATTCTATGATATACTACTTAACTAAAGAGTGCAAACTAGATTATAAAGAAATATTAAATCAACTATTTTCTTTTTTTAATTTGATTTTTTGTCAAACAGATTGTTTAAATGCTGAAATATGTTCTGAAGTGTACGATAAAGATGTCAACGAGAGATCTATTGTCATTTATGACGATTCATTCCTTGAAAATCAATCGCAAACGCTATTCTTTGAAAGTGAAGAAGAAGATATGGAAGTTGATAGTGAAGAAGCAGAGATGGAACTTGACACTGAAGGTGGAATGCAAGATGATGAATTACCAGATGAAAACCTGGGAGCATATGAAAGTAAATGAAAAACAAACACTTTCTTATATTGATTATTAATTTCACTGCATCATAGTGATTTAAAACTAGTAATGCACTGTTTAACTATAATGCATGACTATATAAAAAACACTATGATGCAGTAAGAAGTAACTATGTTGTAGTAAAACAAGTTATTCTATTTTTTTCAAAAAAACTGTTGTTTAATTTCTTCTTTTAATAACAGGTTCTAAAAATCTCAAAGAAGCTAGCTTTCCTACAATTGGAATGGGAAATATCAAGGGTTTAATGACCGATTTTTCTTCAATTGAAGAAGTGAACAAAGAGTATTTTGAGTACTCCGTTTCGAAACTACCTTTCTTAGCTGAATCAGAAGAGAGTGTGTCAAAAAGTTTCTTAATTGCCGAGCCACCAAAATGTCTACAAATTCAGAAAAAGGGAATTATAAAAAGTTTACATAGTATGAAATTGCGGTTACCGAAAAACAACGCAAGAGAGGTTAAAGGTAGAACACCATTGTTTGTTGCCGAACAACATGAAGAATATAAAGAGATTCCGATATCTGGTCAACAACGAACTGAAGGAAACAAAACAAATTTTGATGATACAAGGGATAAATTAATGAAAAAGAATGTCGGAAAGTTGCAATGCATGAATGAAAAATCAAATGATGAAGATAAAGGCAACAAAGAAGGAGATCTGTTAATTGCTGAAAGAAATAAGATAGAAAAAGATAAGCCTGAGCCTGTAAAAAGAAAAAAGATTATGCATGCATCACCAATTAGCTGTATTGCTCCACCAGTTGATATGGAAAACGAAAAACGTCAAGTAAAGCTGCCTCCTTCTTTAGTGTCTCCATATTATCAACGGAAAATCATATTGGGCCAACCAATATCAGAAGATGGAAAGAAGATTGCTGAATACATATGGGGTAATAAGACACCTGAAGGGTAAGTTCTTAATTATTACATAACATATTTTTTTCACAGCATCAATATTATATATTTACTGCATCAATTATATTTAAATTATATCACATAGTAGTTATTTTTGAAGCATAAAAAGTCACTTTTAAACAAACTTTGATCAACAGCTAACCTATAGATTTATATGAACTTAAGTCTTATTTTAGAACATTATATTGCATTTTTAACACATAGCCTTATATGAACTTAAAATATGAAACTTAAATCTAATTCTAGAACATTATAGTGCATTCTTAACACATAGCATTATATGAACTTAATTCTAATTCTAGAGAATTATAGTTTATTTTTAACACGTAGCATTAATGAAAACTTAAGACCAGTTAGTTATTTATTTAATCTTAAATATGAACTTAAGTGTAAATCTAGAGCATTATATTGCATTTTTAACACATAGCAGTGTTTATCAAACATAAAAAATCAATTTTAAAACAAAATTTGAACAATATCTAAACTTTGATCAATAACTAAAATAAATCATTCATATGAGCATTAATAAAAAAACTAAACATACAAACCATCTCGATTAGCTGATTAAATTGTCTGATTCTAGATGATTCTGTAGGTTTGATTCAGTAGGTTTGGTATCACAGCATTATATATATTACCTTGTCTGAAATATTGTACAGTGAGGTTGTTTTCAAGATGAATAAAAGAGTTGGAGTTGAAGGTGTTTTTTTCTTGAGCCTGTACCCTGAAATTGAAATTGCTTCACTCATATTAGACTTATGGTCTATTGTTCAAAATCACGAGGAACAACATAGAGACAAGCTATCAGACGATGGAAATGTATATTGTCATACAGGAATGCTTGTAAATAATTCAATTATATAATTTTTTTTATACATAACGTTTTACATTATGATATACATAACGTTTTGCATTTACTAAAAACAGTCTAATTACACTGTTGATTCGGGGAAGACTATTGAAGAAAGAATGGAAGTTTTTGATCAAAATATTCGTTTGGTTTTAACTGAAGCAAAACGGAAGAATTTTGACGATGTTCATTTGGTAAGTAGATTACTTATGAGAATAAAATGATATAATTGTGATGTTCTATAGAATGAAGTTGATTAATGATAACAAAAATATCTACAGGTATTCTTTCCTGCAATAAAGATATCGGAAGATTCATCAAACCATTTATATGTAATCTGTTTCAATATGAAGACCGCTGAAATAGACATAATTGATAACATAGATGACGACATCGATGATATACCAACAAGATATGGTTCTTTCCCATATGCTCTGGTAAGTCTACTTTTATCTAATACTTAAAGCATTATGGTGCTATTTTTAAAACATCAAACTTATTTGTTTACATTTCTATACCTTGTGAATAATATTGATAATTTTACTGCATCATTTTTTTAAAATAGTGCATTATAATGCTGTATCTCATACATTTTATTTTAAATTTTCACAGATTGATTCTTTTATAAATTACTTGGAGAGACAACATCATCCAAAATGCGCTGACTTTCTAGTTTATGAGCCTAGCATTATTGATTTTGATTGGAAAACAAAATCCAATACTGTCGATTGTGGTGTATTTGTTATGAGGCATTTAGAAACATATCTAGGTAAAAGGAAACTTTTTACATCCTTTGAAGAAAGAAGGAACAATTCAGAAAGCACAATTGAAGATGCTTCGTGCCAAGTACTTGGCCAAAATCCTTCTCATGGACTTTAATGTCAAAAAAGCAAGTTTGTTGAAAGAAGCACAAGCATACAGGAAGAAGCCAAAAATTTCAAAGATTATAAAGGAGCATGATGTCAGATATGATAAAGCCTTGTGGAAGAAATTCAATACTACTGTCGAGAAGACACTTGATAAATAGAGATCTCAGTTCAAATCTTTTGAATTGAATTTCTAATTGTTTTTTCTTCCAATAACTTGTAAACATGAAGGTTTTCCTTTACCAATTACCATATCATAATGAATATTTTTACTGCATTACTGTGTATATTTTACTGCATTACTGTGCATATTTTAGTTATATAAAAATGTTATGGAATATGTATTGAGTGACAGTTGTCATGAGGGATTAGTTTTAATGTATATTTGAAATTTTATTAAAGTTTTTCTATATCATTTGATAAAATTCTACTGAAATGTAGTAAAGTTAAATTTAACTGTATCATAAGATATCATAATGTGTATTTTTAATGCATTACTGTGCATATTTTACTGCATCATAGTTTAGCTATAATACATCAGATGCAATTAATAAGATGAAAAAAAGTTATAGCATATGAATGGAGTGGAAGTTGTCATGAGTAGTTATTTTTACTGCATTAATATTTGAAATTTTATAGCATTACTTGATAGATTACAAAAAATACAACATTTTATTAAAAATTTATCTATATGATTTGGTAAAACTCTATTGAAATGCGGTAGACGTTAACTGCATCACAATGCAGTAAAAGATATAACTGTATCATACGATATCATATTGTATATTTTTACTGCATCATAGTTTATCTATAATACATTAGTTTTAATGCATTAAATTATACTGAAATGTAGTATAACATATAAATTATATGTAAAATAACTACATCACAATGTAAATCATCAAGTATTAAAAGTCATTGCATCAAAATGTAAAAGTAACTGCATTACATTACACTTTTGAAAAAACCTAAACCTATGCATTTATTTCTATACTTCATGTATCTCATTCTCATTTTGAAGAATCTGATCCGAAGTATTTATTAAAATGAGAAAAAAATAGAGTACTTATTTTGGAGTATTTGATCTCAACCCAGATATTCTAGGGTAAACAACTTGATTGTTGGGAGAAATGTGTTGATTCGGAGAAGCTTGAAGATTGGCTCTCTCAGACAAACCTGTGCAAGTTCTTTTATTGTGTCCTGCTTTTTCACCACATATACCACAAGTCCTCCTCTTACTAAGTTCTTCAGCTGTGACTTCAGTTACAGGCTTCAACTTAGAAAAGCATCCTGGACCTCTCGCTCTCCTAAGATTTGGATTTAGAACTTTATCATTCTCATTTTCAGGCTCATTGACACCCAGCAATGCACAAATCGCAGCTTTGTTATTCATTTTTGGGACCACTGGTACATCAATTTCTGCTTGCTTGAGAAACTCTTTCATCTTATCTTTAAAAATATGCAAATTATCAACCT
The DNA here is from genome assembly GCA_025667525.1 of Glebionis coronaria. NCBI lineage: Eukaryota > Viridiplantae > Streptophyta > Magnoliopsida > Asterales > Asteraceae > Glebionis > Glebionis coronaria. The sequence continues at coordinate 196,924 of JANFOE010001444.1, read as the reverse complement.
TGTGCACCAACCGATCAATAGTAGATCCAAAAATATGATACAATTCTGTGACTTCAGTCTGCACTGCATCTGATACACCACTGACCATGCGACGAGCAGAACTTGAAGGCTTTACATTCTTTAACCACCGTTTATGTAAGTACTTTCGTGGAAACTCCTTTACATTATTCATTCTGCGAACATAGAATGCATGACGACAAAGAAGACCGTACGACTCGTAACGGTTACAGCTACACTCAAGCTTTATCTCAGACTTACAAAACTCAACCTATAATAAAAAAAAAAGTATTAGCAGTCATATATACTGTTTTGTAATCATATATAAACTGAAATGCAGTAAAATAATACATTTGCAGAAAACAAATACACTGAAATGCAGTAAAGATGAACATACCTGATAAATAGGAAACTCATCTGAACCCTTAAAGATATGATACTGACTATCACGAACAGAATATCTTTCAGTGTTTCCATTTTCCACAACAGACATAGCAATACAATACTTGTATGAATTAAACATTTCATCTTGCACATCGAAGAAAATGGTTCTAGTAAATAACTTGCAAGCTTCTTTCTCCATTTGAAGGTCTGTTTTGAAAGCTGGCGTTTTATATCTTGAATCATGATCATTTTTCCTTTCAATTTACCTTTGATATTCGATAGCAGTGTCATAATGGCTTAAGAATTCAATAAGAGTAAGACGTGGGTTGGTCCATTTTCCAAAGAAATGATTTCCACTTTCCGATCTTGAAGTTGTACGCATTAGACCAGCCATAGGAACATGCCTCAAATACGCAGGTATCCAACTTTGCCTCAGATCAAACATGTCAGCCAACCACTTGTTCTCGCCAAGATCAAATTCATTTATCATACAATTCCATTCTCTTTCAAAAACCTCAGGCGTAATTTGGTCTGTCCACACAATGTCAGAAATACGTCTCTTAAAATCTGTTCTATTACATAGTTCAGCACCCACCTATAACAAAAAACAAAATAATTATAAGTAAACATGAAATGCATTATAGTGCATATTTACTGCATTATGGTGCATATTTTACAGGATTTTGGTGTGAAAAAATTTCTGAAAAAAATTGTTAAGATAAAATACCTTCGTGCCCAATTTCATCATAATGTGCCACATACAAAAGCGGTGAACTGTATTGCAAAAAACTTCAGCTATTGCAATCTTCATTGACGGATCTTGGTCTGTGATGATAACTTCTGGAGCTTTCCCAAATGCTTCTTTAAATTCTTTAAGCAACCATATGTAAGCTAACGCACTCTCATCAGCAAGCAAAGCAGCAGCAAATGTAATACAGCGGTTATGATGGTTGATACCAGTAAAGGGAACAAAAACCATTTGATACCTACAGTTAAATAACATAATAACAAATTAAAAAACATAATGAAACTAAAAAACATAATTTTTGGAGATAAAAAAGAAAAAAAATTATACTTGTTAGACAGAAAAGTCGCATCAAAAGAAACTATGTCACCGAACGTAGCAAAGTTTCTGATACCTTCTTCATCAGCCCAACATAGACCAGCCAAGCGATTATCAGGACCTAAAAAAAAGTTAGAAACTAATTATAAAAACTACTTTATAATATCTAAATGCATTAAAACATATGGTTAATTCAGTAAAAAAATGAAACATCAAGGTTTATGTTTTAAGTTATAAAACATGATGCAGTAAAATCTAAAAAGATTAATTTACTAGAAAAAAAACTCAGATAATAGAAGAAATAACCACCTTTAAAATGTTTGACAAAAAAACCAGGGGAGTGAAGTTTCCGACTAATCAGCTTCTCTACAGCCATTTGAGCGTCTTGATCACGAATAAAAATAGTAATCTTCTTTTTTTCATTCTTGCAGTCATCAACACCAACGTTATCAAACCCACCGTGAAGTTGTTTCATCAATCTAAACCCTATAGCAGGACCAAAATTTGCATTCGAACTTGATAGAGGAAATGTTGCTTTGTATAACCCACATTCCTCGAATTCTTCATAAAAATCATGTCTCTTTCAGCTACAAGAGGGTGATTATGACCCTCTGTGAAACTAATAACCTCAAATATTTTTCCTTTTTTCTTAATAAGAATTGACGCCAAACACCCACACCTAAACGTAGGCTTCCTCCTAATTGCTTTTTCTTAATATCTCTAAACCTTTGAAAATCACCACTACCACCGCCATCTTCAACTACACCATTTTCTGGTAAATCAACATCTACGTTATCAACACTAGCTTTATCTTTAGGTTGAAAACCTTCTCTACTACAAAGTAAATACTTTGTTGTCGGAATATCAGAACCTACTGCCTTGTACTCTCCACCTCTCCTAACATCAAACCCACCCTTTTTCCCATAAGCTACATAGAAATTATACGCTTGATCAATTGAAACAAATTGACATCCTACTATAGGTACTTGACCATGTGGTAACTCATCAGGAAACCAAGTCCTAGTGCCATCTATACCAACTTTATAGTAACCCACATGATCTCTTACGGTAATTGTTTCATAATCATCTGCGGCTGCAAAAATAAAAAATAATAAAAAAGTAAGCTAGATAAATGATATAAGTTAAATAAAAAATAAAAACAAAAAAAACCATAATGTTGAAAAATAAAAAAAAACTATGAAGTATTCAGTAAAATATAAATCTTTTAACAAAACTTAAAACCACAATTCAATAAACAATACCTATAATGCAGTAAAACAACCTTGACTATAAAATCAAGCCTATGAACATCAAATCACATATCAATCTCTATTCTGATCAATCTCGATTTTAATCTATCTCTATTTTAATAAATTCATGATATAATCAACCTAAAAAAAGTAATTCAGTAAAACATACCTATTATGCAGTAAAAACAACATCGACTATAAAATCAAGCCTATGTACATCAAATCACATATCAATCTCTATTCTGATCAATCTCAATTTTAATCAATCTCTATTCTAATAAATATCTAATATAATCAGCCTAAAAACAGTAATTCAGTAAAAAATACCTATTATGCAGTAAAACAACCTCCACTATAAAATCAAGCCTATGTGCATCAATCACATATCAATCTCTAATCTGATCAATCTCAAATCTAATCAATATCTATTCTAATAAATATCTGAAATAAAAAGCTTAAAAACTGTAATTCAGTAAAACATACCTATTATGCATTAAAAAACCTCGACTATAAAATCAAGCCTATATACAACAATCACATATAAATCTCAATTCTGATCAATCTTAATTCTAATCTATCTCTGATATAATCAATCTCTGATATAATCAACATAAAAACTGTTATTTAGTAAAACATACCTATTATGCAGTAAAACAACCTCGACTTAAAATCAAGCCTATGTGCATCAATAACATATCAATCTCTATTATGATCAATCTGAATTCTAATCAATCTCTAATCTAAGAAATATCTGATATAATCAACCTTAAAAATGTAATTCAGTAAAACATACATATAATGCGGTACGAACTAAAGAGTTTAAAAGTAACTAAACTACAATGCACCTAATATAAAGAGTATTAAAAAAACGCCATGATAAAAACTTACAAAAAACACCAGAAGATGATGATGATGATGATGATGACGCAACACTACTGAACGAAGATTCAGTAAACATAATGAATCAATAACCAGTGGTTAGAGTTACGGTGGTTACAGTTATGGTGATGACGGTAGTTGGTTACGGTGGTTGGTGACGGTGGTTCTCGACGATAGTTTCGATTATGGTGGTTAGGGTTTATCAGTTTACGAGATAAACCGAAGAAGAAGAACAAATAAAAAATTAGATAAAAAAACTATATATAGTTTCGGTAAAAATTATAAAAATGCCCCTGAAGTTTCTAAAATTACAAAAGTACACCATTTTTTTTATTTTAAAAAGGGGGGGACACATGGCACCATGTGGTTCCACCTCATTTATTTTATTTTAAAATTTGTTTTATTTTACCCCAATTATATATATATATATATATAAAAACTATATATATATATATACATATATATATATATATATATATATATATATATATATATATATATATATATATATATATATATATATATATATATATATATATATATATATATATATATATATATATATATATATATATATATATATATATATATATATATATATATATATATATATATATATATATATATATATATATATATATATATATATATATATATATATATATATATATATACTAGCGTCGTAACCCGCCCAACGGGCGGGGTCGTTTTTGTTCTTGTTCCCATGTGTTTATTGTTTGTGCGCTTTTAGTTTAGTGTTTTTTTAGTTTATCTTTTATTATATTTTATTTATAGTTTACGCTTAGTTAACATTAAAATTTATTTTTTTATAAACTTTAAAATCAACCTGAATTTAAATAAATAATTCTTATAATTTTTTATTTTTCGAAGTCCGAATAATAAAAAAATTTAAACCATCCGATTTTTTTAAAAGAAGTCTAAAACACATGTTTTTGTCTTATTTATGTTTGTTGGAAATGTGTGTAGTTTTTTTAATTTTTGGGCCAGCCATAGACGTGTTTTGTCAAAATTTATAATGATGTACTTATAAGCCCATAAGTTGATAAAAAAAGTCAAAATTTAGGCTTATATTATATAAAGCCAAAATCAATCATTCCAAGTGAGTTTAAAATATTGTATCTTTTTTTGGGAAAATAAAAAGTTGTATTAGTATAAAGAATCCAAGAGAGCAAAACGTTTTGATGTCTTATGTTATATAGTTTAATAAAGAAGTTTTAAGAAAATATTCTCTAATGTTACTTTGCAAGATTAGCATGATAGTATTTTAACGTACCAACATAAGATATCTGAGTAAGATAATGAATTTTTAATAATATTTGGCCTTATAACCTTAAAACACTTGGTAAAGAATTACTCGTTCTTTATATAAAACAAAATATTATTTTCATACATAAATACCATTTTCCAAAAGTTAATGATGTTTATGGGTTTACTCCGAGGGAATTTGACTACGAAAAACGCATTTAAGTAGTCAGAATTACTATAATAAAGTTATGCTCAGCTAAAATTGTTTTCATTAGATAGTAATCATATAGTAAAAGTGTTTACTTATTCAACGCAAGTATGCTTTTGGTATTTTACACTCACAGCTCATGGATCATTATCTACCCTCCACTTGCAGGTTAAGGTGGCATGCTTGGTTGGAGGTTATAGGGGGTAAGGGATGAAACCGGAAGTTAAAAGTGCTTGTTATAGTCATCGATGGGACACTATTAATTTCAAAATATGTAATTTTGTGTTAGCTACTAATTACTGGTGAATATTCAGATTGTGACCAGCAACAATAGAATAGTACACCACATCTTAATCACCTTGCAAGCATCGCCTGCCATGGCCACAAAGGAAGAAGCAGGGAATTGGGCATAAACCTACTTTTTATCTATTGATCTTATTTCCAAGATTGAAACGTGATTCTGATGAAGAATTGTCAAGAAGCTTTAATCTGTATGAGAAGGAAAGGCCATTGTTGTCTCGTTCGTCTTAGGTAATTCAAGTATATAGAGTAACAAACTAACAAGTATGACTCAGACTACATATTACTTCCTTAACCGTGAACTATAATGCAAAATATCTTCTGTTTACTTTCCTACTTACTTTCTGAATATCTCATTACGGATAATGATTATGAGCCCGAGATATGGGCTTTGGGTTTTAGTAATCCTTGGCGATGCAGTTTTGACTCAGAAAATCCTTCTCGCTTCATCTTTAGTGATATTGGGAAGGTATGCCATTACCTATATGACATCTTCATTTTATACAATGTGATAAGAAAATGGATGGCAAGGTTTCTTCTTTTTCACCTTAATACTTTCCAGATCTACAGTATAAGATAACCTTCACCTCTCGATAGCAGAAATAAGATCTATATGTGTTACCGAACATCAGAAAATTTCCATTCCCCATCAGATGCAGTGGCTTCATATCTCGCAAATGAGTCGGATCAACCCGATAGTGTTCGAGCTTCTTCCAGTTTCCTTCCTCATTAATCTACCAAAATTCGATAACCTTTATTAAATGACCAATCTTTTCAACGTCAAACATTATACAAACATGAATGCAGCCTTTTTAACCATGAGAGTTTCATGATAACATTTAAGCATTAGAACAGAATTTTACCAGCTACCCGTAATATATAAGTATGATGTTACTCCTTAATGCGATTATCTTTAAGCTCTTGATTATTTAGTTCAAGATCAGCAAGCATCTACCCTAATGGAATACCAGGTCCATCTTCATCACCATCAGCTACAGATGCATCTTCTGAAGACCGTAAATCTCTGTTCTTATACAACGATATGTTCTGGTACATCTGCATTGTGTTTAAGGATGAGTTGTTCCAAGTAAATGAAGGTTCTTCGGTGGTGAAACGTGTTGTCCTAACTGCACTACATCCACCCACTGACCAATATTAGCTTGACCTTGAGAACACGAGTCACACATCAGATCATGAACCACATACTCAACAACATAAGTTTGAGGTTGTTGAGGTTCAATGGCACCTTACCTGATAATGCATTTTTATCAAGCTGCCTGTTACACACACATTAATTAAATTTGAGTTAGAAAAACTTCCTCTGGTGTGATTCGATTGTCAACATGTACATATGACTTAAAAGAAGCATATGTCCTGAAATAATTTGATGTTCTGAATTATTTAACAGTTTTCAACGGGTTAGACTCTCAGATACACACTAAGCAACAATTACTATTTTGGATCGGGACAAATGAGGAGGTCACATAATGGTTTGGTGGAGATGCATGCAAAGGTTCAGAATGTTGACAATAGTAAAAAATTTATGTACAACCCAGCAATGCTCCAGTGAAATGGTTTTGTGAATTATCAGATGGTATAAACGTAAGTCACTGGTGCGTTATTATCAGGCCTACACTTGAAAGTCTATGAATTTGCGCTTGCCAAAGGGATCTTCTCAGTGGTAAGTTCCCATAATACCACGCCGAAGCTGGATATATCTGACCTACAAAATTCCAAATAAAAATCATCATCAAAATTTAAATTTTATACAGGCATATAGATGCTTCTAAATTAGAACAAAATTAAAGGACTATCATTTACAACAAATCATCAGATATTCAGATATATTAATAAAGACATGTATATACCTCTCTACATAAGGCTTGCTCACTGGAAGCAAATTTGTTTTTTGAATGAAAATAAGTATAGAAGTTTATTAATTTGGAACAACAAACGAAAAAATAAAAATATAAATTAACGTTTAAAATCCATACCTGAAATTCAGCTATCCTCTTTCTCCACTTCTTTTTACTCGATGAAAATATTTGAATATGCAATTCCAGCTGATCATCTGCAAATAACTTAATATGCTTACAATACAACAGAGATTAAACTATTGTTACAAATTTATTTCTTGAAGGGTTAAATTCCAGTACTTGGTATTAAAGGTATTGTTCCCAGCAAAGAACCGCCATCACAACGAAAGTATGGCCTGTCAATGTTTGTAGGCAATGCAAATTCTCAAGATTCCAGATTTGAAAACAAGTTATGTCATTGATAGTCAGTTACATAAATTTAATAATTGCCCGAGTTAGTATTTAGAAAACTTTGTGGTGCAGGGCATATATCATGTTGGTAAGAGTTTTAATTCAAGCAGCCACTTGAAAATATAAAAATAGCATTATGAGGGTCGTAACTCGTAACCCCATAGTGAACCTGTAGCATCCCAAATATGCCCGTTCTAGTGTCCCCTTTGTTTACGTCTTAAATCAGCTAGAAAAGTGAAAGTCTAAAAAATATTACTGTGCCAATCTAGACCACAAAGACGACTTTCACAAAACTACTTTTATTAGCAAATACTATTTATAAATTTCACATATAATATAGGATGATTCAAGTATTAAGGTAAAAGTTCTAGAGAAAATTAATATTATTTACCTAGTGTAATCATAGCAGAAACATATATAGCCCTCTTGATTGGAAGCCTTCGAGATACGTGAGCAGAACTTCATTATAATCCTCAGCTAAAGCTGCACTTCCCTCTTGATTGGTAATAATTTCCATCTCGAGTGTTGAATTTGTTGGTGCCTTTTTTCTGGTGCTAGAAACAATCACAGTTTTCATAAACTCATTAGCTTCTCCGGCCAACTGCTTATCTATATAATATAAGAAGATTATCAGAAAAAGATAAACATTCTCAAATACCTATTACTTATAGTTATATTAATTATCTTCTCCTCTGCACGCATAATTACAAAGTAATTAGAGTTAGAAATCTGTTAGAACGGTTCACGTGCTGATGATGAAGAGGGTGTCAATGCCTCCGAGGTGCTGATGTATCAGCCATTGAGTCAGCAGCTGTTGAGTGCTCGAGAGATGATCATGATGAAGATGGTAAAGATGAACTGACGCCACTGCGAGTAACTTATAAATCCAAAATGTGAAGTTTTAAGGGATGCTTGGGGTTGCTGCCAAACAGGCCGTTTTAAGGGGCGTTTAAATTTGCTTAAAATCTGGACTTTAGTGGTTGTTCAAGTCACCTACAAAACTGTAGTTTTAGAGGGGGAGTTTTGGGTATTCCTACTTAAGTTTTAAGAGGTGTTTGGGGCTGTTTGAAACTTATGTTTCAAAAGGGCTGGGGTGCTTGTAGCAGCTGCCTAGCATTGTCTTTCACTGGGCTCCGCTCTTTTATTAATTTCATTTGACAAGAGTATAGGGTCTGAATGTTTGGTATTGAATCCTGAAAATGGAATTTCTCATGCAACCGTTGCTCAACTTTGCTGCATTCACTGTAAACCTGCCCACAAGATTAAAAAGGTACTCATCTGTTAGTGGCTGACATCATAATAAGTAGTTAATATTCCTATAAAACAAAGATATCTACTGCACCACTCCAAATGATACACAACATTTATTCAGAAATAAATGCGTAAAATCTCATTTTTGAGATTTCTAAAATCGTTGAATGATTTTAGATCGAGAACCCTACAACAAGTTTAGGCCATTATAAATCCACCTACTGCAGCTAGACCTGAACCAAACACGCATACAATTTTTAACTTCACAAATATTTCAAAAGATGACTAAAACTGAGTTTTTACTATTACTTGCAGGCATTCAGGCGTTTATAAATTTGAGTACTACATCTTTAGTCTAAATGACAGATGACACTAAAAAAATAGAATGCGAAAAAAAGGGAGGTAATCTACAACAGAGCAGAAAATAGAAAGAGAGGTGGCGTAATGTCTATTCAAAATGATACGAAGCCGAAAGTCACGAAAGTATCACAAGGAAGAATTTACATGACAGTGTGAAAGTGCTAACCTGTTGCTCCAGCTGGCGGGTGCGCTCCTCTAGTCGCCATATTGTTGCTTGTTGATTTTTAAGATGTATAGCTTCTGTTCTAAATTCCTCAACTTCGACCTTCATCTTTCTGTTTTTTGACTCTCAGTCTGCGATTTTCAAATCATTTTCCTGCATGGACAAGATATATTTAACATCAAACAAAAAACCTAGTTTTGATATAAATCATTAGTCACCACATATAAGTGTATTTGTAGTATTAACTTCACAAATATTTCAAAAGATGACTAAAACTGAGTTTTTACTATTACTTGCAGGCATTCAGGCGTTCATAAATTTGAGAACTACATCTTTTAGTCTAAATGATAGATGACACTAAAAAAATAGAATGCGAAAAAAGGGAGGTAATCTACAACAGAGCGGAAAATAAAAAGAGAGGTGGCGTAATGTCTATTCAAAAAGATACAAAGCCGAAAGTCACGAAAGTATCACAAGGAAGAATTTACATGACAGTGTGAAAGTGCTAACCCGTTTCTCCAGCTGGCGGGTGCGCTCCTCTAGTCGCCATATTGTTGCTTGTTGATTTTTAAGATGTATAGCTTCTGTACTAAATTCCTCAACTTCGACCTTCATCTTTCTGTTTTTTGACTCTCAGTCTGCGATTTTCAAATCATTTTCCTGCATGGACAAGATATATTTAACATCAAACACAAAACCTATTTTTGATAGAAATCATTAGTCACCACGGGTAAGTGTATTTGTATTTTTCGTCGCAATAATTTTGCTTATAAACCATTCATATCTATAACGCCTATATGCTATATGGAGACAATATTTTTACACTTGGAAGAACATCAAGCATAGACCGAGGATAGTGACAGTTGGCTGGTGGTGAACTTTTATCGTCACCGGTTCTAATAAGTATGTACTCAGTAATAAGAACTTTTATCGTCACCAGTTCTAGAAAAAGCTATAGTAACAACTCGGCTATTGATTCAACTGCCCTTCCAAACAAAGTATTATGAGCATTCTGTAAAAAATATGACTGTGACATAATAAACCGAGCTAACAGAAAGTTACAACCTTGCAAATATCGTCTTGAAAATTGGATTAAATCATATCAGAAACTCGTGGCTAATTTACGACCATTACATTCAAATGACTGATCTAATTGAAGGAAGGGGCTTACCAGCATATGTGGATACACAAATAAGATACAAATAGATTTAAAACTCCTACTGCCAATACTTCCATCGGGTAAAAAGACAAAGGAATTCATGTTTGATAGGGATAATATTTTGGATTTCATCAGGGTCAACTCAATAGGAACAGATACATAGCCTGTATTACGCTTGCTAGTACAGTATTAAACTACTTACCGTGTATGCCCAATCGCTTAACATATATCTTCAGCGGGTAAAGTTATAAGTTATACATAATTTATTCGTACAAAAAAAGTAATCAAATTTCACAGAAAAAAATTCATGGGTAAATGGTCTTCCTATCTTGTGCAATTAGAAAAAAAGTAAGGCTGGTCCTAGCGGTTGTTAAAAGAAATTAATCGATCGATTTGACAATCGGTCGTCCGCGTTGCAGCGGCCGAATCGAATTGATCAACTCCTCGAAATTGGTCACATACACAGGTGAGCTTTGTTTAATTAGCAAGGGATATGCCTATTTGTTAATTCTGCATATCTTGAAATAACTTTGTGGTTTTGTGTAATATACTAACTTTGTATAACAGTCCCTACTCAATTCTCTAAATCGTTTGTCTATACTCTTTAGTAATGTGTTCTTTCCCTCCTCATTTACAGATAGGAAGTCAAGAAACATGTATATAGGCAACTAAATTTATCTAAATACCTATACATAGTTATATTAAAAATAGTATTTATAAACTTAATTCCATCAGTGTGCTATATAATACCTATATGTTACCATTTTTTTGTTACTCGACTCTTCAACTTAATATTTTACATGTAGATAGCTACTACATCCAAAGTTGACTCTATATCCTTACAGTGGACTCTTATTCTCTAAAAGATTTAATTTTTAATGTCATGCTCCAAGCCACGTCTCTCCTAATATAAAGTTGATCCCTACTTCCTTGGAGTAATAATCTTTTGTAGTATGGGTAGTTTTGTGATCATGATCTGAAGCGTGTGGGTCCACTTTTGTCCTATTTGAACAGATCCTAAATCGTTAGAGTAAGAATCTTTATCTGCAATTCGATTGGTTTCAAAAAAGACTTAGTAAACGACAAAATATTAACACATACATGTTCAGAAGAGCGGTAAAGGAAAAACAGACCTATATACATCACACGTACCATTTCTTTAAGGTGAGCTACATCACGACCCAAAGTACATATGGCATATCTGTCATTCTATAAAGGTCGATTACAACATCCTAAGGAAGTATACTTTCCAGTCACATAATCAAATACGAGAAAGATGGCACCTCTAAAAGCAGGAAGAATGTCTTCAATTTAATCAGCAGCCAAGGCGAAGAGAGTCCTACCAGGATTCTAGGATAAAGAGATAGCAAGCCGGAAGAATCCCTCTCAACAGGTTATAATCCTTTATCCATTATCAGAAAATAGAATTAAGAAGAAGCCAATTGAACAGTAATAGCAAACAGATAGAGAGGTGTGGGACATATAGTTAGAAATTACATGTGGGGTCTTTGGGTTTAGTCACTGGATTGCAAGCTGGTGACCGATTATCGAGAGAAGCACTTTGCCAAGACCTATTATGCTAACAAAATAGTTCAAGCCTTGTCTAACATGGTATAAAATAACGGACCAACACCGGGTGTGCAGGCGTGCTGCAACAACTGCAAAGAAAACAGAAAGTCAACGATTAGGTAGAGAGATGACAAATTCACATTTTTTATAATTTTGAAGCCCCAAACAGCAAGAAGGTAAACAAAATGCAAGTTTAAACCTTATATATCAAAATGCATTAGTAGTGCTAAGGTCTATGTAACAAAACTTTTATATAAGTTTAAACCTTATAGGATATGTAACCGGACATATACAAATGGAGAAGGCACGTAGGATGGGTTTGCCATCCAAACGACAAAAGGTGAAGGCATGGGTGTCGGTGCAGATTGAAATTGGTAAAAACTAACAAAAATGATTACTAAACAATATATGGAAGTCTATTTACCTTCTAATGTTTTTATATAATCGAAACTAAAAAGGGAGTTTGTTTGAAGACTTGAACTTCATATCATATCAATTACTGATCTCCTACTGATGTATGTGATATTTTGATATCTATAATACTGGTTGTATCATACAGGATTACTATGAGGCTACAACAAAAATTAGTGATTCGAAGCCTTGTATGTTTATCACATGTCGTTTGCTGTCACTTAAAAGTAATGGCTGCTTATATGTTGATGAAGTGTACGTGTTTGCTGACCCGATTGATACGAACGATTGTGAAGATCAGACAGCTAACACAACAAACTCATCTAATAGTTCACTTATGGAATCGATAATAAATATGAACCTCTTATGCACTACTGAGAGTCTCGGATTTTTTGGGTTAGGTAATGGGTTACAATGGGAAATTACATACCTGAACCAAAGTTCCAATATTGTGCGGATTGACAGCCTCTTGTTGGCTAAATTCTTTTGACTGCAATAAAAAGAAGGTTTATAATATTTCATTTAAGATTAGGATTATGGGACATTTATTTCTAATAAAAGTACGTAGTATCACTGTCCATGGCCCATATTGGTGATGCACCTAAGTCTTCTACCAGCTGTAGAAAGGAGTTTATTTGATATTAGCAGCCTATGTTATTAAAAGGCAACAAAAAGAGAACAAAGTATCCGTGATAAAGGTATCCGAAGTACAGGATTCCATCATCCAAATATACCAAATATAAGATACCTTTATAAGATACGCAGAGCTGCCATTAGGATCACCCTTCATTTGATCTATCTACAATAAAAACACGTAACAGACTCCTTTTTAGTATAAGATATTAGGGATTTTCAGATTCAGTGATACCTCTGCATATCATCTGTGTGCAACGCTAAATCTCTTGCCAAAATGGTTCGTCTCTGCAACAGAAAGTAGAAATAAGTGAAAGCACCAATGTTCACTGCAACAAATTAGCAAAAATTAGAAACAAAAAGAATAATCATCATCCATAACAAATAAAAAAACGAATTAGGGTTTGAGGAACATACTGTATAAAAATAATACTATAAAGAAACGTATCAATGATATTAGGGTGGATGTATGTGATAAACCTGTATACTATAATTAAGGAATAGATATACATGTTATATGTGATAACCTGTATCATACGATATTAGGGTTGTATTAATATGTAGGATTTCTTTTCAAACATAATAATATATCTAAAATTAATAATAAGAAACTAATCACAGTTTATATATTTGGATACTTATCATATTAATTATAAAACTGGATAATATATATAGGGGTTTAATATCCTAAAACAAAAACAATGCAATAGCTCAATTGGAAAACATCAAAACAAAAACCCAAAAGGTCATGAGTTCGAGTCTTACAAACCCCTTTTTTAAGAAAACATTTTTAAACAAAAAAGTCAAAACGCATTTTTTAAACAAAAAAGTCAAAACGCATTTTCCCAAAACGCAGTTTCAAAATCTGCGATTTGAAATCACTAAAAACGTGGAAAATTGAGATTTTCTAGGAATTTCTCAAATCCTATTGGTTAAAAGATGTGACTGGGATATGACTGGGATCAAAACTGTGGTTTCAAATCATAATTATACCTATATATAATATAGAGATATATATATATATATATATATATATATATATATATATATATATATATATATATATATATATATATATATATATATATATATATATATATATATATATATATATATATATATATATATATATATATATATATATATATATATATATATATATATATAGGGGAGAGTTAAAATAAAAAAGACTTTTTTTAGTGAGAAGGATAAGAAGGATTTGCAGCCATTGATTTAAAAATCAATGGATAAGATCAATCCATATTTCTAACTAACTAACTAACTAACTAACCACCAAAACATGATTTTAAAAAAGTTTTCAAAAAATTCTGAAAAAATTCCAAATTGTCAGATTTGTTGGTGCATAAAAAAGTTGTGAAAAACGTTTTTTAATTTTGAGTTTTTTTATGTTTTTCTTATGCACAAAAAACAAAATTTGATGCACAAACACGTGAATATTGGTGTACAAAATTTTTTTCATTCACAAAATTTTCAATTTATTATAGTTTGATGCGGAATCATATTCTAAAGCTAAAAGTCAAAAGAAGTTGGGCATAAAAATGAATTCTTGATGCAAAAAAAACCTAAAAAACGTAAAAGAAAACGTTTTTGTGCATCAAAATTTCGTTTTTGTGCATTAAAAAAGCGTAAAAAACTTCAAATTAAAAAAACTTTTTTTACAAAAGTTTTTTGCACCAACATACCCAATCTACTGGAATTTTTTTATAATTTTTGAAGAACTTTAAAAAAAACATGTTTAGATGGTTAGTTAGTTAGTTAGTTAGTTTGTTAGGATTGTGATTTAATCTCATCCATTGATTTTAAATCAATGGCTGAAAATCCTTCTTATCCTTCTCACAAAAAAAAAATCTTTTTATTTGATCTCTCCCCTATATATATATATATATATATATATATATATATATATATATATATATATATATATATATATATATATATATATATATATATATATTATATATATATATATTATATATAATATTATATATAAGAGGAGGATATGACACATAAGCAGCTTTTAATCCACGTCAACAGCATTCGGGCCGTAATCATGAATCGGTTCGTGTGTCCCTATACCCGGCTTATATTCATATTCAACCGATATCTTCTCCATCTTTGTATTAGTTTTCTAAAACCCTAATCAGTAACCCCTAATCAATAAATCAATCACGTCTTTTTAAACTATGTAATGTATCTCGTAAATTGCTTTGGTCATGGTGGCTAGAATCATGCCAGAGGCTTCAGGTAAACTATCTAATCTACAATTCACATCTTTTTAAATCATCATTAGGTGGAAATTTGATGTTCAATTTCATAGTTATGTTTAGCATTTAAAATTTAAAGTAAGTATATGAAGGATGTGTTCTTCTCAAGATTCTTTATGAATTAGGGTTACTAACCCCATGTAACTTCAAAACCATATAGTGGTTTGTTTCGCTTTCCTCTATTCAGTCTCTCTTACAAGTGTTATTATTTTAATCTGTCATATGTATCTTGATTTTTTTCCTAGGAACCAGTCTTTTGATAAGAGCTATGTATAACTCATCTTATTAGACCTACCAACGAGATTCCAAAAATCATATGATTCTTTTATGGTAATTAGCTTCTTCAGTTCATTACTCAATTACTCTTTGTATATATGTATAGCAATGATCAAGTTTGTAAAACATCAGCCAAAAAGGATGCATGTGCCAAAAAAGATCCATGTGCCAAAAAGGATTACTTTGTTTGTTTGTAAAACATCAGCCGTTACAAGGCCAATGCTTAGAAATTTCTATTGATCCTTGTCCTGCATATCCTGCTCTTTTGAGCTGTTATGCAACCCACTTGTCCTGCACATCCTGCCCCTTCCAGTGCCTAATAATTGGTAATTGTCTTAACTTCTGAACAGAGATAGTAAGGAATCAACATCGTGACTAAGGCTATCTACTCTGTAACTTTTAATGTGTTGGGGAGTGGAAGTGATGTGTATGTCTGCGTGATAAGAAAATATTTGTTTCATCTACTGTTTTGACCTGTAGTCACTTATATATTTTCATATGATCTTTATACCTAATTAACATTATGTTGAATACCCTTTGGGCAGGGTAAGAAGGAATACTTGAGGAATCACCTAACTATAAATGTGCACACGTACAACACCAGTTCAAGAGGATATACATTTTCTAAGAAGGTTGGTTAGTAACTCATGTACTCTAATTACCGCACTTACTTGACCCTGTTTTGACCCAAAATTAAATATTGTTTGTTTCAACCTGCTAATAGAAAATATATCATCTTTAAGATCGTATATAAAACAATGGCCTTTTCTGGTAAGTAATATGTGATTTATCAGCTCATTTTAATTAACAATACCGCATGATGAAGTGTGGGCTAATTGAGGTAACTCTAGCATATCACACTGAAACATTAATACTATTATTTCCAAAGACAGTGTATAAGATCCCTAACAAAATTTTATAAATTTTTAATTGAATATCAGTTTCAAGAAGAGGCTGCTTTGGGACATATGCGTATTTTAAACACATCCTACGTCTTTTTGAATATTTAGTGATGAATACTAAGGTCCCATACCCAATGCCTTTTTAGACTATTGGTCGATGAAGCAAAAGGTTTGCTAGATACTACTTCTTAGAATCTGGTAACCTTTGGATCTTAAGTAAGTGTGTCTGCAGCCCCAGTTATCTTTTGGTTCTAACGGAACCTCAATAATAATAACTGTTGTTGTAATAACGAAACCTCTTAGTTGTCAATTCAAGCATATAATAAATGTAGTTATACGATAGATAAGGTACATAAATCAAACCTGAAACATAAAGCGTAATCACACTAAGCGAAAGATTCAATGAACTGAAGTTACGAGGAAGGTAACTTTGACCAAAATCGTGAAGCATTCACATCGGATCTTTACGAAATAAATATTTACAAAGTGGAGGGCTATGAGTGTCAGAGTTGGCCAAACTCTACGAATTGTGTCATTGTTATTATAGGCATATTTCTATACTATGTAGTATCATTTTACATTAAATTTCTTTAATCAGTAAACCATAATAACACTTTTTTGTTTTCAGGGACAGTATCCGTGCAATAGTGGTGTTGGAATGAGCATTGGTAGTACTGGGTCTATTTCCAAAGTCAACTTGAAAGTCACTAGTAAATCACTAAGAATGATTTGTTGATATAAATGTTTCACATCCAATATTTTATAAAACTCGTTGTTTAACAATATTTTATAACAATGGGTCAGTTGAGAAATGCATCGACAGGGTCAGTTTACATGTTTTGGTTTATCTTAATACTGATATCGAGGGTGGACCTGATTTGGACTTTCAAAACTTGCAGCTCCAAAGTTCACTTCTCCCATCCTAGACCAATCATCCCTCAAGTCCTTTGTATGGTAAGTTTAAGATCTAAAACAATAAAGAGTTTACCTTGATACATCTTTAACATTAATAAAACATATTCTTATTTCTTTACGTAGGGTGGGGTAATGTTATGATCCCACATCGGCCATGTATGGGAATGGTTGATGGTTTATAATGTTCAGGTGTCCCCTCCTCAAACAAGCTAGCTTTTTGAGTGAGTTCTACACTTGGGACTTATGAACCATTTACGAGCCTAGTATGGGATAGGTTCGTATCAATTGGTATCAGAGCTAGCCCTACCTTTCGAGGTTCCAACACTCGGAGTGGTGGCCTATGGAGTGGTGGCTTGGACCCAAAGGGGGTGCCAACCGTGACCAACATAGCCGTGACCAACGAGCTCGGAGTGGTGGCCTATGGAGTGGTGTCTTGGACCCAAAGGGGGTGCCAACCGTGACCAACATAGCCATGACCAACGAGGACGTTGGTTCTTCAAAGGATGGGGTAATGTTATGATCCCACATCGGCCAAGTATGGGAATGGTTGATGGTTTATAATGTTCAGGTGTCCCCTCCTTAAACAAGCTAGCTTTTTGAGTGAGTTCTACACTTGGGACTTATGAACCGATTACGAGCCTAGTATGGGATAGGTTCGTATCAATTTGATGGTTTATAACCGTGAAAGAATGTTTTGACCCAGATCTTGCTCTGATACCAATTTGATACGAACTTGCTGGTGATTTTATTAATAATAAAGAAAAACAGAAAACAAAGAACAATAAACCCTAATCTAAAGTTGTTCCAAGTCCTCAGACCTGTTCTATTCCCTCCTCCTAAACGGATAGACTCCTAACCCTATATAAAGACTCAGTAATCTTGTGCAACAAGATAACTTAAACAAGGAAAGCACTTAATAACTAGAAAGTAAATAAATAAATAAAACTAAATATTCCAGCAGATTTTATATTTTTATATTTATCTCTTAGACCCCTGAGTTCGTATCATTACTCCGGCCCCCAAAAACACCTTGTCCTCAAGGTGTTGCTCTAAAATCTTACCTCACGTGATTCCGGGATCCCATGTTCTTCGTTGTATCCCGTGCTTCAAGAGCAAGCAGTAGTCTTGATATATTCTTTTGAGCTCTCTTACGCAAACTTGTAATTGTTCATGTGAATCCAATCTTTCAGATCCATTACCAAGCGAGGTAAATAACTCTCTAGGTTTTCTAGTTTGGATACATGCAACCACAAACTTTTTCCAAAACAAC
This sequence comes from Glebionis coronaria, assembly GCA_025667525.1. NCBI lineage: Eukaryota > Viridiplantae > Streptophyta > Magnoliopsida > Asterales > Asteraceae > Glebionis > Glebionis coronaria. Next base: position 178,116 of record JANFOE010001444.1, on the reverse strand, counting down.
CTTGCCTTCACCTTCCTGTTAGGACTTCGTTGATTTAGTTGGACCTTCATTGAATTCATTGAATGAACTTGTCCTTCATGGATTATCTCTTCCTTTACTGCCGCTTTTAATGATCTGTAAAACTTCTCAGTTTCCACTGAGATATCTTGGCGCGCCTGTCTAAATTCCTCCTTCATCTTTAACTGGAACAGAGCTAACCTTTCGTCTAATTTAGAAAATCTTTCCTTCCAATCAGAGTGAAACTGTTCCAGCATCTCTGCAACTTCAATTAGCCGGTCTTCACAGATCATCTTGAGAATTTTAAGGTTACTGTCTTATGAACAGTAACTTTCCGACCGATGAACAGTAGCCGATGAATAGTAACATAGCCGTGACCAGTAACCGTGAAAGAATGTTTTGGCCCAGATCTTGCTCTGATACTAATTTGATACGAACTTGCTGGTGATTTTATTAATAATAAAGAAAAACAGAAAACAAAGAACAATAAACCCTAATCTAAAGTTGTTCCAAGTCCTCAGACGTGTTCTATTCCCTCCTCCTAAACGGATAGACTCCTAACCCTATATAAAGACTGAGTAATCTTGTGCAACAAGATAACTTAAACAAGGAAAACACTTAATAACTAGAAAGTAAATAAATAAATAAAACTAAATATTCCAGCAGATTTTATATTTTTATATTTATCTCTTAGACCTTGAGTTCGTATCAATCTCTCAAGGACTGATGAATGTGATTGTGATACAACAACCAAGTGTAATGTCATTCAACAGTTGCTTGATGCTTCTGTAGCCAATGATTCTTTCATATGGACCAAGGTTGTATTACTCGAAAGCATATGACCAGTGACGCAAGAAATCAGGTAATGCTTTTATGGTTAGTTGCTAACCTTAACTTAGCAGCAGTTGAGCCAGTGCTAGATTTTGACATGTAGGTTATGAGGTCAAAGGAAATGAATTTTAAAATAACATTCCATTAATTAATGCACCTAAACTGTTAAGAAAAGTCCAAAGTCGATTTTTATGACTGATTATGAGGCTGTTTGGGATTGTTTATTGCTTAAAAGCCATAAATGCCAAGAAGGTACCAAACTACTCATTTAAAGGTGCTTATTTGCTCAAGTATACGTACAGATAAGTAGATTAGCAATCCGAAAACACCTTCTATTTTAAGGTCATATGATCAGTTTAAGAGTAGCTTATGCCAAACTGATATTATCTAATCAGAAAAAATACGCTAATTAATTGACTGTTATGTGGACATGTTTTAGGTTTGCTTTGGTGGTTGTACATGCTATCCGTGATTGTTTTATCTCAGATTAATGTGGCTCATGCACCTGCAAATGCAGAATTTGTTAGTTGAACAAGATCCAATCTAGCAGGAACCAACGACCATCAACGAGGTAGACTATCATCCATTGCTTATAACTCGCAACCTAGGGCAGATCTTTTAATTGCGGATGACGATTATGCAGCAACATTTTCTCTAATTATGTGTCATTGGACAAGTTTCCACACCCCTTTTATCATCAGAATGGTCTCAAAAAAACCTAATTACAACTGCAAATTACAAAACATAAGCTTAATTAGGCTTCAATAGCAAGTTACAACAGACACGCTGTTGTAGTTGCTCTTCTAGGCTGGTGGAGTTGCTTCAAACGTTGTGTGTGCTGAGCGCAGACTCCAAAAAAAGAATGTAAGCATTTATTTATTTATAGGAATCATCGTTTGGAGTTTTGTTACTAAACAAACTAAAACCTGGTGTAGGAAGAGAAGGAGGTGTTGGACCGTGAAATAGATCGTGCTAAAATATCTGTACATCGTTTGCATGCTATATTGGCTAATGACTGGAAAGATACGGCCAATAAAGTAATGCACGTAAGGCAATGGTTCAATTACATTTTTCGATATCTGTCAACTAAAACTGATGGAACTTATATCATATTCCTGGGACTTGGTAGTGTTTTTATTTGTTTAGGGCAGTCCATATCAATCCTAGCCGAGAATCCAACAAAACTTGACATGAACATGAACGGAAACAACCGTGTCGTATTGGGAAAAGAGAAACCTCTAGAACTTATCTTCAAAAAGAAACTTTTATCCATGATTCTGTGTCATTTTTGTTCGGCATGTCAAAGGAAGATAAATGCAGATAACAGAAACATGTGGGATTACAATTGGTGACGACCGCTACTGATATTTGAACATCTAGAGGCTTCATGAATGTATCCACTTCTTAAGATAGTGATGTTGTGAAATCGCATAGTTATGTGCCAAGTGTTTCTCACTTTTCATTTATCTAACACTTAAAATTAGAATAGCAAGAAGAGTCAGTTGGTAGCAACAATTCAAATGGTGTGACCACAAAAGGTTGAGGCAATAAGAATGGCAAAAAAAATGGGAACATGTTATAAGGCCATTTATTTTGAGAAGGAATAAGGATGAGGACTGATTCATGATCTATTTGCTGCTACTCTTTGATTAGTACTTAAGTGCAGATGCTAAAATAATTCTTTAAAATAATTCCAATCTATGGGAAGACTGAATGAAGTCATCTGTTTTTTCCGGCATGCTTATACACATTTACAGGTCGATTGTTCCTAGGTCCTATTTGCATTTCATAATTATTTGGTTGTCACCAATCAGGTACCCTTTTCTTATCCATGTTTTCTTCTAACATAAATCAGTATAAACACGTAGAACGTTGGTGATAATTATAAAATTTGAAGTACGACAATAATACAAAAAGAAAAGAATACGAGTATGTTACAATTCAATCCTTCTATGCTATATGACTGAATAGAAAGTGTATTTTGAGCAGGTTGCGTTATATGAGTGAACATAAACTGTATTTACTTTGGCTCCTACTGACATCCATATTTTTTCAAAACACGCGGTTTACAAGGAAATTGTTTGAGCGGATATTGTGTTAAAAGGTTTTAGGGATATGGTTTTCCTCATCTGATCATTTATTTAGCATGTTCATACATGGTTTTTTTGGATGCCCGTCTTAGCTGGAATGTAACGTGTCCACCTGGTCACCAAGAGTCTGAAGTCGAAGCAATGTGGGTATCACTCTTTACTTTAGATTGAGATTCTGCATATGGTGCTGCAACTTATTTTGCGACAATATGTTCAACTGATGTTGAGAAATTTATACCATTTAATGTTGTTCAACTAAAAAATGCAGACAATCATTCATGTAAGTTCAAGTTTATGTCTTGGTATAGGTTTTACATTGCCATCGTATTTTTCAGTAACGAATCATATATCATGTGAATTTTTTTCAAGATACTATGAGCACACACATTTTCATACTTAAATTGTGTTATGTTGATGTTAGATTCTCTTAATTAACTATTTTCTATTAATAATTCTGGCGTAGTTTTGGTTAGTTTATTAATGTTTGGGTTGTAAGTCAGGTGTTCATGTGTTGTTAAAACGAATAAAATATGTCAAGCAAAAGTAATTTCGCCTGACCAGTAGATTAGATGTTGACATGTATAATTGATGAACATGTATTTATTATGACTAGCATGATACTCGCGCAATGCAACGACGAATATCAGACTATTATTTCTTTTCAAACAAATGTTACATTTTTACTCATCGTATTCATATTAAAATTAAAATTATATAAAAAAAAGTTAAATTAAAATAAAATAAATTCATTAAAAAAATTTAACAAAATTAAATGGATGTTGAATTAAAGAGCAAGAAATTTTAGAAGATATAATGAAATTATATTATAAAAAAATATATAGATAAAAAAATATTTTAATTTAAAAATTAAAGTTTTTTTAAAAGTTTGTTACAAAAGTTATTAGAAAAGTTTTTAACAAAATATGATCTAATGGTTTAAGTTTAACCCATTATCTTAATTTTTAGTTTGGATATATTAATTTCTAAATTAAGAAATGTTAAAGGCTCAATTTTTTAAAAACTTTAAAAAAAAAAATGTTTAAATGTTTTATAAAATATTAGCATGTTGCCTGCGCAAAGCGACAGCAAATACTTGCTAGCAATCTTTTGATATTAGCAAATGTTACCGTCTTGCCTATTAAAAGTTCGTAATCACATTAATTTAAGGTGGTAAAAAGTTAAATAAAAATAAACCCGCTATAAAATAAATATAAAATTTAATTTTTTTACTGAATTAAAAAGCACAAAATTTTAGAAAATATGGTGAATTTAAATTATGAAAATAATAAATAATTAAAATGATATTTTAATTTAAAATTAAAGATGTTATTTTAATAAGTTGTTACAAAAAGTTGTTACTAAAGGTTATGGTATATAATGTGAGAAGATATCAAATAACTTATTTTGTATATTAAGTACAAAAATCTGAAAATTCAATATTTCAAAAGTTTGTTATAAAAATCTCAAATATTTTGATACACAATGAATTGATGATAGATTGCAATGACCCACACGAGATACACAACTACAATCAATGTTTTAAAACCCGGGTCTTAGATTGACCCGGTCGAGTCGTCGGGTCCGGGTCAACCCGGGTCAATCTGGGTCAACCTGGTTTTCTAAAAAAAAATTATTTTTTTTATATTTTTAATAATTAACAAAATTATACTTATAAAAACTACAAAAACTTACGTATATTGAAAATATAAATTATTTACCAACCAATATAATATGTAAAAATAAAATTTCTTCGCAAATACGTAAAAGTAGAAAAAAAATTTAAAAAAAACCCGAAAAATTCGAAACCCGGCCTGGTCTTGAGAACCGGGTTGACCCGGGTCACCCCAAACCCGCCGGGTCAAGCCGGGTTTCGAAAATATGAAACCCGGGTCAATATAACCTGTTTTTTCGACCGGAACCGATTCAACCGGTTGACCCGGCCGGGTCAACCCGGGTCTGAAAACATTGACTACAATATCATTTCATAGCTGAGACTCATAAAACAAAACACTATAAACAAAACCCTATATATATATATAATATATCTATCATGAAAATTGAAATTCATGCTCATCTTTGTGGTGAGGCTGAGCATCAGTCCAAGACCGACCGGACCGATCAAAATCGGATCAGACCGAGGATCGAATTGGTCCAAAACCTTGGACCGAGACTGGACTGACCAGACCGAAGACCGAAATGATCTAAAACTCCAGAACGAGGATGGGACCGAAATTGTTTGGTCCGGTCTAGTCCGGCTCGATTTTCAGTCTGTCATGTTCAGCCTTGCTTTATGAAAATGGCAGGGAGAAATGACGTGAGGGAACTCAAACTTAATTAAGGAATTTGATATTTGATTATATTGTATAATTATATGATGTGATTAGATATCTTTTTTATATTAATAATATGCATTCCTATGATGAAGCGAGAAACACGACAATAGCGGATCGATGTATCGTATTTATTTCACTTTTTACATATATTAGTATAATACAAATTTAACTATTTTAAATTTATAAATAACATCCTAATTTGTATAAGGTATTCTTAAAAAAAACCTTTTTTAAAATATTATAATCTACAACAAAGGTTTAAAATTAACCATTTTATTTTTCTCATTACAACATCCATGATTTTTATTTTTATTGTACAATGTTAATAAAGTTAATACAAATTATATATAATTACTTCAAAATTCATACAATATACTGTTAAAAAATGATAAAAGCAAAGAGTTTCACAAACATTTCTACTATACTTTAATTATTTTATAAAGCATACAGTTTTTAAACACCAAGATTTTGCTAAACAAAAAAACATAAACGTTAATTATAAGTCATGCTTATCCATCGGGCAGGCTTAGCCACTAGACTTGCCTTACAGAGCATAAGCACGATAATTAATATGGAGGTCCTGTGATGAACTCCAAACTTGCCTGAGCGTTTCGTTTGTATATTTATGTGTACCAAATGGCTATTTTCGTAAGTAAGTATGAATAATGCTTGCTTGTGAGTCATGCTTGAAAAAACAACGTTCTTTTAAAAAAAATTACGACTGATAATGCATCAAAATGCAACTACACTATAAAGAATTTAAAAACAAATATTTACCAAATAAAAAATAAAAAGCAGAAGTCATATCTATCTGTAACGCCCCATTTTGATAAATGGAAGGTCACGCGTAATTATGGCGTGTCATCAAAGCATACAAAGATAAATGTCTAAAACATTACACGACCATAGGGTAAACCAGAATCAAACATCGGTTCCCAAACATAAGCCCAAAACATAATAAAGTAAATGAAATGAATGAAAGACTTAAACAAGCAAAAATATGTGAAGGCAGAAGGAAAAGAAGTCTATGGCAGCTTCCCTCCTATGCACGTCCTCCAAATGCTCGAGTCTGTCCTTGGGTACCTGCCGTTTTGGGACATGGAAAGGAAAGTAACGGCTGAGCAAAACGCTCAGTGCACGGATGTACAAGTAAAGCATGAATAATATAAGCATATAAGCATGAAACAGCGGAAGAAACTAAGTCCTGGATAACCCGGTTAAGTCTTAGTAAAACTGGTTTTATAGTTTGAAAAACCTTATGTTTATCTTATAAAAAACTGTTTAACATATTTTACCATTAGCCAATATAGGTCATGAAAATCCACCGTGCATGAATACTTGGAGGGGTGACCTCATCATGCAAATTAGAAGGGCTGCCTCTAATTTAATATACTGGTTTTGGGTAGGAGGGATCAGCTCCTTGTGAAGGATGCAAGGCACACACCACATTCACACTGAGTAATCTGCTGAAAACATGTAACTGGGATGCACCCATACGCCCCACATGATAAATATAATAATATGGCCAAAAGCTGAAGGGAAGCCACGAGCAATCACTCCGCCGTGGGGAAGTCATAACACCAGTGCCTCTAGTGTTATGGTTATGGTACCTCCATAACTAGGTGAAACTGGTCATGCATGTATATGGCTTCAGGTATTCTAAATTAAACATAAACAATCAAACATATAAACTTACACTATGGGAAAACAGTTGGCTGCATACGGGAAATCCTAATAAGGAAAGAGTGTCCATACTGAAAAGACGGGAATCTGTACCTTATGTCCAGTGAACGAAGAAGACGAACGGAAGAGAGTCCTACTTTGGTATCACTAATGCTACATTAATACATACGTGTATAAGTATCTGCTTACTAAATACGTAACTGGTTTTATGTCATGTCTTAGCTTATTTTATATGTTCATGTCATGTCTTACTGTTTTAAGCCTTATATTGTGTTTATCTTATATTCTGTCTATTCTGATTAAGTATTACTTGTATTTCATGTATTATTATACTTGCTGTGTAATAATAAGTAACTTTCTAAAAATAGCAGTTTTCCTAAAATAGAAAGTTTCCAAAAATAGAAAGTTACCAAAAATAGAAAGTTTCCAAAAATAGAAAGTTTCCAAAAATAGAAAGTTTCCAAAAATAGAAAGTTTCCAAAAATAGAAAGTTTCCAAAAATAGAATTACTGCTTAAAATAGATAAGTTTCTAAAAATAGAAAGTTTCCATAAATAGATTAGCTGTCTTAATTAAATAAGTATCCAAAAATAGAAAGTTTCCATAATTAGATATAAGCTGGTTAAATAAGCTAATTATATAAGCTAAAGTGTTTTCTGATTATTATTCTAAGTCATGTTGTTATAAAGTATAGTTTATTAATTATTACATGTAAATTTAAATAAACTATAGGTTAAAAGTATTTAATTAAATATATCATGTTTTTAATTAAATAAGGTAAAAATACTTAGGTTAAAACATGTATTATTAATTATCAATAATATAACCTAAGTCATGTTAATTAATTAATTATAATCATGGTTTTTAATAATTAATTAATTATAAAGTCTAGTTAATATAAAATACTTAGGTTAAAATTCATGATCTAGTAATTAAATTTATAACCTAGGTCATGTTAATTAAATTAATCATATCAAGTTTTATTAATTTAATTTTCATAACTATTAAAATCATAAACCTTAACATAATCAATGAACCGGACCGTGACTAGAAACCATGAACCGGACCCGTAATCAACACCATACCCCGAACCAAGGTCGGGGTACCCCTTGTTTGCTGCTGTCGTGGGATCACCACCACCATACCGAGACCATGAGGTCTCGGCGGTGGTTAATAAGCCAAGCCGAAACCCCTTAAGGGTTCGGTTAGGCGTCGGCTAGAACAAACACCCCTAAAAACCCTTGTTTTGATTTACCCCATAATCATAGACATGTTTAATAAATGTTTTTAAGTAGTTTTTAAAAACATCATGATTTTATGTAATTCATTAAATCAAAACATAAAAGAAAAGAGTTAAAAAGGTTACACCGAATGCGTGGATCAATCGAGGATGAACACACACGAATGCTTGCACAAATTCCAAGATCAAAAATCAACCGAACACCCCTTTTTGATGATTATAGGTGGCGGCCAAAAGAACAAATGAGGAGGAGGAGAAAAACTTTTAGGGTTTTATTTATTTTCTAGATTTTGTTATAATGAAACAAGTTTTCTCCTTTTTCTTGTTTAGTAAAAATTGATGGGCTAGGCCCTTTTCCTTCTTAATTTCATGGGTATGGGCCCACATGGGGTAACCCGAACATTTTCCGTGTCAAATTAATAAGTGTGTTCTCGTGTTTGTGTTTTACGTGTTTTAATTAGTTATCGATTGTGACTTAATATATTTATCCGTGTTCGTAATAAATATATATACGTAAATAATATTATCTCGTGATTAAATTACGTTCATGATTTCATGATCGCATGTTCGTGACTAAAATAATTATTTGAATAATTATTGTGTGTTCATACGTAATAAATACTTATCCTGTTCTAACACGTACGTAATACTTAAAATTCTTATACGTGAACGTAAACATGCTATAAAAGGAAAGTTTTAATCTAGTACGTACGATCTTAAGGGTACTATTCATGGTAAAAGCATGCGGGTTTTACAACTCTTCCCCCCTAAAAAGAATAATTCGTCCCCGAATTATAGATAACGTACTGAAAGAGAAACATACCCGAATCAAACTGAGAGGTTATGTAAGATAAGTGAACATGCAGGTGACCTGGCAGAAGGAACGCTGAACGTGACATGTCTTGAAAAGACATGGAACGTGACGTGACTGAAAGGACATATCTAATTGATAAGAGAAAAACGGATAAGAAGTTCGGATGAACTTGTCCGTTTCCAAGTGACTTCCCTCTTGGAACGGTTCCTTCATAAGATCTTGACACTAATGATAAATCTTGGTCCTCCTGACCTTGACTCGGAATACGAAGAAATTCGTGGTTATTAACAGAAGGTAGATCCCCTAAATTTGATCGAGGGAATAAGAATTAACGTGTATGGCAAGTGAAACGTTATCGTGCAAAACACTCTAACTTAACTGATAATTAGCAACGATGCGCGAGACATAAAGAAACGTAGTACGTGAAAAAATTTGAACGTAATACGTGAAAATTTTTGAACGTGATACGTGGGGATATGATGAGTGTAATATGAGTAAACATATCGTGATCCATGATACGTGTAACATATCTTGATCATGATATAAGGAACGTGGAATGAACATGACATGTGAAACATATCGTGAACATAGAATATAATGGCGGTAACGCCAAACGCTACAAGTTGAGACGTGGAATATGACGTGAAACGTCTATCTGAAGCTAGAGAGTTATACTAACTTGGGTCTGGTCCCTCAAGTTCTTGCAAAACTTCTCAGAACGAAAATGAACGTAAAATCGTAAGCCAAGATACGATCATGAACGTAATAGTGTCATGAACGTGAGTGTGAAAGAAAATCGTAAAATTAGTACAAGGACGTGGACGTAAATAAGGAGCACAAATGCGAACCTTCGTCTGACCCGATAACTGAGGGATTACCAAGTGATCGGATGAGCCTTGGCGAATGTGTCCGATCAATCTGTTGGTTCTGAAATCCGTACTGATGTAAGGATTCTGCAGACTTGATCAAACTGTTGGCAATAACACAGATAGCATCTTGCTTCTTCTGAGTTTGCGTTAATCTGGTAACCAAAATCCATGGAGATCTTGTTCCATTTCAATTCACAATTTCAGATGATGAAAACATCCCAGTCTGTTGGTGTCCTATCTTAACCTGTTGGTATGTCAGGTATCTAGATATGAACGTAACTGTATCTTGCTTCGTAGAAACTCGATACATAGAAATTTGCGGAACTATGAGTCTCTGAATCTAGACTTCTCCTAGCGTAGGATTTTCTAGAACACCTAATATAGTGTAGGGTTCTCTCCTTTACGCATAAGCTGAGTCATGGTAAGATTAACCATGCAAATCCATGTGATCCAGCGTGTCACTGTAATCAACCAGAATTGATATTGGAAATTTCCAGGGTGGAATTTCTCCTGTCATAGAATTTGTAACATGGTGCCAATATGGTCTTCTTGTTCTTCTCTAGGCTTAGAGGAAATCAGGTTATCCTTAATGAAAACACTGATGAATTTGCTTATCAGTTCATGGAAAATCATTCTTATAATGTTGTTTGAGCATTGATGAGACTAATTCAAAATCATATATCTAGCATGACCGGGTCGTGCACGAATAGCAGTCATGGAAATGTCCTGCTCATTCACTCGTCACTATTGGCAGCATGATCATGAATCCGATCTTAGAAAAGTGATTAACACTATAAGGTCGATTGGACATGTTGACAATACGTGGAGGAGAATAACGGTTATGTATGGTGATTTGTTTAAGTCGACGGTAGTCGACACATAATCTCATGGTACCTAATACTTGGCTTTTACACCAAATATAAATTTTGTAGTAGTTCCGAATCTTTTCGAATTGAAAACCGGTCTAAAGTGCGACTCAATCGTCTTTTGGTGAATCAAAGGTTTGGTTGATTTGTTTTAAACTAATTGCAAGTAATTAAAGTGTCGTTGAGTAGATGGAAGTTAAATGATTACTTTGAATAACGAGTGAAAACAAATGCATATAAATGTAAAGGTGACAATAGAAAAGTTCTAACTCACTAAATAGAACTAACACTTGGAAAATTTTCAGAAAAATAAAAGGTACTATAAGAAAGTTATATCGAAAGAAACCAAAACAAGCCAAAAGGGGACCCGATCGGAATGTATTCCGATCGGATGGTCGGAATGATGGGAAGAAGTGACACAATCGGAATAACCGAAAAACTGTCAATCGGAAAGTGAGATTAGGGACCCAATCGGAATGTGCAACCTTAACCAAATCGGAATACAAGAAAGATTGGCAATCGGAATATCCAAAATTACACGAATCGGAATATGCAAGTTTGATCAAATCGGAATACAATAAAACACCCTCAATCGGAAAGTGGAACAAATGCCCAGATCGGAAAACAGGGGGAAGCCAATCGGAAAGTCAAAACCCCTTTCCGATTGGATCAATCGGAAAAGGGGAGGTGCTTATGGTCGGAATATAGGGGCTGATCGGAAAGGGGAGTTAAACCTCCTCCTAAAATTGTGGAAATCGGTTAAGCAAGTAAATAAGCTATATTTGAGAGCTCATCACAACACTAACCCGAATCAATGCTTAAACCGGATCAAATAAGCACTAGAATCAACTTATCAACCCGAAATCGAACAACTTTTTGGATCTAACAATAAAAACATCAACTTTTTAATAAACTTTTTAATAAGAAAAATAAGATGATCATAAAAATAAGCCAACAAGCACAAAATTCTTAAAGCTTAATCAAATGAAAACTTATAAAATGATCAAAAGATTAACTTTTTAGCATGAAATCAATTAGAACAACACGGATCACATGATAATCACACCAAAATCAATCTTAAATCAAAGAAAAGTAGAATGAGATTAAGAGATAAAAGCTTAAAATAGAACTTTGATTAATGAAATAAGCAATACAAAAGAGTTAATCTTGAAAGATTAAAAGAAAAAGATGAACTAGTGAGAGAAAGTTTAAGACTTTCTCTCTCTAAAAACTAAAGAAAACTAAAAAGTGAAAAATTAACTAAAAACTCTAACTCTCCTCCTAATGACTATTAGGAGGGTATTTATAGGGAAGGTGGAAGGAGTGCATGTGTTGCATCTTCTTTCTTGCTTTCTTCACGTTTTCTCGACTCGACTTTAATTCTTCGTCTTTTGTCGTCTCGGGATTTGAACTTGTCTTTTAATTTTCTTCTTCTATTAGACTTAAGTTCCTCGACTTCGTTAAACTTCCGTCTTTTGACTTTTTCTTCGATAAATCTTCAGAATAGGCCTTGGACTTCCGTTCTTTTTGCACTCTTGATCTTTTGACTTCGTCTTTTCCCGTTTTCTTCAGTAAGAGCCCGTGAAAGCCCGTGTTTTCTTCCTTTTTCATATTTTGGTCCTAAAACACAATAAAAACACAAACCACGCATAATTCCGACTTTTACGACATAAATCACACGTTTTGGTCTTGTTATTATTGGAAATAAGTGGTAAAAGGATAAGTGTTTTCACACTTATTAAATCCCCTACACTTGACCATTGCAATGCCCTCATGCAATGCATTAATTTTTAAGCACGGTTTACATTTTCCATCATAAATAACCCACCTTGGCCTTTATTAAATACTAAACATAAAAGATAGAAATAAGTAAAGAAATTAAAAACTTACATTGGGTTTTGGCGGCCATGAATGTTCATCTTCCTCAAGTTTCACGTTCCCCATACCAAGCTTAAAAACGAGATCATTGTTATTATAAGTTAGCGAACTATCACGAACTCATGTGGGCCAATTATTCACTTAGACTCCCTTATTCCTAGGTGTATCTCTTATATTTTATTTTTGTCTTGAATGATCACGAGGATGCATTGTTTGACTTATTTCGATAGTTATTTAGTCCGAAAATAAGGTGAACGATTTAATCAATAGTTAGCTAAAGGACCAAATCTTTTTAAAACTGCTTCTCGGGATATCAGAAAGTTCATATCTTGGCATAACTTGGTTCGCGATTTGAGACCTTTCTCGGGCCGATATTTGGCAGCGACTTCATACTTCGAATCTTCGAGAGACGTTCTTGAAATTATGGTCTTCTCTTCATAATAGGAATTTCTTCATTTGAAGTTTTTGAGAGATTCTTCATCTTTGGACCACGACTTCTTCATTTTTCTCCAATCTTTATTTTGGACTTTGATATACAACGATCCGCCTCCTTTTAGGACTTGGATCTATTTATCCTCATACCTTGTTAGGGTCTTTTCGGATAGACTTCTCCATGACTTTTGGGGAGTTCTTGCTTTTCGTCGTGTGTCTCGATCCTTCATACTGATTTTTGATAAATGATTCTTCACATCACTTTTGGATCTTTAGCAACAAAATGTAGCCCTCATGCCTTGTTAGGGCCTTTTCGGACTCGCCAATCTTCGCGCCCCGCTTCATAAGTTATGCCTTGGCTATGAACTCTCGTCATTACCGAGCAACTTTTAAACGATCTGGGGCTAGAAGCTAAGTAACCTTTTAAATTGTACAACCTTATTTATTAGCAGATTAATTTATTAACAAGCGGAGGGAGAATAGGCTCATAATTAACTCACATAAATTCACGAAAGAATACCGAACTTATAATTGACTCTATCATCTCTCGTTCTCCACAGTTTAAAATCTCAAGGAATGAGACTCGTGGATGCTTAGCCTATTAAATCAAAGTTTTGGGTTTTCGAGTTGCCTATAGGATCTTGCAAATTCTTGGACTTTTTCAAGTTTAGAAATCGCATTTTAAAGTTCCCTTGATAAACGACTCTCTAGGATCAATTATAGGAACTTGCGAAAAGTTCTTGTTCTTAACCCGTGAGAGTTAAGACCTTCGCGTTTTATATCTCCCTATATAAAAGCCTAGCAAAACTTGACTTAAACATGTTAAGGATACTAGCTAGAGTAAACTTAGGCAAGTAAACTCGGGTTGAGTCAAAATGTTCACGACAAAGAGAAATCTAAAACCACTTATTTGAAAATTTATTCTAGCAAAGGAAACATAACAACGGCAAATACAACTATACAACTAGGCCAAAATAGATTAAAAATTTTGAAAAATGTCGAAAAATCAAATTTTCCGGTTAAAATGAGGGCAAATTCATGGAAAAGACCACTTACTTCGATAGAAGTCCCCCCTACACTTGAGATAAACATTGTCCTCAATGTTTAAGCATGTGGGAGTAAACTCTCCTACACTTAAGACATTGTGCACGTTGTTTAAATCTTGCTAAGGAAAGGACAACTAAAGTGAATTCAATGTGAACATATAGAATATGAAATATTGAATCACAAGAGTTTAAGATAGAACCAGGAAGATGGAAAAACGGTATCACGGTTCGTCAAAAGTCATCAAGATGCTCTCTGAAGCTTTAATCCCTGCACAGCACAAGAAACAAGACAACAAACATATGCGGGGCTCCCCCTACACTTATTGTGAAAGCAGTAACGGATAGAACACGGGTTGCCTCCCGAGAAGCGCTTGTTTTTGTTCACCGAGTCATGAGCCTGACTCGACCCAATTTTAGTTCATGGGGAACGTGGTGAGGGATGGAATCATCTCCTGAGAGATGTCCTCACCAAAGTACAGCTTCAAACGCTGGCCATTCACCTTGAAATTGGGCCCATTCGGCTGAGAAAGCTCAATGGTCCCATACGGAAAGACTTTGCCGACGGTGAATGGACCAGTCCAGCGGCTCTTCAACTTGCCAGAGAAGATCTTCAACCGAGAGTTAAAGAGTAGAACTTGATCACCAACGTGGAACTCTCGGTTCTTGATTTTGGCATCGTGGATAATCTTCGTCTTCTCCTTGTAGATCAGCGAGTTCTCATAAGCTTCATTCCTTAGTTCATTTAGCTCGTTGAGTTGAACCTTGCGATGATCACCGGCTTTGATGATGTCGAAGTTAGCCCACTTCAAGGCCCAGTGCGCCTTGTGTTCCAGCTCGATGGGTAGGTGGCAGGCTTTCCCGTACACAAGACGATAGGGTGTACAACCGATCGGGGTCTTGTAAGCAGTACGGAAAGCCCACAGAGCATCATCTAACTTATCGGCCCACGCGGCACGATGCTCTCCCACAGTACGCTCCAGAATTCTCTTCAAGCCACGATTGGAAATTTCGGCTTGCCCATTGGTTTGGGGATGATAAGCGGTGGAAAGACGGTGAGTGACACCATACTTTGCCATGACTCTTGCAAATTGATCGTTGCAAAAATGAGTCCCGCGGTCACTGATGATAGCACGAGGAACGCCAAATCGAGCGAAAAGCTGCTTCAAAAAGTTCACAACCACCCTCGCATCATTCGTAGGAAGAGCCTTAGCTTCAACCCATTTAGAGACGTAGTCGACGGCGACGAGGATGTACTTGTTCCCTTTAGATGATGGAAATGGCCCCATAAAGTCGATGCCCCATACGTCAAAGATTTCACATTCCTGTATGAAATTTTGAGGCATCTCATCCTTATGTGTGATCTTGCCTTGACGTTGGCAAGCATCACAGTGCTTAACCATTTCGTGAGCGTCACGATAAATGGTGGGCCAGTAGA
Organism: Glebionis coronaria; assembly: GCA_025667525.1. Lineage (NCBI taxonomy): Eukaryota > Viridiplantae > Streptophyta > Magnoliopsida > Asterales > Asteraceae > Glebionis > Glebionis coronaria. The sequence goes on along the minus strand of JANFOE010001444.1, from coordinate 162,603 downwards.
ATCCAGAATCAAACACTTTCTTAGCGGTGTAGTTGGGACCAAAGTGACCACCGGTGGGTCCTTTGTGGCAAGCTTGGAGGATGTCAAAAGCTGCCGGTCCGTCAACACATCGACGAATAATCAGATCAGCACACTGTTTGAATAGATAAGGGTCATCCCAAAAGTAAGTCTTAACATCGTTCAAGAACTTCTTCTTTTGTTGGGATGTTAACCCTTGGATGAGAATACCACCCGCTAAGTAGTTTGCAATGTCCGCAAACCACGGGGTGCCATCAAGATTGAGATTTATAGACATTAGAGTCTCCAGGGGGAAAGAGTCATTGATCTCTTTGTTCGGATGATCCCCCTGATATGGATCCTCAAGTCGACTCAGATGATCCGCGGCCAGGTTTTCGGCTCCCTTCTTGTCACGAATTTCAATGTTGAATTCTTGAAGGAGAAAAACCCAGCGAAGAAGTCTTGGCTTATAATCGTTCTTTTTCATCAAGTACTTCAACGCGGAATGGTCCATGTATACGATGGTGGTGGATAAAACAAGATAGGGGCGAAATTTCTCAAAAGCATAGACAACAGCTAAAAGCTCTTTTTCGGTTGTCGTATAATGCAGTTGAGCCCCCGTCATTGTTTTGCTAGCGTAGTGGATTGGTTGGAAGTGTTTATTCACACGTTGGCCTAAAACCGCACCAATAGCAAAGTCGCTAGCATCGCACATCAATTCAAAAGGCAGCTCCCAATTAGGGGTAACCAAGACCGGTGCCTTAGTTAGCTTATCCTTGAGAAGATTGAAGGCTTCGAGACACTCTTTAGAAAAGATAAAAGGAGTATCTTTTTCCAAGAGGTGGGTCATCGGGCGAGCGATTTTAGAGAAATCCTGAATGAATCTACGATAGAAGCCCGCATGACCCAGAAAGCTTCTCACACCCTTCACGGTGGAAGGTGGAGGTAATTTGGCTATGACATCAACTTTAGCACGGTCGACTTCAAGACCGGCTTTAGAGATTTTGTGTCCTAGCACAATGCCTTCTTTTACCATAAAATGGCATTTTTCCCAATTCAGAACAAGGCGAGTGTCTTCGCACCGCTTAAGCATACGTTCCAAATTGGCAAGGCAAGCAGAGAAGGAATCCCCGAAGACCGAGAAATCATCCATGAAGACTTCCATGGTTTGCTCAACCATGTCATGGAAGATAGCCAACATACATCTTTGGAAAGTCCCGGGGGCATTGCATAAGCCAAAAGGCATTCGTTTATAAGCAAATGTGCCATAGGGACAAGTGAATGTTGTCTTCTCTTGATCTTGAGGATCGATGGGTATTTGAAAATAACCCGAGAAGCCATCCAGAAAGCAGTAATATTCATTACCAGCTAGACGTTCAAGCATTTGGTCCATAAAAGGTAGAGGGAAATGATCCTTTCTCGTGGCATCATTGAGTTTGCGGTAGTCTATACAAACTCTCCACCCAGTAACGAGACGGGTAGGAATTAACTCGTTGTTTGCATTGGGCACAACGGTTATACCACCTTTCTTAGGCACACAATGGACTGGACTAACCCATGGTGAATCCGAAATAGGGTAAATCATACCCGCATCAAGAAGTTTGATAACCTCTTTTTTTATGACTTCATGGATTTTAGGATTCACCTTTCTTTGGCTTTGAATTGTGGGCTTAAAGTCGTCCTCCATGAGAATTTTATGTGTGCAAAAGTGAGGATCAATTCCACGGATGTCGGAGATTTTCCAAGCGATAGCGCGTTTATGCTTCTTCAACACAGCGACAAGTCGGGCTTTTTCGTCTTCTTTCAGATCCTTTGCGATGATGACCGGTAGCTTCTCGTCGTCTTCCAGAAAAACGTACTCAAGATGAGGCGGTAGGTCCTTAAGCTCGAGAGTAGGAGGATCCTCAGTAGATGGTGAAACTAACGATGGATCATCATTAGTCACCTCTTTAGGAGTAGGAGGAGACAATGGGTCCTCATTGAGAAGTTTCTCAATAGTACGAATATCTTCATCCCAATTGGTGGACGAATTATCATACTTAATGTCGAGAGGACCCAAGCTAGCTTCGAACTCATCCAAGTCACTTTCTCTGAAAGGAGTCAATGCTGGAGCAATTGAGGCAACGGTCTCAACATTGGGTAGAGAAGAAAGAGTACTTTTGCAAGCATCATGAAAATGTTCTTCACAAGCCTCATCGAGAACATCAATAGCAGTAACGCTCTCATACGAATAAGGTTGTTTAGAAATCTTACCCATGTTGAAGACAATTTGATCATCACCAACTCTCATGATTATTTCGCCTGCGGCTACATCAATGAGAGTGCGACCGGTCCTCAGAAATGGACGTCCAACGATTAATGGAACACGGGGATCCATTTCGTAATCAACGACGACAAAATCCGCCGGGAAGGTGAATTTATCGACGCCAACAAAGACATCTTCGGCTATCCCCACTGGATAAGCAACCGTACGGTTGGCTAATTCCAAAGTCATTCGTGTGGGGACTAGCTCGGGGAGAGATAATTGCTTCCAAACACTTAAAGGCATTAAGTTTATACTGGCACCTAGATCAGCTAGGGCCATGCAATTCTCTACTCCCGGGAAGTTGCAAGGAATCAAGAAGCGACCCGGATCACCAAGTTTGGTGGGCAATTGCCTTAAGAGCACTGCGGAGCAATTCTCATTAAGGTGGGTCTGAGCACTGTCAAGAAGCTTTTCCTTATCACTTAAAAGATCTTTAAACATCTTAGCGTATTTGGGCATGTGAGCGAGAGCCTCGGCAAAGGAGATGTTAAAATTCAATTGTTTGAACATTTTAAGGAAGTTCGAAACCTGAATATCATCCTTGCTCTTTTGCTTCTCTTTCCTCAACCTTGAAGGATAAGGTATATTGGATGAAGAAGAAGGCTTTAGGGGAATAGGATCACTCACAACCACGGGTGGTGGGGAAATGGGGATAGAAGGTGAAGGAGGTGAAGAAAGTTGCTCTTTTTCCTTGTTCACAATCACCGGTGGAGGTGTAGGAAGCTCAGGTTCCATATAACCTTTTCCACTACGAGTGGTGATTGCTTTCATCTCCCCTCTCCGATTTGCAACGGTATTACTCGGAAGAGTACCCGAAGCAGAGGGTTGATTACTTTGGATGAGCGAACCAATCATATCACGAAGGTGAAGAGCTTGATTGTTGAAAGAGTTTTGCATGTTGGCATTAATATCATTGCTGTGTTTGGCCATGTCATTCCTTAGCTCGGCTCGAATATCGCTCCCTTGTTTCACCATGTCATTCTTCAAGTTAACAAATTGACTCTGAAGATTCGTCACCATCTCACGATTAGTCTTCATGAACGTCTCGACGTCTTGGTTTACGGCCATCGGTTGATTGAGAGGTGGAGCTTGGTAAGCTTGAGAATTTCCTTGAGTTGGGTATGGGTTTCTTTGGGATTGATATTGATTTTGAGCACGAGGTTGGGATTGGTTGTTTCGGTTGTAGCTTTGTTGTTGGTTTTGGTTTGCAGGAGGGAAACCAGGAGGAGCAAGATAATTGTTGGAACGATAACTTAGCAAGCCACGGTCTCCTTGAGGGCGAGCTTGATAGCCTCCCGTTGGATAAGTGCCGTAAGCTGCGTTAACGTCTTCAGAATAATTGCCATGAGTAGAAGGACACTCATTGTAGGAATGAGGACCACCACATGTGTCGCAAGAGATAACAACGGCTTTAGCTTGTTGAGTTTGGTTAGAAGTCAAAATTTGGAGACTTTTGTTAATATCGAGAATAGCACGTTCCAAAATAGACGGGTTGGTGGTGGAAGAAGTAGATGAAACATTGACTCTCTGGCTAGATCTTGAGGAGGCGGATGAATCCCAATTCTTGTGGTGAGTAGTCATATTTTCAATCAACTCTCGACACTCCTCCGGTCTCCTTTTCATAAAAGTACCACCGGCGGCGGCATTGATCGTGTCACGATCACGAAAGGTGAGACCATTGTAGAAGGTGTCAATGAGAGTGACGGGGAGCATATTGTGATTAGGACAGCGGTCGATCAAATCATTGTAACGTTCCCAAGCATCGAAAAGCGATTCATCATTCTCTTGCATAAATCCACTGATTTGGTTACGAAGGCTAGTGACCATAGATGGGGGAAAGTAGCGCGATAAAAAGCGTTGAGTCATGTCGTTCCACGTGTGAATAGAATTCTTAGGAAGACGGTCAAACCATTTTTCGGCATGGTGGGAAAGCGAGTGTGGAAAAAGTTGGAGGCGAAGGTCATCCATAGAAACACCGGGGCACTTCATGCTTTGGGTAATGGTAATGAATTTGTCGAGGTGTTTGTTGGCATCATCGTCCGGAATTCTACGAAACGGGTTCGTTTGCACTTGTTGTATCATATGATGCTTCAACGAAAACTCCTGAGCCGTGACGTGCATTGGCGCAATCGGGCCTCCGCGTCCGTTCATGGTGGGTTGGCACAATTCCTCCATGGTTCATAAATCAGGTAGAAGGACATTGTTGTTGTTGTTGTGGTTGTTATTCAAATTATTTTGCGGTGGGTGATTATTGTTGTTATTAACACCAGCCATATCTAAATCTTCACGATTCTCGGGCTCAGAATAGTTTGTAGATCTAGTACGCATGCACCTGCAGAAGAAAAATATACACAAGGAATATAATATTTTTGGTTTTTATAGGTTTTTTAATGTTTTTGTATTTTTGAAGAGTTTTATATTTTTTTAGGATTTTTGGAAATTTTATAGCAATGAAAATAACGTTCAAAGAACGGATCCCAAAATTCAATGCGTCTCTCACTAGAAACCGTTTATCGTAACGAAAAGAGCCGGCAGCGGCGCCATTTAATACTTGGCTTTTACACCAAATATAAATTTTGTAGTAGTCCGAATCTTTTCGAATTGAAAACCGGTCTAAAGTGCGACTCAATCGTCTTTTGGTGAATCAAAGGTTTGGTTGATTTGTTTTAAACTAATTGCAAGTAATTAAAGTGTCGTTGAGTAGATGGAAGTTAAATGATTACTTTGAATAACGAGTGAAAACAAATGCATATAAATGTAAAGGTGACAATAGAAAAGTTCTAACTCACTAAATAGAACTAACACTTGGAAAATTTTCAGAAAAATAAAAGGTACTATAAGAAAGTTATATCGAAAGAAACCAAAACAAGCCAAAAGGGGACCCGATCGGAATGTATTCCGATCGGATGGTCGGAATGATGGGAAGAAGTGACACAATCGGAATAACCGAAAAACTGTCAATCGGAAAGTGAGATTAGGGACCCAATCGGAATGTGCAACCTTAACCAAATCGGAATACAAGAAAGATTGGCAATCGGAATATCCAAAATTACACGAATCGGAATATGCAAGTTTGATCAAATCGGAATACAATAAAACACCCTCAATCGGAAAGTGGAACAAATGCCCAGATCGGAAAACAGGGGGAAGCCAATCGGAAAGTCAAAACCCCTTTCCGATTGGATCAATCGGAAAAGGGGAGGTGCTTATGGTCGGAATATAGGGGCTGATCGGAAAGGGGAGTTAAACCTCCTCCTAAAATTGTGGAAATCGGTTAAGCAAGTAAATAAGCTATATTTGAGAGCTTATCACAACACTAACCCGAATCAATGCTTAAACCGGATCAAATAAGCACTAGAATCAACTTATCAACCCGAAATCGAACAACTTTTTGGATCTAACAATAAAAATATCAACTTTTTAATAAACTTTTTAATAAGAAAAATAAGATGATCATAAAAATAAGCCAATAAGCACAAAAGTCTTAAAGCTTAATCAAATGAAAACTTGTAAAATGATCAAAAGATTAACTTTTTAGCATGAAATCAATTAGAACAACACGGATCACATGATAATCACACCAAAATCAATCTTAAATCAAAGAAAAGTAGAATGAGATTAAGAGATAAAAGCTTAAAATAGAACTTTGATTAATGAAATAAGCAATACAAAAGAGTTAATCTTGAAAGATTAAAAGAAAAAGATGAACTAGTGAGAGAAAGTTTAAGACTTTCTCTCTCTAAAAACTAAAGAAAACTAAAAAGTGAAAAATTAACTAAAAACTCTAACTCTCCTCCTAATGACTATTAGGAGGGTATTTATAGGGAAGGTGGAAGGAGTGCATGTGTTGCATCTTCTTTCTTGCTTTCTTCACGTTTTCTCGACTCGACTTTAATTCTTCGTCTTTTGTCGTCTCGGGATTTGAACTTGTCTTTTAATTTTCTTCTTCTATTAGACTTAAGTTCCTCGACTTCGTTAAACTTCCGTCTTTTGACTTTTTCTTTGATAAATCTTCAGAATAGGCCTTGGACTTCCGTTCTTTTTGCACTCTTGATCTTTTGACTTCGTCTTTTCCCGTTTTCTTCAGTAAGAGCCCGTGAAAGCCCGTGTTTTCTTCCTTTTTCATATTTTGGTCCTAAAACACAATAAAAACACAAACCACGCATAATTCCGACTTTTACGACATAAATCACACGTTTTGGTCTTGTTATTATTGGAAATAAGTGGTAAAAGGATAAGTGTTTTCACACTTATTAGTACCGTCCTTCTCCTTGTAGGTTCTTCTGGAATGTATGGGAAGATTTTGGAATAATCAACTGGCTATGCGAAAAAGACTTACGTGGTCGTGTCTTACGGACAGCTAGGAAATTTTAGCAACCATGGCTAACAAGGCATATGCTTGTAAGCATCGATAATTTGTACAGATTTTCCTGATGGAAAATCAAGCTGAATGTATTCAGGAGCCTGAACATTACAGTACATAATTATGAATCGTAGCATGGTGTGATATTCATAGTCCATAATTAGGATAAAATTCAACTCGTGTTTGTCCGAGGAAATACGTTAGCAGCTTGGATCTCATCATTAAGCTGAAGGAAAACCTTCGTATACGTGGGAATACGAAAGGCGTCCTTCATGGTCATAAATCTATGAGCTATGGTTACAAGAAATGAAAGTGTCATCGTGAAACGTGATAGTTCCCACTGATGCGCCGGTAATGGTACTGAAATTCTTGTGGCCTGATTAATACATGGCACAACAAAATGGATATACCCTTGGAGGGTACCCTGAATTTCTTAGAAATGTTCCATAATTAGACGTGAGTCATGTGTCTTGACTCGTGTCTTGGAAATATAAGCATGACATATGTCTTGACTGGTGTCTTGACATGTGTCTTCAGAAAGTATACGTGAGACATGTGTCTTGACTGATGTCTTGACATGTGTCTTGAGTTGTGAAATAATAGAACTACAATATTAGGTTATATGCCATAATTGGCGGATCGGTTGGACTACTGATCATTTGTATGTCTGATCACGTCCGCGGCCGGAGCCTCGGTTATGATTTCTAGGATAGTTGTTGTCATAGTAGTGGTTACTATCATCTTGTCTGTCAGTTCCATGACGGTCATTCTCATGACTGTGATTCATGTAACTATTCCTGTCTGTCTACCGGGGAAACCCTTTACCAAAAAATATTCAGCTGAGTGGCCGGCTGGTACCGGTTTGCACTCATAAGACTGAAACGACAACTGAATGACGTGTGACATGTAACTAAGAATTTGGGACATGATGGATGGAAATCGTCTGGTGGTGATGCATCTTCTCGTCCGACCGCTTTGATCTAACGCCTTTGTCTTCGTCTTGTACGATCTCCAGGTTGTGAACAGCATCAGCATCTCGTAGCGTCTCCAACATCAGCAATATTAACCTTTAGTAACATCTCCAAGTTATGCGCGGTATCAATAATTTTTTAGAATATCAGCAAGTGGACATATGCCTGAGATGATTCAGAATCGACTAGCGAATACTCGTGAAGTGTTGCAAGTGAAATACACATGGATTTAGGTACGTGTAATACACATGGAATACGGTACATAGAGTACACATGAAATGCACATGAAATGATCGGTATGGGGGTCGATCATTTATCATGATTTAAGGAAAATATATCGGTTAACGGTTAGAAAAACCATTATGATAATCAGGCAATATTAGCATAGACATCATTCTGGTTGTATCGAGAAACGTTAAGGTGTGATTACACAAAATTCAACGATGATTTGCCTGATAGCATGATCAATGAAAACCAACCATGACTATCATGGAAGCAGGATTCAATGAAATCCAACAATGTCTTGCATGAAAGCAAAGCAACAAAAGAGACGTAAGACATAATCATGTGAAGACGAAGTCATCATGAAGAAACATGGAACAACCCAACATGAAGGAGTGTATAATATAATCAGCATGAAACTAAAGTTAACCATGATAGTATGAAAACATACTTGACATAAAAACATAGTAACTTATGAGGGGACATGAAAAAAAAAAAAAATTATGCCAATAAATCATGAGAAAAATTTTATGCATGAAAAACAGTGCATGAATGCATAATGTAGTTTATAAAACCTTTATATGTGCGAGGGGACTCCTATGGGTCGGTCCCAAAACAAAAGACATGGCGAGGGGACGCCTATGGGTCGGTCCCAAAGTTAAAAGTTTCGATAAAAGCAATTGCGACTAAATAGGGCCAGTCATGTACCAACCATTACTTAGTCATAATTCCTGCAACAATGATACATGAAACATACATAAGTGAAAATCATCTGTCAAAACTTATCAGAAATTTTTTTTGTGACCAATTATGAACTATTGGGTTCAGTTCACATTAAACACAGTTCCCGAGGAACGTCATGCATGAAACAATGACACATAACTAAATATGAATGACGGTTGTCCATCTATATTAGTAAAACAATATCGATGAAAACATCAAGGTTAAAACCTCCAGGTGCTGAAAACATCATGGTTAAAACAACAATGCGCCGAAAACATGAATACGTGGAATAACAAACGTTGGCTTAGGAAGCTCCTGGTGACTACCCACTAGTCACAGGTCGAGTTTTAGAGCCTACAAGTCGAAGCCTTAGCTCTGATACCATAACTGTAACGCCTCATTTTGATAAATGGAAGGTCACGCGTAATTATGGCGTGTCATCAAAGCATACAAGGATAAATTTCTAAAACATTACATGACCATAGGGTAAACCGGAATCAAACATCGGTTACCAAACATACACCCAAAACATAATAAAGTAAATGAAATGAATGAAAGACTTAAACAAGCATAAATATGTGAAGGCAGAAGGAAAAGAAGTCTATGTCAGCTTCCCTCCTATGCACATCCTCCAAATGCTCGAGTCTGTCCTTGGGTACCTGCCGTTTTGGGACATGGAAAGGAAAGTAACGGCTGAGCAAAACGCTCAGTGCACGGATGTACAAGTAAAGCATGAATAATATAAGCATGTAAGCATGAAACAGCGGAAGAAACTAAAGTCTTAGTAAAACTGGTTTTATAGTTTGAAAAGCCTTATGTTTATCTTATAAAAAACTGTTTAACATATTTTACCATTAGCCAATATAGGTCATGAAAATCCACCGTGCATGAATAATTGGAGGGGTGACCTCATCATGCAAATTAGAAGGGTTGTCTCTAATTTAATATATACTGGTTTTGGGTAGGAGGGATCAGCTCCTTGTGAAGGATGCAAGGCACACACCACATTCACATTGAGTAATCTGCTGAAAACATGTAACTAGGATGCACCCATACGCCCCACATGATAAATATAATAATATGGCCAAAAGCTGAAGGGACGCCACGAGCAATCACTCCGCCGTGGGGAAGTCATAACACCAGTGCCTCTAGTGTTATGGTTATGGTACCTCCATAACTAGGTGAAACTGGTCATGCATGTATATGGCTTCAGGTATTCTAAATTAAACATAAGCAATCAAACATATAAACTTACACTATGGGAAAACAGTTGGCTGCATACGGGAAATCCTAATAAGGAAAGAATGTCCATACTGAAAGAAAGGGAATTCGTACCTTATGTCCAGTGAACGAAGAAGACGAACGGAAGAGAGTCCTACTTCGGTATCACTAATGCTACATAAATACATACGTGTATAAGTATCTGCTTACTAAATACGTAACCGGTTTTATGTCATGTCTTAGCTTATTTTATATGTTCATGTCATGTCTTACTGTTTTAAGCCTTATACTGTGTTTATCTTATATTCTGTCTATTCTGATTAAGTATTACTTGTATTTCATGTATTATTATACTTGCTGTGTAATAATAAGTAAATTTCTAAAAATAGCGGTTTTCCTAAAATAGAAAGTTTCCAAAAATAGAAAGTTACCAAAAATAGAAAGTTTCTAAAAATAGAAACTTTTCAAAAATAGAAAGTTTCCAAAAATAGAAAGTTTCCAAAAATAGAATTACTGCTTAAAATAGATAAGTTTCTAAAAATAGAAAGTTTCCATAAATAGATTAGCTGCCTTAGTTAAATAAGTTTCTAAAAATAGAAAGTTTCCATACATAGATATAAGCTGGTTAAATAAGCTAATTATATAAGCTTAAGTGTTTTCTGATTATTATTCCAAGTCATGTTGTTATAAAGTATAGTTTATTAATTATTACATGTAAATTTAAATAAACTATAGGTTAAAAGTATTTAATTAAATATATCATGTTTTTAATTAAATAAGGTAAAAATACTTAGGTTAAAACATGTATTATTAATTATCAATAATATAACCTAAGTCATGTTAATTAATTAATTATAATCATGGTTTTTAATAATTAATTAATTATAAAGTCTAGTTAATATAAAATACTTAGGTTAAAATTCATGATCTAATAATTAAATTTATAACCTAAGTCATGTTAATTAAATTAATCATATCAAGTTTTATTAATTTAATTTTTAACACATAACTATTAAAATCATAAACCTTAACATAATCAATGAACCGGACCGTGACTAGAAACCATGAACCGGACCCGTAATCAACACCATACCCCGAACCAAGGTCGGGGTACCCCTTGTTTGCTGCTGCCGTGGGATCACCACCACCATACCGAGACCATAAGGTCTCGGCAGTGGTTAATAAGCCAAGCCGAAACCCCTTAGGGGTTCGGTTAGGCGTCGGCTAGAACAAACACCCCTAAAAACCCTTGTTTTGATTTACCCCATAATCATAGAAATGTTTAATAAATGTTTTTAATTAGTTTTTAAAAATATCATGATTTTATGTAATTCATTAAATCAAAACATAAAAGAAAAGAGTTAAAAATGTTATACCGAATGCGTGGATCAATCGAGGATGAACACACACGAATGCTTGCACAAATTCTAAGATAAAAAATCAACCGAACACCCCTTTTTGATGATTATAGGTGGCGGCCAAAAGAACAAAGGAGGAGGAGGAGGAAAACTTTTAGGGTTTTATTTATTTTCTAGATTTTGTTATAATGAAACAAGTTTTCTCCTTTTTCTTGGTTAGTAAAAATTGATGGGCTATGCCCTTTTCCTTCTTAATTTCATGGGTATGGGCCCACATGGGGTAACCCGAACATTTTCCGTGTCTAATTAATAAGTGTGTTCTCGTGTTCGTGTTTTACGTGTTTTAATTAGTTATCGATCGTGACTTAATATATTTATCCCTGTTCGTAATAAATATATATACGTAAATATTATTATCTCGTGATTAAATTACGTTCATGATTTCATGATCGCATGTTCGTGATTAAAATAACTATTTGAATAATTATTGTGTGTTCATAAGTAATAAATACTTATCGTGTTCTAACACGTACGTAATACTTAAAATTCTTATACGTGAACGTAAACATGCTATAAAAAGAAAGTTTTAATATAGTACGTACGATATTAAAGGTACTATTCATGGTAAAAGCATGCGGGTTTTACACTATCAATCGAATATTAAAAACAAAATTTAAATAAATAAAAACAAGTAAAACAACAATCAGAAGTCATACCCATCCATCAGACGGGTTTTACCACTAGTGTATATATATATACACACACACACACACACACACACACACATATATATATATATATATATATATATATATATATATATATATATATATATATATATATATATATATATATATATATATATATATATATATATATATATATGTATATATATATAATATATATATGGGGCTAAGTTTGACATAGGAAAATAAGATGCGCCATGTCATATCCTATGTGGCATTTTCTTATTGGCTAATGGGTTAAATCTGATTTATTTTGAAAACTAAATCTGTTTTTTAAATCCGCAGATTTTATCCTAATATAATTATTCTCATTATTCATATCTTACAAAACCATAACAAAAACACACGATTTCCTTTTCTCCATATACCCTAACTTTAATCGTTTCTTCGCTAACTTCCAGGGCTGGAGAACTTTCAAAAACTAAGACTGATGTTGTTTGTGAGTTTGTTATGTTTTTTAGGTTGTTAACCTAAATCTTAATTCTGATGCGTTGTTATTTTATTTGTTTATATAATTTTTAATCAATGTTTATATACTTTTTAATCAATGTTTATAAGTTCTTCAACATTTTTTGTGCTTTAATTATGCAGGTTGTCTCTCTTTCTCAAAGCCCTAATAGAGAGGTACATAACCACTATTTATAACATTTTTAACGTTTTTGTTGTGCTTTAATTTGCAGGATGTCCCATCTTCTCAAAACCCTATAGAAAGGTACGCAACCACTGTTTATAAGTTCTTTAACAATTTTATAGAAAAGAATATGGATATTGTATGTTGATATTACGATTCGTTCTAAGATTTATCGATCATAACCTAATTATTTTGTGTAGAAGTCTTATTAAATATATTCTTTTTTGCAAGTGAGATTTGTGAGAACCCGTACTTTCCCAACATTATTTTATTCTTTTTATTCGTGCTTCTTGAATTTTTCCAACGTATTACGTTTTCTTGTATTGCTATATGTAAATCCTGAGATTTTTAAATTATATTTTTTAAGTATTTTTCTGATCATCGATAAATACTTTGTATGGAATTATAAATTTTCATTTTATTTTTCCGTATTTATTTTAAATCAATGTTTTTGATTTAAAATCACCCGCCTGCGTTTTATAACGAGTTTATTCAAATCAATGTACAACGAGAATTTCCTAGTGATCGCGATACCGACGGATGCCCAAAAGTTTACATTTATTTATCGATTGTTTCGATAATTAATATTTTCGACGATTTCGTTTTAATTACGTATTAACTCGTGTCGGGAAATCATATAATCATTTTTATGATGCATTGTAACTTTTGAAAAGTATTTTTACGAAACCCGAGCCCCGTAAATATTTTTAATATTTACCAATAACCATTTTCTACCTTTTAAAACTATTAATTGTTTTTAAGTCCACAAGTTTCAAAATTGGCAATATTAGCCCCTCCACTTAACTAGCAATATATAAAGATTTTTTCTTCCACTTATTCATAAAACACACACACCAAAACAAAAACTCTCTCCCCACCCTCCATTGTTGCCGCCACTTCACCACCATAAACCACCACCATCCATCTTGTTTTAAGAAAATCTAAATAAAGACCCATTCTTAGAATTTAATTGTGATTCTAATGATACAAAAATTTCTTACATGCATCAAGATTTCAAGAACTTATGATTTTATGGTTGTATGATGTTGTAATCATCTTGCATATGTTATATTTGGTAAGATTATCATGTTTTGATCCTTAAAAGTCTTGTTTTTAATCTTTGATTTTTGTTAGATTTTTCATACAAGTGTTTTTAGGAGTGTTTGGTTGATGGGTATGATAGTATAGTGATCCTAGGGGTATGGGAATGATTGGTTTTGAGTGAAAAATAGATTTGTCATGTTTTCTAAAAAGCTAATTTGGGACAGCAGCCTTAAACAGTATGTTTCGTGGGTTTAAGATCTGTGAAAGACTGAGATTATTTGAAATTGTTGTAGAGTTTTCCGAGACGGTCGTTTTGGTATAAGATAGAGCTTATAACTCATTACGAGTCAAAAGTTATGCTAGTTTTAGTTTTCGTGTACCGGGAGACGCAAGTCGGCACAATCCGAAATTGTGGCTGATTTTGGGTCGACTCTCGGGGACTTTAGGCTTGGTTAGATAGTTGATACTACTGATTTTCAAAGTTTACAAACTGAGTTTGATGAGTCTAGTAGTGGTTTCAAAAGACGGATTGTCGAGATAGTATTTTTAAAGTGGTCCAAACGGTGTTACAAAACAAGTGCACAAAATCTGTCCTAAAATTTGGAGTCGAGTAAAGTGTCGAGCTGATGGATTTTAAAGTGTGAACTTTAGCTCAAATTTTGGTGAGGTCTTACACAGGTTATAAGTGACCTTGAAACCAATTTTCATGTAAAACGGACATGTCTAGATAGGATAGATCGGTGTGTACATTCGGGGTGTACTTGCTGATTTTTATTTTGAACACGTAGTTCAATGCTTGTGTTGCGTGAGTTTGAGTGTTCACCATCGGACATGGTGACTTACTCAAGTGCTTAGTCATTATATAAATGACTTAGCTACTGGCCCAAATAAGGGTAAAGGATAGTTTGACTTGTGTTGACTCGGCGTCGTATGACGAGTCATTTTCAAGTGTTCAAGTGTTTTAACGAGTAACGTTGGATAAATGGGTAGTATGAATTCATTTGATTCGTGTCAATGGTTTTGAAACGTGTATACTTTGAAAACATTTGAGTCATGTTATATTTGGTATATATATATCGATATTGAGTTCGAGTCTTAACGCGCGCCTTATTGTGATAGGTAGCGGTTTTCGTGTTTTCCCCGGGCATCCATATCGTCGGTGATCGTCTCACTACATTATTTCTACTCAATTGCTGGGTACCGTGATTGACTTAACACGTGGATAAGGGCCACGAAATTTCTAAGGATCAAGGAGGAGGAATTGTTTAATTTGCGTGTTTGGATTAATTCCTACTTGTTATGAAGGTATAGTCACTCCTAGCAATTTAGTTTTGATGTTACTAGTACTTTGAATTTTTTATTCATGAATTTTGAATTCCTTGGGTAAAACCCACTGAGATTATAGATACTTAGGGTATATTAGGACTTAGGACACTTGCGTGGCGATTTGGTATAGCCTAAGTGTTGCTTGACTGAGGTTAGGTAGCTAAATGGAGTCGTTTTTGTAGTATGGAAATCACCACAGAAACAAACAGGTCATGGCAAAATTTTCTTAAACATATGACCTTGTTTTTATTTGAAAAATGGATACCCACTGATGTGATTAGTATGTGTTGAGTTGGATGGAAACGGGAAGTGTCCGGATGAGCCCGAAACGGTCGTTTTACTAAACTAGGTCAAATCTGAATGTTATGCTTAAAACGTGGGTAAATTGACTTGGGTAAAAAGGATTAATTTATGATTTTATGACTTTTTAAGTAGCTACAAATATAATAAAACTTCTCTTTTTGGTTTCGTGTCAAAATCTTTTACCGATTGGGATTTATGCTTAATCTACCGTAAGGTACGAAAGACGTTTACAACTTTCTATTTTGATAGTCTGTCACTAAAAGTGCATTTCCCGTTGATTGAAAATAGTTCTAGGGCTGTTCTTTCCCAACTTTTAAAGGTAAGAGAAATACCTATACATGTCAAGAAATTTCACCTCCTGTACTATTATAGAATTTTTAGATATGACCAAATCTTCACAGCCTTTTTCAGAAAACTGAATGCAGTCCCTTATTTTGGTTTTTCAAACCGAGTCTTAAACGTGTTCGGAACCCACACATAAATGCTTGGACCATCATACAAGGTTGAAATTAGGTTATTACAGTAGGTTCAAGGTGTTGGGTCAAAAGTTTAACTTAAGCTTAGGTCTCGCCATCGCACGCAAGTTACCTAGTCATACTATGTCCCACCACTTCTAAAACGTTATTGCTTCATTGAACGCATTCTTATTACGCGTCACCATTGCATAGGTCCGTGAAGACTTCTTTTTGCTCAGCCCCTTTTACCTTGTGATTACTTACTAAAGGTGAGTTCATAGCCCCTTTTATTACTTGTACATTGTTTCTAAACGCGGGGTGAGATTTTACATGGTGGAACACATCCATTTAAAAACTGTATGCTATTCAGAACTTGTATGCTATTCAGACTTGTATGCTTTCCAACAGTTTTCATTGATATTATTGCTTATAGTTAATAGCCTTAAGTTTCCTCTCTTGATCATGAACCGTTAATTGTCCCGTATGCTTTGCGCTAAGCGCGAATGTTGTGGGTGGATCCACCGGGATTGACAATCCCCGTCCCGATTACCTTGACGCACTTACATTTGTTTATACTTGAGTATTTAGGCTGAATACTCCCTAGAGGAACTTACTTTGAGTTAAGCTTCGGTTCATGAACTAAACAGCAATAATATTGGTTTCAGACTATGGTTAATGATCATAACCATTTTCTCTATTTACTTGCTTTACAAATGAATGCTTGTGTTCCACACCTTTATTGCTAAACCTATGAATTTCACTCAACTATGTGTTGACGATTTTACATGTTTAATCTCAGGTATTATTACTTAGCTTTGCTTGGATGGGAGCCCGTAGGATATTATCGCAGCTTGGAGAATTCTTTGATGCTTTTAAAAGACTGGTTTTAGTATAAACTGTCAGAAATTTATTATATCTTTTGGGCAACTTTATGTTATAAATCATGATGAAATAATATATCTTTCCGCATATAAAACTCTGGGACCTATGTTTAAAACTCTGATCATTTATGATGTGATATATATGCTTTTATTACGTCAGCTTTGTGTCAACTGTAATTCATTGTTTCTTGTACTATGACGTGTTACCCCCTCGTTGCCTAGTTGTTCCATGTCAGATTTTGGGGGTCTCACAGATTGGTATCAGAGCGATGGTTATAGGGAACTGAGTCGTTTTTCAAAACTTAGTCTATAACCGAAAGTTCAAATATTTTATTGTTTCTAAGTGTCAAACACAGAATTTGCCATTGCTGCTCGATATCTTCGCGGGTAACTCTCTAATCCTTATTATTTACTTTTAATTATCATTGTAGTATTTCATCTCTTGATTTCATTTTGAAATATTACTTTACGCTAATGACGATAATTACTATGTCTTTTCAAAGCCTATGTGCTTCATGAATTATCATTGAATGTTACTGTGATTACATCTGCCTATACTGTATTTCTTGAATTCTTGTTCTTGTGAATTGATCTTATTGCAATGATATTATATCGTTATGACGTTACATACTTGTATTCAGAGCGCGTATGCTGCCTACTTTTCATACTCATTTTTCAGAGTACTATTGCTATTTCATTTATGCGTGATACGACTGACTATATATGCTCGTTCGGTTTGAACCGTCTGTTATTCTTGACTCGCTGATACGTGTTGTGCATACTCTCGCGATACCATTGTTCGGGATTGAATAAGTGTTGTTTTCGATGAACTTCTGATTTTCATTCTACTACCATGTGTGTTGCTTTCATTGTTTATTTCCCTTAAAATATCTACTTAGATACGCAGATTTTCTTTCTGACCATTCATAATTGAATGTCTAGTCTATAGGCCATTGTGTAGCTCAATGTGTCTCCCAGAAAGACTAAAGGACATCGTGTGAGTCTCACATCTTGAAGAATTCGTTGAATCAGTGCTGAACAATATTGTGGGTTTTCATAATCTTGATTTACCTTTACGCCACCGTTTTACGCGACACTTGTACATGGATTACATCTTACTTCATTGACCATTCTACGTTTCGATTTCAACTTAGATCATCCGTTGTACCTTGAACACATAATCGTCATTTATTATGTGATGATTGTTTGGAATACGATCCTACTTGTATCCTCCCTTTTCATTGAACCTCCTCGCTCCAGGAATGCCACTTGTTATTGTCCCGTTTCTTTCTCGATATATCTTGTGATTTTGGAAATCATGCCACCAAGAGACCTTTCTGCATTGCATCTTGCAGCCGAAGACACGGATGATATGCGTCGTTTTTTTTATGTCTCCGATTATCGTTGGCATTCTTGAACCATTTCTATACTGTGTTTTCTTTACATGACTAATTATACAGTTTACCTTCTTTCGTCTTTATGGAATCCACAAGTCCTATGTGTACATTAATTTTGAGTTATCATGAAATTTGGATATAATTTCAAACTGTGTCGAAAAATATACTTTGTACAGAAACTTTACATGAAGTTTAACAGTGTCGAGAAAATATTTTTATAACTTTAGACATAAAAATATATATATTTCTACATGTTGAGACGTCCGTTTAGGACATAAAATTTGACCAATAAACTTTAAAATCGAGAAAGTTACGCTCATTTGAGATTGTAAAATCTAAGAAGTTATTTTCTGAATAATGCTAAAATATCATTTTGTTAACAGATTTAATGTAAGGGCATTTTCGTCTATTTTTATTCCGTTTCAAGTCTCGGGTAAAACTAGAAAGTTGTTCAAAACATTGTTTTACATCAAAATGCATTAGACTTTGAGTCTTAGAATATCGTTTAGTGAGTTAATTGGTATAGTTAAACCCAAAGGTCAAAACTAATAAAAGTTAAAAACATGGATTGAAGCGTTTTTGAGTTCGTTGAGCTCGTAAAACTTTAACTACTGATATTTTGCAAACTAAAAACAAGGATTGCGTTTGAATAAGTATAAAATAGTAACTTTGTGTTCGGTCATACATGTACATAGATCTTGAACTTTTGAAATTCGGTAACTTCCTAATATAGAAACTTTTCAGTGTGATTGTACTATTTGTTAACTGATACCTTACTTTCTTAAAAGTGTATTTTTGTCAAATAAATTACGATGTGCACATACAGATTCCTTATTCCTTTCTTTTGTTTATGACTTATTTGTCATTCTATTTTCTTTCATTGCTTCGATCGTACCACTGAATTGGATCGAGATTTGAAGATCTTGCTTTCATATCGTTTGTTATCATCTTGACACGTGTCTCCTGACGATTTCGGCTAAACCCCTTGAAACCTAATCACCTTGTAACCATTTTATTGGTTGTATTGAACTACTCCTTACTTCCCTCTTGTAACCCACTCGCTACTTTATAAACTATTGTCATGTTACCATACAACTCAAACTGGTCTGGTTTACGAATCATTTTAAAAAAAAAGGTTTCATTTGGGCTTTCTTAAATAATTGAATGCTATCTTATAAAATTACCTTATATTAATTTTACAATGTATTTTCACAAATTGTTCTAATACGGTCTTATAAAAAAACCTTGTAACTATACGAATTGTCGATTTAAAACAGTTAGCCAGTAACTTATTAGCAAATAGTTTCATAAACTATTTTGATTTCTGTTTTTACAAATGGCATTATATGGATATTTTAAATCATATGATATGTAATATTGGTTGACGAAGCTGAGCATCACATTGCTAGTCCTAAATTATGCATGGCCTGATCACCTATGCCTAATTTAGAAGGAGCCATGCAAGGCCAAATAGTAGTCACCTTAAATATTTAACCAAGAATCAACTTTTTAATTATGCTTCTTAAAAAGTTAGATAAATATAAGTTTTGAAAACTTTTACATCTTATGCGAGTAACAACAATTCGTGACTTACACATAAGAACCCTTATCTTTTCTTGAACAAAATACATGCCTCAAGCACATATTTTCTTACTCAACGACCTTTGTTTTACCTGTTACCTCATCATCCTCATGATACGATTTTCGTTACCATTTGCCTAAATTCTTACCATTGATACCCGACTTGAAAGTTTCAACGTTGCTATGCTCCTACATCGATTGACCATCTCTATCTATTTTGGTAGACCTTCGAAACGTCTCTGGATGCGATTAGTGATTTATGACTGGACGTGAACGATGATTACGTGTAATTGCCATGATATGTGTTAAGATACTATCGTCTTGAAATTTCATTCGTGTGAATCATGTGTTGATTTCGCCTTTCATTGCTAATGTTGTTCATCTTACTGGAACTTCTCTCAATTGACTTCTAAAGAATTTTCTTTGATTCTAAAATTCGTTGTGTGGCTTTTCCCTTTCGATCGAATTTCGACCACCGAGAACTTAATAAGCCGTTATTGGTGACGCCAACCGCACTCGTGAATTAATCTTGCTATAATCATTGTTTCTTATTATTCTTATTATTGACGTGACTATTCTACCACGTTTGTTAAGAATTGATACGACTTCCGTCTTATTCCTTTGTATATTGCTCGCATACAGATTGTTGACCTTTATATGATTCACATTCGTTGCTGTCTTGTCACCTTTTGAAAACCAGAAACTGTTACGTGTTTATCGTTTGATATCTTAAACACTTTCTTAAATTTCTAAAAAAAAAATTATTATTAATTTTTAAGAACATTTTATACATTTTATTAAATGTGTAAATTACCAAAATAACTGTTTCAAGTTAAGTATCAGATCTATATATCCTCTTTGGTAAATTTACCTAATGTTTCAAAAGATATCAAGCTGTATCTTTTAAAGTATTTGATTATATCATACTTTATTGTCAACCTAATGAAATTATTTAAATTAATTTATAATTTCTAACAATGATTCAAAATAACTTGGAAAAAAAAATCTGAATTTTCTCTAATGGTGACGATAAACCCGAGTTTTAACGATAATTTAATACAGTCATCCAAAAGTTCTTAAGCCGACCAGGATAACTATCTTGAATTGTTCTACTTTTCCTTTGAAAATCCTGATCAACAAAAAGATATAGCAACAGCTTACTCCCTAAATATAGATAGTTTGATTTTAAATCACTACACCTTGTGAAATTTTCTTTTAATCAAGGAAATACATAAACTGAGTTTTAAAGTAATACCAAAATCCTAGACAACTGATTGTGATAACTTGTATTTTAAACGATCATATGTTATTCATTTTTCCCTTCTATTTCTCTTGTAAATAGATTCTTACGTTTTAAGATTTTCACGTTTTACAGTTGCACTATTTGCGACCCCTTGTTGATTTACAATCTTGGTTCATTTTATCGCACTTTGCCTGTTTAAGCGATTCTTGTGTTCATTCTTGTTAGTTTATCGCACGTATTTCCAACAACTCTATCTCTCAATGTATCTCCGTATTGAAAGATCGTTATCCTAATCCAAGACTGAAAAGTTATACGAAAAGGAGTTAAGAAACTGAAGCATAGTGAATTCTAACTGTTAAGATTCATCATGGTACGGAAGTTTACCTGGGAAGCAATGAATATTGTTCTACACTTTGTACCTCCTCTTGTTTGCATCTTCTACTGTTTTCAGGAGAACTCTGGGGACCAGAGTTCCTTTAGGGGGGAAGACTGTGAGAACCCGTACTTTCCCAACATTATTTTATTCTTTTTATTCTTGCTTCTTGAATTTTTCCAACGTATTACGTTTTCTTGTATTGCTATATGTAAATCCTGAGATTTTTAAATTATATTTTTTTAAGTATTTTTCTGATCATCGATAAATACTTTTTATGGAATTATAAATTTTCATTTTATTTTTCCATATTTATTTTAAATCAATGTTTTTGATTTAAAATCACCCGCCTGCGTTTTATAACGAGTTTATTCAAATCAATGTACAACGAGAATTTCCTAGTGATCGTGATACCGACGGATGCCCAAAAGTTTACATTTATTTATCGATTGTTTCGATAATTAATATTTTCGACGATTTCGTTTTAATTACGTATTAAGTCGTGTCGGGAAATCATATAATCATTTTTATGATGCATTGTAACTTTTGAAAAGTATTTTTACAAAACCCGAGCCCCGTAAATATTTTTAATATTTACCAATAACCATTTTCTACCTTTTAAAACTATTAATTGTTTTTAAGTCCACAAGTTTCAAAATTGGCAATATTAGCCCCTCCACTTAACTAGCAATATATAAAGATTTTTTCTTCCACTTATTCATAAAACACACACACCAAAACAAAAACTCTCTCCCCACCCTCCATTGTTGCCGCCACTTCACCACCATAAACCACCACCATCCATCTTGTTTTAAGAAAATCTAAATAAAGACCCATTCTTAGAATTTAATTGTGATTCTAATGATACAAAAATTTCTTACCTGCATCAAGATTTCAAGAACTTATGATTTTATGGTTGTATGATGTTGTAATCATCTTGCATATGTTATATTTGGTAAGATTATCATGTTTTGATCCTTAAAAGTCTTGTTTTTAATCTTTGATTTTTGTTAGATTTTTCATACAAGTGTTTTTAGGAGTGTTTGGTTGATGGGTATGATAGTATAGTGATCCTAGGGGTATGGGAATGATTGGTTTTGAGTGAAAAATAGATTTGTCATGTTTTCCAAAAAGCTAATTTGGGACAGCAGCCTTAAACAGTATGTTTCGTGGGTTTAAGGTCTGTGAAAGACTGAGATTATTTGAAATTGTTGTAGAGTTTTCCGAGACGGTCCTTTTGGTATAAGATAGAGCTTATAACTCATTACGAGTCAAAAGTTATGCTAGTTTTTGTTTTCGTGTACCGGGAGACGCAAGTCGGCACAATCCGAAATTGTGGCTGATTTTGGGTCGACTCTCGGGGACTTTAGGCTTGGTTAGATAGTTGATACTACTGATTTTCAAAGTTTACAAACTGAGTTTGATGAGTCTAGTAGTGGTTTCAAAAGACGGATTGTCGAGATAGTATTTTTAAAGTGGTCCAAACGGTGTTACAAAACAAGTGCACAAAATCTGTCCTAAAATTTGGAGTCGAGTAAAGTGTCGAGCTGATGGATTTTAAAGTGTGAACTTTAGCTCAAATTTTGGTGAGGTCTTACACAGGTTATAAGTGACCTTGAAACCAATTTTCATGTAAAACGGACATGTCTAGATAGGGTAGATCGGTGTGTACATTCGGGGTGTACTTGCTGATTTTTATTTTGAACACGTAGTTCAATGCTTGTGTTGCGTGAGTTTGAGTGTTCACCATCGGACATGGTGACTTACTCAAGTGCTTAGTCATTATATAAATGACTTAGCTACTGGCCCAAATAAGGGTAAAGGATAGTTTGACTTGTGTTGACTCGGCGTCGTATGACGAGTCATTTTCAAGTGTTCAAGTGTTTTAACGAGTAACGTTGGATAAATGGGTAGTATGAATTCATTTGATTCGTGTCAATGGTTTTGAAACGTGTATACTTTTAAAACATTTGAGTCATGTTATATTTGGTATATATATCGATATTGAGTTCGAGTCTTAACGCGCGCCTTATTGTGATAGGTTGCGGTTTTCGTGTTTTCCCCGGGCATCCATATCGTCGGTGATCGTCTCACTACATTATTTCTACTCAATTGTTGGGTACCGTGATTGACTTAACACGTGGCTAAGGGCCACGAAATTTCTAAGGATCAAGGAGGAGGAATTGTTTAATTTGCGTGTTTGGATTAATTCCTACTTGTTATGAAGGTATAGTCACTCCTAGCAATTTAGTTTTGATGTTACTAGTACTTTGATTCTTTTATTCATGAATTTTGAATTCCTTGGGTAAAACCCACTGAGATTATAGATACTTAGGGCATATTAGGACTTAGGACACTTGCGTGGCGATTTGGTATAGCCTAAGTGTTGCTTGACTGAGGTTAGGTAGCTAAATGGAGTCGTCTTTGTAGTATGGAAATCACCACAGAAACAAACAGGTCATGGCAAAATTTTCTTAAACATATGACCTTGTTTTTATTTGAAAAATGGATACCCACTGATGTGATTAGTATGTGTTGAGTTGGATGGAAACGGGAAGTGTCCGGATGAGCCCGAAACGGTCGTTTTACTAAACTAGGTCAAATCTGAATGTTATGCTTAAAACGTGGGTAAATTGACTTGGGTAAAAAGGATTAATTTATGATTTTATGACTTTTTACAGTAGCTACAAATATAATAAAACTTCCCTTTTTGGTTTCGTGTCAAAATCTTTTACCGATTGGGATTTATGCTTAATGTACCGTAAGGTACGAAAGACGTTTACAACTTTCTGTTTTGATAGTCTGTCACTAAAAGTGCATTTCCCGTTGATTGAAAATAGTTCTAGGGCTGTTCTTTCCCAACTTTTAAAGGTAAGAGAAATACCTATACATGTCAAGAAATTTCACCTCCTGTACTATTATAGATTTTTAGATATGACCAAATCTTCACAGCCTTTTTCAGAAAACTGAATGCAGTCCCTTATTTTGGTTTTTCAAACCGAGTCTTAAACGTGTTCGGAACCCACACATAAATGCTTGGACCATCATACAAGGTTGAAATTAGGTTATTACAGTAGGTTCAAGGTGTTGGGTCAAAATTTTAACTTAAGCTTAGGTCTCGCCATCGCACGCAAGTTACCTAGTCATACTATATCCCACCACTTCTAAAACGTTATTGCTTCATTGAACGCATTCTTATTACGCGTCACCATTGCATAGGTCCGTGAAGACTTCTTTTTGCTCAGCCCCTTTTACCTTGTGATTACTTACTAAAGGTGAGTTCATAGCCCCTTTTATTACTTGTACATTGTTTCTAAACGCGGGGTGAGATTTTACATGGTGGAACACATCCATTTAAAAACTGTATGCTATTCAGAACTTGTATGCTATTCAGACTTGTATGCTTTCCAACAGTTTTCATTGATATTATTGCTTATAGTTAATAGCCTTAAGTTTCCTCTCTTGATCATGAACCGTTAATTGTCCCGTATGCTTTGCGCTAAGCGCGAATGTTGTGGGTGGATCCATCGGGATTGACAATCCCCGTCCCGATTACCTTGACGCACTTACATTTGTTTATACTTGAGTATTTAGGCTGAATACTCCCTAGAGGAACTTACTTTGAGTTAAGCTTCGGTTCATGAACTAAACAGCAATAATATTGGTTTCAGACTATGGTTAATGATCATAACCATTTTCTCTATTTACTTGCTTTACAAATGAATGCTTGTGTTCCACACCTTTATTGCTAAACCTATGAATTTCACTCAACTATGTGTTGACGATTTTACATGTTTAATCTCAGGTATTATTACTTAGCTTTGCTTGGATGGGAGCCCGCAGGATATTATCGCAGCTTGGAGAATTCTTTGATGCTTTTAAAAGACTGGTTTTAGTATAAACTGTCAGAAATTTATTATATCTTTTGGGCAACTTTATGTTATAAATCATGATGAAATAATATATCTTTCCGCATATAAAACTCTGGGACCTATGTTTAAAACTCTGATCATTTATGATGTGATATATATGCTTTTATTACGTCAGCTTTGTGTCAACTGTAATTCATTATTTCTTGTACTATGACGTGTTACCCCCTCGTTGCCTAGTTGTTCCATGTCAGATTTTGGGGGTCTCACAAGATTGAAGATGAGCGATTTTTTTACACAATATTGAAAGTGAGGCAGTCAACCAAACACGTCGTTAATTGGTAAATCTTTTCGCTTCATGTTCTTTAATAACGGGTACAATAGCAGATTGAAACATCTTTTTCTATTATTTCAATGTTTATTTATCACTTATAAAACTTTGGTATGTGCAATATTATTAGTTATACTCATTGATAACCTGCCTACCTTTTTAGATTATTTATCATTTGGATTGTGTCGATATAATTATAATTTACGAAAACAGAACATTGTGAACTTGGTCGAGTTCACAAGTGTCTGCTTTGTAACTGCCCAACAAGTCTTATGTTTTTGAAGGTATCTCCCGAGATTATGTACGGGTGGCAATAATTTATTATGTATAGATTATTTGCAGCATTTTCTCTCCTCTAAGTGGCGGTGATGGTCTGTCATGTTATAGGACAAATTTTCATGAAAAAGAGGTATAGTGACTTTTGTGTTGAAGTATAGTAGGATGATATTTTTTAATCTTTACACTTGATGATTAGCAGTTTTTCATTCTTACAACGAATTGGTACCAGCAACTTTAGCTATGTATTCAAAGTCTTGAAGAGAATTAATGGGTTCGTGTATGCTGTGAAAAGAAACATTTGTAATTGTATAAGGATACCAAGAGGTATGGCTTTTTCAACTATATGATGCTACTTAAAAAACAACTCTATCTTCAATGTTATATGTATGCATATTGTCACTGCTAAGCCACATACGGAGTACTAATGTACACTGTTCCATAGTCCATACAGTATGTAATTATGGATAACAGAAACTAATCGAATCCAATTACTTGATTGCCTGATAAATATTTTACGAAATTGAATTCAACATGTGTATCCCTATGAAATTTAGAGACTAAGTAAGGCATCGAGTCATGCAACACCGAATATAGTTAGCATATTCACATTAACATATAGTAAATCATAGAGCTGAAGTGCACTTATCCATCATAGCAACCTGAAATTATGCTTTTTAACATGATTAACATTCTGATATAGCTGGGGTGTCTTTTTCTTCTACTGGACAAAAGCGGAAGTGCTCAAAGAGCTTTCAACAACTAGGTAGAGGCTAGGGAAATCATGGTAAAAGAGCAAAAAAAACATATTTAGCTCAATAGAGCATGGGTCAAACGGGTAGATTAATGTATTGAAAACATCACTTGACCACATTTGGTCAAAAGTTTTCTATATAACATATTGAACTTTTACAAATATACATTTTGCTTCATATATTACTTGATATGAAAATTCTTCTAATGGTTATTGGCCCACGTGATCGAATAATCTGATTTTATTTATGTGTCAAAAATATAGGGGTCGTCCTTGCGTAAATAACCTATGCTACCTTTGTTGTACATCTATAGTCAGCCGGGTTTCCATAAAAAAATGAAACAACGAATGATTGGTGATGAAAATAAGAATTACAATGAATACATTTCACATGTACCAGCTGCATGAATGGTTCGAGTCTTACGGATTGCTGTTTAGAGGCGACAGGGTGTTTCAGCAATATGTAGTAGGCGTGTACTGTTGCAATATGTAGTAGGCGTGTACTGGTCATCCAAAATTAACACTATAGTTTCTAGAGAGCTGGCAGTTGGCCTTGGGTATGTTCACTTGAGGATAGTGAAGTTCTAATTTAAGAACTACCTTATGACCCTTATGTGTGCTTCTCAGGTATATGCCACTCAACAAAGAAGAGCTGCTTGAAACCTTTACTAAGCAAACAACTGGTTCATGTGAGTGAATACCCCAATCTTTCTTCATATTGGTAAATAACATTTCAGAATGTTCAATAATGTGGTTCCTAATAAGTAACTAAGGAATTTCAAATACATTAAAAGTACAACCAAATGATACTTTTGGTATTAACGAGTAATTAATTCTGGTGGTGACTACAGATGGGGAAAATGCTGTAGCAGAAGAAGAAAGCGCCATATTGGAAAGCTTAAGTAGGTATGGACTTTCGCATAAAGACTTCAATTTTTTTTGCTTAATGGAAGTCGATTGATATGACATAAATATATATCATCACAGTCAACAGTCATATCCATTCAGTAGTTGCTACAATAGGAGGGAAAAATAGTGCTGCTGCAAGAGGTGACCGATGGCGCCATGTTTACTCAGGGTTTACTGTATGGGTTTCAATATCTGAAGCTAAAGGTAGTGACTTCTTTGGTCTTATTAGGCTTCTAGATCGAAACAAGATTATTTCGTAAAATCAAAATAAGCATCGTGTTACTTTTGCACCCAAGATCCCTAGCCGTTTGTGATAAAAGTGACTAAAAAGTTATACCATGTCTTTGTAAAACACACCTGTGACGTCTAAAGTACATAGTTCTATGATTTGTTTAGAAGGAGCAGAAGCACAAGAGGATGTGAGGAGAAACATTCAGAGTGGTGGTCAGGGTTATACCAATGCGGATGTGGTGGTGAAGCTCAGTGGTTTGGACAATGACTACTCAAAAGCCGTTGCACAGGGAGCATTGAGTTCCCTTAAACAGTTAATCTTGTCGAGAAAAAATATTGATAAGGGTCTTCAAATATGGTTGGGATGCAAAGGTGATTGACCAAATATCAAACCTCCTGGGTGGGACCCAGTATCCAGTCAGGGTGCCGCCTAGCCCTATATTACATTCAACACCGAAAAGAGCCTTTGATTATACCATTTTCCTCTTGTATGTTTTTGTGGTGACATATTTCATGATTTCAAAGACTAGAATTTAATCATATATGTTTACACAATGTCTAGAAGTAAGAGTTAATTGGGTGCATAAACTCCTTTAATTTCTTGGTCTTACGCATACAGATTGCTCTCAGCATTCATTGACATCTAAAAACACTTAAGGGGGCGTTTGTTTAGGCTTATATAGCTGGCTTATGGCTTATATTGTTTGGGCTTATGTTATTAAGCTCACTTTTTGTAGCTTATTTTGAAACTTTTCGGCATACATTCTACAACAGTAGGTAGACCTGGAACCCCCCCTTTTTTAGACCGATAAGCATATTAAAATATCATATTTATCTTGTGAAGTCCTGGCTTCTGTGCAATAAACGCGAGTAACTATTTCAAGGACTTGCACTTCTAAGGAAAAACCAGTTCCATAAACATTAGGCTTTTTAGTAAATTGACAATCAAATATAATTAATATTTGGCAATGTTATTGTGAAACCAACTTTTAACATCAGAATATCATTGCTGTAAATGTAATTATAGCGAGTAAAGAGTAACATATGATGATCGTATAATAGGTATTAAGGTGCTGTAACTTTCTCTTTGAGTAAAATTAAGAGAGAACAAACAAAAAACACATTAACAGACTTGTCTATGTACATTTTAGTTACATGCTTGCAACCACAGTGCCAAAACACTTCAGTTTGCTTAAACCCACTACTGCCAAACTCATCTTTCCTTTTGAAGATCTTTCGCTCGACAAATCAAAACATCTCAATTGAATCTCTTTATAATCGTATTGCAGACATCTTTCCTTTTGAAGATCTTCCGCTCGACCATTCAAAATATCTTTACTGAATCTCTTTATAATCTTATTGCATACTGCATTTTCTTGCCAAGCACCATATTGTTTCTATTTTCTATTAGATTTAACATGTATCCCACCAAAAAGCTTATCATAGGTTTGAAAAAGGTAATGTTGGATGATTCAGCAAATCTGCTGACGCACTTGGCCGCGAGATATTGTCCTCAGTCGTACTACAGGTGCAGTGCTGTTACTAAAACAAGAGTTGCATGAATATATAAAAAGCTCAGCGGTTTAATTAGATTTCTGGTAGGTTTTAAATATATCTTTTTTGCTACATATATCTGTAAAAAAAGGTTAGCGGTTACATTGGAAGAAATAAAGAGTGTCATTGCTAACACGACAACATGGCTCGAAGATAACCGAGCTGCGCCTTTATTTGAATCTGATTTTGGATTTGTAAATGGTATGAATTGTAAGTTACTGGTATGGGTGTTTACTTTATTTTTATTGTTAATCAACTGTTTAGATGTGTATTTATGTAACTGTGTATATTTCTTACTTATTTATTGTTATCGAATGTTTCTACATGTCTGTTTATCTAATTCAGTATATTTATTTGCAGGGGTTTTTCCATTTGCGGCCACATTGACCCGAACAGAATAGCCGCTCGAGGTAAGCTTCATACAGCAGGGTCCTATATGAGATCTAACATGCTAGCTTATTGTCATATGTGTGCTTCAGCGTCTAAATCAGCACTTGCTCTATGGTCTTTTCTGTTAATAGGGAAGACTCAAATGATGTATCGCTTAATATTTAATTGCAGGGGTTTTTCCACTTGCGACCACATTGACCTGAACAGAATAGCCGCTCGACCTAATATGTGCTTTTTTCATTAAGCACGCTTTACCATATGATGATCCTATATGATTTTCATTAAGCAGGCTTTACCGTTTAATTTTTGACTATAAATTTTGCATTTGAATATGTTATGATTTGTTTTCGCATGTTAAAAGAGAAAACCAAGAAATAAAGTGTGAAGTTTTTCAATGTTAGCAACATCTATTGTTTTGTCACTTTTATTTTATCAAATGGTGTTGGTGTTTGGGTGTCTAATATTCGTAAAAGATGTTGTAGGTTTCGATATTAGGAGAATATGGGCGTGAAGCAAGAAACACCTTAGCGATTTATCAAAATGATCATATCAACAGAATCATTTTTATGTAATTCTAAATAGAGGTTTAGTGTTATGCCAGGTATAAATGATAGAACCTCAACTGAAGGCCTATATGTGCCAGTAATAAATGTATTCCTAATTTTAACCCCAGATCAATTTTATTCGAGCTAAACGGGTCTTCTTGTGCGGGTTTTTGCAGAATGAAAATGTAAGACACTTAGTACTCCAAACTGACACTTTGCATATGGTATATATATATATCATATTGATAATCTGGCAGTTGTCAGACCCTAAGAACAAATAAGTAACACGGATTTGAAGTTGCAACAACTATAAAACTATGCCTAACGGCACCGAGACTAATGGTTGTGTTATCAGGGGAGCACGATGTCTAATTTGGGGACGGGAACGGAATGCCATCGGGGTGAGCTACAGCTATAGGTAAAGTGAGTCGAACAGTGGTCTGGTGGATCTAAACCAGTAACCCATCACCGATACACCGTATGCCAGAGTGCATACTTCGGGGCAAAAGCCAGCTGAATCAGTAATCAGTGAAACTTACACCAACTACAAAGACACGTTTCTCTTCTACAATTTATAGCACAAGGAAAGAATGGTACCAATTGATTAAATTCAATTTGATTGCCCATGTACATGTGATCCCTTGATACTCATAATGTGATCCCTTTCATACTCAGGGACGGATTTCTGTAGTTTCTCTAAACATATGCCATTTCGGATAACTTTTAAAGATTCTTTGGGGTGAACCTCCGCAACAAACAAACATTTGTCATGTTTCTCTTCACGGTAATCCATAAGTGACATATCAAAGATTGGTGAATGTTTTGAACTGAGTTTTTGTAATTTAGTTTTCCTTCTTCAAATTTCAATACCATCCCGTCATCCATTTCAACAAGTGTAGTAAAAAATCCATTTTCAGTATACCCCTAAAAATATTACTAAGTTTGGTTTCTTTCAATCTTAATATATAAATAAAAGATACGGTTATTTGGTTTCTTTCGGTTTTAGTATACATATTTGCTATTTTTTTTAGAACAGAACATATTTTCTATTTGAACATAATAGAATACTATATAAGTTACGGAGTTGAGAACAATATAAATTTTTAACATAACATAAACCTAATCAACCAATTACAACCCGCTCATTAAAAAACTAATTCTTACCACTTTTCTAAATTTTAAATATCTAATAAACGATAAACCCAAAGGACAAAAAACACATCATTGCAACGAGAATTAAATCATCTTATTATTAAGAAAAACTTTTGTAAGTAAATGACTTTTATTATGTAGCGTTGTATATTAAAACACGTTTAGTTGTAATCATTAAGTTTAGTTATAGCAATTGCTTACTCCCGTTCAGGCATTTTTATTTTAAGATTTTCGTTCCACTTATCTATGATGACGCTTATACAATTTAAATTAGAGGCAATGTTTTAAAAACCGGTTTGAACCGGGAACCGGTTGGAGTACCGGTCTGGATGTCAACGGTTTTTGGGAGATTTGGAACCGGATTAAACCGGCCGGTTTTCTATAACCCGGTTTGAACCGATTTTAATAACCCGTCCGGTTCAGACAAGTTTGTTTCATTTTCATTTAAAGTAATTAATGTGTTTCCTTTTTCAATAATTAATGTCATAAACAATTGTTTCCCCTATACACGCCCTACAACCCTTCCATTTCCCAAGTTAAACTCTTCATTTTGTCTTCACAAAATACAATCGTGTATGGTAAGCTTTTATATTTCCTATGATTATTTTGCATTAACTTCGGTACATTTTTTAGTTGGCAAAATAATGTTGACTTTCCTACATTAATTTTATTGAATTAATACCATTTAATTGAATGTTGTTTATTTATTTAGTGATTAATAGTTTATGATAACATAATTAATTACATAGAATACATCTTTAAGTTTATTTGAAAAATGAAAGTGATCATGTTTGATGTCGTTATAGTGGTATTGGTCGCATTTAGAGGTTTTAAAGTTGTTAGCGTAATAGATATGTATGTCTTCTTTGTTTTTTACGGAACCGGTTTGACCCGGCGGTTCAACCGGTTGAACCGGTGACCCGGTGAACCGGTAGCTTGACCGGATTAAATATGCTTGAATTGAATTTTTTTTCTTCAAATTTTTACACAATATTCACAAAACAAGGTTGCCTAATGATCACCTACACAAATTAAATTGAGTTTCACGATTTAATAAGTTAAATAAAGAATTTTATGAGTTTGTAATTGATTGTTCTTTACTAAATTTTTTTACACAATATTCAAATAACAAGCTTGTCGGCTATGTAAATGAGAAGACAGTAATCTCACACAGACCGAAGGATCTTTGTTTGACTAAATCGGAAACCAATAGAACTGAATGATAACCGTTGTTTCAAAAGAGGGTTTATGAACCGAACCCGCCCGTTGGGCGGGTTACGAAACTAGTATATATATATATATATATATGTATATATATATATATATATATATATATATATATATATATATATATATATATATATATATATATATATATATATATATATATATATATATATATATATATATATATATATATATATAGGGTGAGGTTATTTTCAGAACCAAATAAATGTACAGAACTGCGAGAACCACCTTTTTACTCTTAAAATGCACATGCATATTCATCGTGTTAGTTCATTACGTAGAAATACATGAATTTTCATATCGTAGGTCACTAGGAACATGTATCCTAGGACCATGCACATGTATTTGGTTTTTGTGTATTATAACTATCTTTTCGTTGGATAATATGAAAACACATGTGCACTCTTCATATCGCTCATCATACTCGGATCTATAACCAATAAAACAATTAGTAAATGTTAATTTAAACATAATAATGAAAATACATATGCATTGTTAAGAGTATAAAGGTGGTTCTCGCAGTTCTGTAAATTTATTTGGTTCTGAAAATAACCTTACACTATATATATATATATATATATATATATATATATATATATATATATATATATATATACATATATATATATATATATATATATATATAAGTGTATGAATGAAACCTGGTTTGATTGATATTACATCACCATCATGCTGGCTCTTTCATGTTAATGCTACACCTTAATTTGGATTGAAAGTTTGCAATGATAATTCGCCTGTTTTTAGAGGCTGTATGGATGGGGGATAAACCCGCAAACTAAACCCACAAATTCATATTATCACAATCACAGGGCGGCTAGGGTGATATTGAAGGACAATGACACAGGTATGTCCTACGCTATTGAATATTGATTTATAAAATTGATCTGATTGTGGAATTTGGAATGGATTTGTTATCATAGGCATTTAATATGCTCGGACGGGTTAGTTTTTGTTGTATCAAGTATTCAAGTAAACGTCTACCCTCATGTCTATTCTGAGTTATCATTTAGGTGACGGTCATTCTGTTTGTGTTCGGAATTTGCCTTTAAATGCAACAGTAGTAGATCTTGAGACCGCATTTAAGAAATTCGGACCGATAAAGCAACACAAGGTCTGTTTATCTAATTGACACACGTGTTATTGTGATTATTGCTTAAGGGTGTATTGTACTAATGTTCATTTGCCCAGCAGATTCGATACTGTTTTGGGTTTGTTGAA
This sequence comes from Glebionis coronaria, assembly GCA_025667525.1. Classification (NCBI taxonomy): domain Eukaryota; kingdom Viridiplantae; phylum Streptophyta; class Magnoliopsida; order Asterales; family Asteraceae; genus Glebionis; species Glebionis coronaria. The sequence continues at coordinate 128,965 of JANFOE010001444.1, read as the reverse complement.
TTTCAAGATCTCAGCTCCATGCAGAATGCACTTCAGGTATGACTAAACTTGGAATTTGAATTTAAGCCGTCTATGGTTTATTGAACGGTTCAAGCAAGGTCGGTCCAAAAAGTTCAACCTGCAAGTTTACACCTTAAGAATTAAAAAAAGTTTGAACCTGCTGTAAACTTCTGAGCACAATACATGATAGCTTACAAAAATTTATGAGGATTGGAGCATTGGTCACATACCTACATGGAATCAAACACTTGGAAATTTTTATTCATCCATTTTTTTTCATGTTTCTATGATCGAAAATTAGCACACTACAAAGTGCTAGGCGAATTAGTGGAATATGGTTTTCCCACTCGCGTCTCTCTCGGATGCCAATCGTTGACAAAGGTGATCGATGTCAAGGTAATTTAAAAACCTATATAGTACCATGTTTTTTAATTTCTCCACAAATGTTGTTCCAAGACGTTCAAAATATTTTGCAAAATTTGTAGGCATTGGTTCTGTCTTATAAAGCATCTAATTACAAATATCGCGTGTTTGTCATCACTTCTAAAGGCAACCCGTGTGGATGATCTACAGGGAAGTAGGTATTGCTTGCTTGGAAGTTGGTTCTGGTTTTGTACATCATGGAATCTTAAAGGCAAGCTAAGCAAATATATTACTTCCCTTTATAACAAGTGACACAACAGAAATATGCTTCGAATAGGAAAAATAAGAAGGCTATTTCCTATAAAATGTAATTTTAATTTCACATGTAGTACTATTATTAACTGAAAAGTGTCCGTGACAGATAGCCAAATCCAAAACAACTTTTCAGTAGTTAGACGTCGTGCATTTATGTTACTTTTACCTTCGTGGCAGGACATGTTGCATTTTTTTAAATACCTTTTGATCATACTAAAATTTATCTCTTTGGCTTACAACAAGGTTCTTGTGTCGAACTACATTTCAACAACATACCAGCGTTTATGTGACGAAAGATCGCTAAAAGGATAAAATATATAATGAGATATAACAAATATCGAATGTTGAAGACACAAGAACAGATTTAAGTGTATGCTCTGTACCTGATTACGACAGTAAATTTTTTTTACCTTTCTGAAATAAATTACCTGATTATTATGGAGGGTGTTTGGCATTACTTGACTAGGTTAGTGTTTCCATTGTGAACAGTTTGTTGCCACTTATTTTCTAGGAGGTCATAAAGCGTATCCCAAACAGCTCTAAATATATACTTTAGTAATGTTCAAAAAAAGAAGTAAAAAGATAGAAGTGTTACTTGAACTAGAGCTGTGGTAAGAGACTTCTTCACCCTTGAAATTAAATTATACGAATAATGGAGTACTCACAGGTCGTAGTGTGACTAATAATTCAGGATCCGGGTTTTTATTCTTTTAATCTATTATAAACTGTTTTGTTTTTTGGTGTGTGTAAGCTTTTGAATTTCAGCAGCCAAAACAATCCAAGATCCAGAAAAAACTCCATGAAATATCTTAATAGCAGAAGTTACGTGTGCCAGTCATCCGTTTAATGTGATACGACTATTGAAAGTATCGAGTTTATGTGGCTGTGTGGTGGTCGCTTGACATTGTGTTTTTCCAAATAGTAGACGTTATTTTTTTTGCCGAATTAAAAAGGGTTAAGATTAGTAATTTTATATATACAATGAACCTAATGCAGGAATACACGTCAAAAAGCATTTTACAATTTCTGATGAGTGAGTACTTTTTTTGAGGACTTAGTTGTGACCAAGAGATGCCATACTCAATCTTAGGTCCTGAATCTTTAGCAATATCTTCAAAGCTCTATATTTCAACAATAAACAAAATTCATTATAGAAAGATGTGAGAGATGTTAATAATAACTGTCATAAAATGCTTCAGAAAAAAATAAGATATTTATCACCATAAACAAAGAATTATACTCAACCTTCGCCTTTTCTCGAAGAATATTAGTGTCAACGGTGACATATTTCTATGCATAAGCCTCCCTTCCATGTTTATCATTAACATCTTCTTGATGGTGGGATCACAATGCATAGGAGATAGTCTGCTACTTCTTCTGGAGTTGCTATTTCTTGTGATGTTTTCTAGCCCTGTTCTTATCACATTTTGGCGAAGTGAATATGATGAAAATTGTAAAAAATTTGTTTAATTAGTACCAATTGATCATTCAAAGAAGGGGCACATGAAATATTCTTAAAACACAGCAACAAGTAAGACTTTCGAAAAAGGATTTGAGGTGAAAGATCTTATGGTTCTAGCAGTTGGGCAAAACCTGTTTATTAGGAGAGCTTATACCTTCAAAGAGTAACAAAATTTGGATATTGGTCGCAATCAAAAAAGAGAAAAACTATGTCTGATTATTGTATTTTATAGATTGGAGTTGGACTTATAGTGTTGCAGCAATTTGCAGGTGTGAACCCCATTGCAATTTATGCGCATTATATATTTATTTCTGCATGTTATCCCTAATAGAATATCTTTAAAACTAAAAGTTTGCAGATAACACTAATTATATGTTACTACCAGGTGCTCGAAGCCAATCCATGTAGCAAAAACAAAGAAATTGGTAGTCCTTCAAATATTAATCAAATAGGGAAAAGAAAAAAAGTCATGATTACCCCTTTGGAAGAACATACAATATCTCAGACCATAGTTAAAGTTAAAGAAGAGACTGCAGAATGTCCTGTAAGTACTAATGATTCTTGAGCTCTATCATTTAATAATATGAATGGCTGCTTTTGTCATCTAATATTTTCTCTTTGGATTTTTCCCTTGGTAATTAATGTGATTTTGATATGCAGTGTATGAGTTTTGTGCCCAAGCATACTGCTATAAGTCTTCGCATGGCCTCTACTTGCGATATGTACAAATTTGTGAATAAAGTTCGGTTAAAGAGCCCTATTTCACTTGCACACCCCTTTAGACGATGACATTAGAAATGTATTATTTCTCTTGAAAGCATTTGTAACTTTAGTTTATTTTTAACATATATAATATATCGTCTTTGTTCCAAATAACATGTACAATTTCTGGACTCAAACATAATATATATGTAAGTAACAAGAATTGTTAAAGTAGGAACCAAATGAATGATTTTGGCGACTGTGATGGGCGAAATGATGTGAGAATGCTTCAAGAAGCTGATGTAAGTAATAAAAAAAGTGGAATTAAAGAAATGCCAATGTACTTATCATAAGTATTCAGTTGTGATCAGGGGGTGGCGGCGCCGCCCATGGCTTAACCAGAAAAACGAGATTACAATGTAGTTTTTTTCAATTTTGAGAGTTTTTTTTAATGCCTCACATTTGAAACACAAATTGCTTTCGACTCACATATTGAAATCCAACTTTTAGCATTTTAAAACCTAAAAATTCTTCATCTTAAAGTTAAAATAATCGATTTTATTTGAATTTTTTTTCCTTGCTATTGTCAATTTTTTATACCCCTATTCAGTTTTCAACAGCCCTGTGATATGATTCGGTTTGCATACAATGCCAACGTACTTTTTGTTTTTATTATTTTAGTCATTGCACCAATACTTTGTACATCACTTATTAAGTTATTATGTATAATATATTTATTAAATTATAGTCCCCGTTTCAATTTATTTGTACACTATTGAGTTTTTAACTCTTTTTTACTAGACTTTTACCTTAAATTATTATTTTTGTGTTATGGAATACTTGATGAAAAATTATACTAGATGAAAATACATCTAAAACTCAACTCATACATATATTTTGCATCAAATATTATATAACACAACAATATTAATTTAAAATCAAAATTAAACTAAATAGACTTTAAAAGTAAATAGTGGATAAATAAATTAGGACAGAAAAAAGTATACGTTATCAATAACAGCTACTAACCTATTTTGAGTTTAGTTACTGACCATTGTATGGACTATGTACATATGTATACATTCACCTACGATACTAGATAACTACAAGAACAAAAATACTAATACCTTCCTTATCCACTTTTGTATTTCTCATGCCTGCATATTGAAAATTGTTTAATTTCTATTTGTAGGTCTAGATATTTATGTGAAATCTGCTTTTGCAAGACTTAGACGAGAAATACTAAACTTGCTAAATTTTCATAATTGATAACCTATATAATTGTACTGTACGCTAAAATTTCTTAATGCTGGAGTGTACATCGATACTTGAACTTCTCTATAAAGCCCACTTGTATGATTCATTACCAGTTTATCTAAACAATACACAACCATTATGATCGAGTCCATGCATATAAAAACCATGAAAAGAGTGGACAGTGGTGTTGGCTTTGGGTTAACATGTGACTTTTAAGGATTTGTTTTTGGTGTTGTTAATGCAGTTTTCACATGTACTAAATACCAAACCTCTATCTCTAACACTTTCGCTATATATTCTATTATGCGCGTGTCGCATACAAAGATTATCACCATTTTGAATCTGAACATTAGAGGTGACAAATCTTGCTCATTTTAATAAATATGAGTATATTTTTACCCCTTTTTGAAAAAGGATGAAGTATTTTTTGACCATTCATTATTATTGATAGGGTAAAAGGGTGCATATGTAAGAAACTAACTGGGCGCACATGTAATACTAATTAGGCTACTCAACGGATCCTTTATATTTATTTTTTTATCTACGACTTTCAAACAAGGATTTTATTTTTTATTTCTACGTTTTTATATATTTCTTTGCCGTTTTAGTTTACGCCCGTTTAGCCCGCCCGTTTGGCCCGTGCACCTTTAACCCCAGCATGTTTAGCCCGCCGCCCGTTTAACCCATCGCCCGTTTTACCGGCCGCTCGTGTCCGCCCGCCCGTCCATTTTGCCACCTCTGCTGAACATGCTTATAAATTTAACAACTTTTCATATTATTGCTCATTAAGATCATATGTGGGGGCGTAAGCAATAGTGGAGCTAGAAATTTTATTTTTTTTTGAGGTTCAAATATATGTAAGTTCATTTTGAGGCTGAAGTTATAAATTAGATATTAATTAGATGTACCTTATGTAAAAAGTCAACTTTTATACATGAGATATGAAATTATGGATGGCCAGGGCCTACTTGGTCCCAATGTGGTTCCGCCACTATGTGTAAGGTTTCTATTTGCGCATTACTGCGCATGATTATTAGCTCACCTGACATGAAGCTTTCGTTTAAGCTAAACTAAATACAATTCCCTATTAAGATTTGCTTTGGTATGACCACTAATAAAAGTAAAGGTCAGACGTTGTCTAAGATTGGTCTTTCTCTTCAGAGACCAATTTTCTCATATGATCAACTATATGTCGTTGTATAGAGGATCAAGACCAATAAGGTTTTGAAGGTTTTATGTTGTGAGATAGATATGGTAAGTTTACAAATTTTATCACTAATGTTGTGTATAAAGAAGCTTTATCGAATATCAAATAAAACTACATAATTTGTAATTGCAGATATATTATTAAGTCTTACTTTGTGTAATATTGTTTAATGCGTTTTAGGGATTTCTTAGACAAAATTCAAAACACTTTCTTGCATTTACCTTCATTTATTGTTTAACTTTATTACTAAACTTCAAATCTTTTTACACAATTCAATCAAGATTTTATGTTGTTTTCGGTGATGATGTTGTTTTGGAGACTATGAATCAATAGTGTTGTGTTCGATTGTTTTGCATAGATGAGGTATATCATAGAATATAAAACTTTTGAACATCAATAACTAGATAAACGAAACAATGTAAACGATACTTATAAGTCATACTCACCGATTTAATAATTTAAGTAATATAACAAAACGAAAATAATTTGACTAACATTTCTAATGTGTTTTACAAAAACTGAGGAAAAATATAGAATTTTTAAACCCCAATATTTAACTTAATAAAGATATGTAAATGATAATTAGACGTCATACCCGCCCATCGGGCGGGTTTTGCAACTAGTATATATATATATATATATATATATATATATATATATATATATATATATATATATATATATATATATATATATATATATATATATATATATATATATATATATATATGTATATATATATATATATATATATATATATATATATATGTATGTATATATATATATATATATATATATATATATATATATATATATATATATATATATATATATATATATATATATATATATATATATATATATATATATATGTATATATATATATATATATATATATATATATATATATATATATATATATATATATATGTATGTATATATATATATATATATATATATATATATATATATATATATATATATATATGTATATATATATATATATATATATATATATATATATATATATATATATATATATATATATATATATATATATATATACATATATATATATATATATATATATATATATATATATATATATATATATATATATATATATATATATATATATATATATATATATATATATATATATATATATATATATATATATATATATATATATATATATATATATATATATATATATATATATATATATATATATATATATATATATATATATATATATATATATATATATATATATATATATATATATATATATATATATATATATATATATATATATATATATATATATATATATATATATATATATATATATATATATATATATAATATATATATATAGGATGGAGTTATTCTACAAAAAATCTTACTACAAAAAATCTTATAATAAAAAGGATAGGGTGAATTGTGAGGTTGACATGTGTCATCCTTTCAAATTATTATTCCACATCATATAGTCATGTCATGTCATATAACTTTAAAAAAATTGATTTTTTTTGAAAATAATTTTCGAAATAAAAAAATTCGTAAAAAAGAAAATTTCGAAATTTTTTTTTTCAAATTTTTTTTTAGAAATTTTTTATTTGGAATTTTTTTTTCGAATTTTTTTTTTCGAAATTTTTTTTTTCAAAACTTTTTTTTTCGAAATAAAGTTTACATAGCAATAAAACATTTGAACATGTGACCATTATAAACCTAGAAAAATCATGAAACCCTCCCATATATATTATAGTCGTGGGCTATGAAGCTCAGTTTGGAGCTTATGGTTAACTTGGTTAGACTTGTAGTAGACTTGGTTAAAATCCTTAGATCTAGGTAAATCTCTTGAATATTTGTTAATGGACTTATTAGGCCAAATAAATAGTAACTAAGCCTATTAGGCCCATACATGTCAGATAAAACCATTAAGTTAGTCTTGTAATTTTAGTGGACTTAATAATGTAGTTAAGCCTATTTAGAAACCCTTGGCCTACTTAGATCTAATAAAATGGTTGACGGGCCTTGTAAGCCCAATAAGAATATAGAAAGCCCATTAGCTCACTTGACTTATTAAATATGCCCATTTAGTATTTTTAAACTTAAATAAACTTTTTGTTACTAAAAATATAACTTATAAAGTTTTCGGGCTAAAAATGTAATTTTATAAAGTCTAGGGATTAACACCATAACTTTTGTAACTTAATATGTCAACACATTAAAAGCACGGACTAAAGGTGTAAATACCCGAAAGTATAAAGGCTATGCATATACTGAGATTGTATAATTATTTAGGCAGTTGATTGTGTCGTGAGCATTACGTTGGATTACCTGTGATGTATTGTTCTACTACTACTGAGGCGAGTTCATGGCCCCACACTATATATTGACAAACTTTTAAACCTTTTATGGGGAAAAAACATGCAACATATTTTATGGACATAAACTGAACTACGCTAAACTTTGATTACATTTGCCTATTGTAGAATGCCTCACTTACCCGTGAACTGAAACTGTTAAAATTATTGAATTGCCTAAATGTTATAAATATATCTATTTGGGACTGACCATCCCCATCTAGGTAAGTAGCTCTCCAGGACAACAGATGTTTATCACGTCGGAACATTGTATTGGGTGCATTTTTATTAATGCGAAGGGTCCTTATTTGTTGAGGGCTTAACGAGTTAAGTGTCAGTTTCTGGAAATAGGAAATGTAGTTCCCTTTAAGTATTGATGTTATGTGCATTACTACTTCAGTGAATGTTTACTGTCCAATCTTACTTTATTAAACCTTTGAATTCACCAACTTTTTGTTGACTCTCAAAGCATGTTTTTCTTAGGAAACTAAAGCAGGTATTTGATGTGCATGTAGTCAAGCATCATGATAGGCAGCATTTATAGAGCTCGTCTGGGGTTTTATAAACTTGGGAATAAACAAACTGTTGAATAATGATTAAGACAATTTTTATGACATTTGCACTCTGGGTCATGTAATATTTGATTTGATAATCTTTTATTTGTTGCTCTACATATTGTCTGCTGTTGATCCACCTACGCGACACCGAATTATTATTTCCGCTGCATTTAACCTATTTGGGGGTGTCACAGAATGGTATCAGAGTGACAGTTATAGAGAACCAGACCAAAAAGTAAATAAATATAAAAATAAAAATTTTATATACACTGGACTATAACTGCTTAAAAATCTTTTGGGATTTTCGGGACTAGAATAGTTGAGCATGTAGAATGTAGAGGATACATTTATTATGTGGACTAAGTGTGCATTGATTATTAACATCCGGTTGATTAATCTTATAAGTATTAAGGTAACCTTTAACTTGCGATGTTAAACGACACTATTATATAATTTACAACTATGATTTTGAAAACTTTTTAACTTGAGTAAGCTTATACTTACGTCAATTAAAATGATATTATTTCCAGATCCACCATGACTTCGCCAGCTGCATCTCCCGCTGCTTTATCACCGACTACTACCAGGATGGTTGTCGGCCAGCGAGTCTGATGACAGTCATCCAGCCGGAGATACCGCACTTATCGATTCTCTCATTGTCTATCCACTTGTTACACCTGTATCCCTTACTGGGGAGGAGGATCAGATGACTTTCGCCCTACCACCTCTACCAATAGCTTCCTCTCTTCAGGGCTATGCTCTCGGGTCTCTGCCACCTTGTAAGAGGAGGTATGAGGCTCTTCCCGACTCTACTTTTGAGATCGGAGAGGGCTCCGAGGCGGGACGTGTTGACCCCGTCCAAGCCCAGATTGCTGCCTTGACCGCACGCCAGGCTCAGGATATAGCAGATATCCACACTCAGTTGTCAGCTAGACAGGTTGGACGCTCTGTTCTACAGGATCCTTAGGACCTACTTTCATGGACCGTTAGTTCTGAGGCTCACGCTGCTTGGGGAGCATGGTCTATGTCCTATCACTCCCTGTAGTGGCTGATAGAGGAGAATGATTTTCTCTGTCAGCAGTACGAGATCCATACCGCTCTCATGACCATTGTAACACCCCATTTTGGTAAATGGAATTTCACGCGTGATTATGGCGTGTCATCAGAGCATACAAGGATAAATGTCTTAAACATTACATGACCATAAAGGAAATACCGGAAACAAACATCTGTACCCCAAAGTATAAGCTCATCACACACAAACATAAGTACTGTAAAGGAAAAGGACTAAACAATGTCCATGGAAACAAGTAGCAAAATGTGTGATGATAAGTATAAAGTGATTAAGGCTAGAAAGTTTCCAATCAATATGCACGTACGCTTAGACTCTACGAGCGTCCCTGAGTACCTGCCGTTTCGGGAACATGAAAGGAAAACGGCTGAGCATAACGCTCAGTGCACGGATATACAAGCATAGAATGAATAATATAAGCATATACAACATATAGCAGGGGAAACTGTTTAACATGTTAACCATTAAGCCAATATAGGTCATGAAATATCAACGTGCATGAATACTAGGAGGGGTGACCTCATCATGGAATTAGAGGGGTTTCCTCTAATTAATATAAGTTTGGGTAGGAGGGATCAACTCCTTGTGAACGATGCAAGGCACACACCACATTCACTTGAATAATCTGTTAAAAACATGTAACCTAGGATGCACCCATACGCCCCACATGATAACATAATAATATGGCCAAAAGCTGAAAGGGACGCCAAGAGCTATCACTCCGCCGTGGTGAAGTCATAACACTGGTGCCTCCAGTGTGGTTATGGTACCTCTATAACTAGGTGAAACTGGTCATGCATGTATATGGCTTAGGCATTTAAACTAAACATAAGCAAATCAAAACATATAACACATATACTGGGAAAACAGTTGGCTGCATACGGGGAATCCTAATAAGGAAAGAATGTCCATACTGAAAGGACGGAGAATCCGTATCTTATGTCCAGTGAACGAAGAAGACGAACGGAAGAGAGTCCTACTTCGATCTCACTAATGCTACATAAATAGTGTACGTGTATAAGTATTATGATTACTGAGTATGTAACTTTATATCGTGTCTTAGCTTGTTTTATATGTTCATGTCTTGTTTTACTGATTTTAATGTTATACTGTGTTTATCATGTATTCTGGATATTCTGTTTAAGTATTACCTGTATTTCTTGTATTATTATACTTGTTGTGTAATAATAAGTAACTTTCTAAAAATAGCAGGTTTCCTAAAATAGAAAGTTTACAAAAATAGAAGGTTTCCAAAAATAGAAAGTTTCCAAAAATAGATTAACTGCTTAAAATAGATAAGTTTCTAAATTTAGAAAGTTTCTAAAATAGTAAGTTTCCTCAAATAGAAAGTTTCCATAATTAGAATTAAGTTGGATTAATAATCTAATTAGATAAGCTTAAGTTTTACTAATTAAATATACTAAGTCAGGTGCTTAATAGTATAGTTTATTAATTATAATATGTTAATCAAATAATCTATATGTTATAGGATTTAATTAAATATAGTCATGATTTAATTAAATTAAAGTGTATATAATACTTAGGTTAAAACCTGTATTAATATTTATATTAATACAACCTAAGTCATGGAAATTAATTAATTATATGTCATGTTTTAATAATTAATTAATTACTATAGTCTAAATTACATAATTAAATACTTAGGTTAAAATCATGTATCATTAAATATTAATAATAAACCTAAGTCCATGTTTTAATTAAATTAATTATGTGCCATGTTAAATTAATTTAATTAACTTGTAAATAAATAAACTTGTAAAAATAAACCGAACCCATGTATTATTTTTATTAAACATGTCGTGAACCGGACCCGTGAACCCATGAACCAGTCGAACCAAAACCCCACCGAAAACAGTGGCAAACCGGACTAAGCCGGTTGCCCATGCTCTCAACAAAACTGCCACCGGATGTAGCCGGTGGTCCTCCCCTTCTCAGCCCAGCCGCTGACCACCCAAGAGTTCCCACTGGCAGTAGCCAGTGGTCCCCCTGCTGCCTGCGGTGGGTTCCCCCTGCTTACCAAAAATAGCCACCGGTAGTTTCCGGTGGTGGGGTTGTGGCTGCCGAGACCAACCGAACCACAAGGACACCCCCGATGCGAGTCGGGGTGCCTTGCCCTTGTTGCCGACCGAACACCAACACCACCGAGACCTTTGTCTCATGTGGTGATGCGAACCAAATGACACCGAGAGTCGTGAGACTCTCGGTTTGTGTGGCAGCCGAACACCGAACCCGAAAACACCCTTATATTATTTACCCACCATGGTTTTACTTGTTTTAATTCTTGTGTTTTTAAACCCCATGATCATACATGCATAAAATATAAAAAGAAAATAAAAAGAAAGGTTTTCGGATTAGCAAAACGCGTGGAATCAATAGATCTTGAATACACGAACACGTTCTTGTGATTTCTTAAATCAAAATCAACCAATCACCCTTGTTTTGGTGATGTAGCCGCCAGCCTAAAGAACAAGGAGGAGGGTTTTAGGGTTTTTACCTTTCTAAAATTTTACTGTGAATGAATAATGTTTACATTATTTGTTTACTTAATAAAACAAATGGCTGGGGCCCTCCTTCTTTGTGTGTCGCGGCTACCTGGGCCCACCAAGGGAAACCCATAGCTATTTCGTGTTCTAATATATTACGTGTTCGTGTGCTTGTATTTACGTTTCGTTATTAATTAATATTCGTGTTATTATATATACTTGTATGTAGTCGTAATAATAATGACGTAAATACATAATTATACGTTCGTTATTCTTACGTTCATGATTTCATGTTCGTGATTTAATTATTATCTATAATAATTATCATGCATTATTACATACTTAATACTTATCGTGTAATAACACGTACGTAGTTCTTGTAATTTATGTTCGTGAAACGTATTCATGTTATAAAAGGAAAGTTTTAATCATGTACGTACGATTATAAGTGTACTGTTCATGGTAAAAGCATGCGGGTTTTACAACTCTTCCCCCTAAAAAGAATAATTCGTCCCCGAATTATAGATAAAGTAAACTGAAAAAGAGGAACATACCCGAATTCAAAACTTGAAATGAGGGTAAGAAGTCCGGATAGACTCCTCGGTTTCCCAAGTGGCTTCCCGCTCGGTATGATCCCTCCAAAGGACTTTACGAATGGGATCGTCTTCCTCCTCATGACCCGTTCTTGTCTGTCAAGAACTCGTTGGGTTCCTCTATGAAGGTAAGATCTTCACGTATCTGTTCCAGTGGATACTTAACCATGTGTAGGGGATGATACTTGTACCCTCTGAGTAAGGACACATGGAAAACGTCGTGAACGCGGGAAAGCTGCGGAGGTAACGCTAAACGATAAGATACTTCACCGACTCGCTCATTGACATCAAACGGTCCGATGAATCGAGGAGTAAGCTTCCCTTTGATTCCAAAATGCTTAAGGCCACGTGTCGGTGATACCTTAAGAAAGATGTGATCTCCTACATTAAAATGCAATTCCCTACGATGTTTGTCGGCATAACTCTTCTGACGTGATCGTGCTTCTTGCAATTTCTGCTTAGCTACAACGACCTTCTCGTTGGTCAACTCTATCTTTTCTGGTCCTTCAAGTGTTCGCTCACCAACCTGATCCCAGCAGATTGGGGCGCGACACTTTCTGCCATACAACATCTCAAATGGAGCAAACTTAATGCTGGCGTGCCAACTGTTGTTGTATGCAAACTCTACCAAACAGATGTAATCGTCCCAGTCTCCTGTCCATTCCAACGCACATGACTTCAACATGTCTTCTAATGTCTGAATGATTTGCTCCGATTTCCCGTTTGTTTGAGGATGAAAAGCCGTGCTAAGCTTAAGTTTTATACCCCAAGCTTTCTGCAGACTCTTCCAGAATCGCGAAGTGAAACGAGGATCTCTATCCGAGACGATGCTGGATGGAGCACCATGAAGTCTCATGATCTCCTTCTTGTAAGTATCGGCGAGTTTACTGACCGAATCCTCCTTGCAGATCGGTAAGAAATGAGCTGACTTAGTAAGTCGATCAACGATAACCCAAATCGCATCGTGCCTCCTCTTTGTCTGCGGAAGACTAGTAAAAAAATCCATGGTGATCTTGTCCCACTTCCACTTCGGAATATCTAACGGTTGTAGAAGACCGCCAGATCGCTGATGCTCGATCTTAACCTGCTGGCAGGTAAGACATTTGGAGACGTAAGTCGCAACATCCTGTTTCATACCACTCCAGCAAAAGTATTGCTTGATGTCGTGGTACATCTTGGTCTAACCAGGATGAATGGAGAATGGGGAGCTATGAGCCTCAGCTAACAATGCTTCCCAGAGTGCTTGATCATCAGGAACACAAAGTCTCGTGCCCTTCCATAAGATACTGTCTTCGTCTACACGAAATTCTGTCTGCTTCTCTAAGTTCTTAATTATCGCCCAAAATTCACCATCATCCTTCTGAGCTTCCTTGATCCTAGCGAGTAACTCAGGTTCCACTCTAAGATTAGCCCAGTAACCGTGTTGTCCACTGATATGATGGTTTTTGGCATATGTGTACTCAATCGTTGTCGGTATCTAATCGAATTGATCACGGTTTAAGGTGGAATTATTATAATTGGTCACTAAAAGGGGGAGATTTTGTTTAGCTATTTCTATGGTAGATTTAATGCTAAGCATATAAAAATAAAAGAGAGAAATCTAACCTTGATTGGTGGGAAAAGGAAATTTAAAAATTTACTTGAAACAAAAAGGGAAACTTAAAACTGTCGGAATACACACCGTCGGAATACTGTCGGAATCCTTGTCGAAAAAATCCGTCGGAATGCTCCATCGGAACACGATCGGAATGTATGGTTACCACTACTATCCGAATAACGAAAACCCAATTCTATCGGAATAATTATGGGGAAACACGTCGAAATATCTGATCACCTCTACTTTCGGAATACCGATCGGAATACAAAACCCTTTTCCGATAGAAGTGTCGGAAAAACTGCCGGAAAGGGAAAACCCTTTTCCGATGCAAACAGTCGGAATATCTGTCGGAAAGGGTAAACCCTTTTCCGATGGAATGTAACACGTAATAAGCTAAACGAATAAGCTCCTTTTTAATAAGCCCAATCCGACACTTAACCAAATCAATAATGAAAGAACTAAATAAGCACGAATAAGAAACTTTCAAACTCTAAATAAGAAAACTTATTAAAACAAACTTTAGAAAGACTAAACTTTTAAGAAAACTTAAATAAAATAAGCTAAACACGAAATAAGCCAAGAAGCATAATAAGCTAAAAGCTTAAACCGTATAAGAACTTTGATATGAACAAAAAGATAAACTTTTTAATCACACAAACATCAAGATGAAACAAGATCTATGATTATTTCGAATCAAAAGCAAATCAAAATCAAGAAAGGTAGAAAAAGATTAATGATGAAAAGCTTAAACTTGAATTTGTAGATTAATGATTCCAAATACAAGATTAAATGAAAGCTTAAAACTTGAAAGAAAAGATGAAGAAATCTAGAGAGAGAAAGTAGAATCACCTACTTCTCTCTAAAGATATGAAAAACTAAGAAAATGAAAAATGACAATCTAACTAACTCCCTCCTAATGAAGCATTATTAGGGTATTTATAGGAGAAGGGAGTTGGTAGGATGCTTCCTTCCTTCTTCCTTTTGTCTTCTCGTCTTTTTAAATGACTCGTATTTCTCGACTTTGTCTCGGGATTAGCCGAATGATAATATGAACTTGTCTTCTAATTTCTTCATTTAGTTGACTTGGTTCTTCGACTTTGTCAAACTTCCGTCTTTAGACTTTTTTTTCGATAAATCTTCAGAATAGGCCTTTGACTTCCGTTCTTCTTGCACGTTTGATCTTTTGACTTCGTCTTTTGTCTTTTTCTTCGATAAAAGCCCGTGAAAGCCCGTGTTTTCTTCCTTTTTCATATTTTTGTCCTAAAACACAATAAAAACACAAACCACACATAATTCCGACTTTTACGACATAAAATATACGTTTTGGTCTTGTTATTATTAGAAATAAGTGGTAAAAGGATAAGTGTTTTCACACTTATTAAATCCCCTACACTTGACCATTGCAATGCCCTCATGAAATGCATTAATTTCAAAGCACGGTTTACATTTTTCATCATAACTAACCTACCTTGGCCTTTATTAAATGCTAAACACTAAGGAAACTAAAAACATAGAAATATATACAAAATGCTTGAAGGAAGAACAAGTAAAGAGATCGAAGACTTACATTAGGGCTTTTGTTGTCATGAATGTTTATCACCCTCAAGTTTCATGTTCCCCATACCAAGCTTATAAACGAGATCATTGATATTATAAGTTAGTAAGATAACACAAACTCATGTGGCCCAATTATTCGCTTAGACTCCCTTATTCCTAGGTGTATCTCTTATATTTTATTGTTGTCTTGAATGATCACGAGGATGCATTGTTGACTTATTTCGATAACTTATTTAGGCTGAAAATAAAGTAGGACGATTTAATCAATAGTTAGCTAAAGGACAAAATCTTTTAAAACTGCTTCTCGGGACCTCATAAAGTTCATATCTTGGCATAACTCGCTTCAGGATTTGAGACCTTTCTCGGACCGATATTTGGCAGTGACTTCGTACTTCGAATCTTGAGAGACGTTCTTGAAATAATGGTCTTCTCTTCATAATAGGAATTTCTTCACTTGAAGTTTTTGAGAGATTCTTCATACTTGGACCACGACTTCTTCATTTTTCTCCAATCTTTATTTTAGATTTTGATATACAACGATCCGCCTCCTTTTAGGACTTGGATTTATTTATCCTCATACCTTGCTAGGGTCTTTTCAGATAGACTTCTCCATGATCTTTAGGGGAGTATTTGCTTTTCGTCATGTGTCTCGATCCTTCATATTGATTTTTGATAAATGATTCTTCACATCACTTTGGATCTTTAGCAACAAAATGTAGCCCTCATGCCTTGTTAGGGCCTTTTCAGACTCTCCAATCTTCGCATCCCGCTTCAATAAGTTATGCCTTGGCTATGAACTCTAATTAATATCGAGCAACTTTTAAACGATCTTGTGCTAGAAGCTAAGTAACTTTTCAAATCGTACGACCTTATTTATTGCAATTAAATTTATTAACAAGCGATGGGAGAAAAAGCTCATAATTAACTCACATAAATTCATGAAAGAATACCAAACTTATAATTGACTCTATCATCTCTCGTTCTCCACAATTTAAAATCTCAAGGAATGAGACTCGTGGATGCTTAGCCTATTAAATCAGAGTTTTGGGTTTTCAAGTCATCTATAGGATCTTGCAACTTCTTAGACTTTTTCAAGTTTAGAATTCGCATTTTAAAGCTCCTTTGATAAACGACTTTCTAGGATCAATTATAGGAACTTGCGAAAAGTTCTTGTTCTTAACCAGTAAGAGTTAAGACTTTCGCGTTTTAAAGTTCCCTATATAAAAGCCTAGCAAAACTTGACTTAAACAAGTTAAGGATACTAGAAAGAGTAAACTTAGATAAGTAAACTCAGGTTGAGTCAAAAGATTCATGACGGGCCTAATATATCAACGACATCAAAATTTGTTAAAACCATTTTATTTAACTTTAACTTTCTCTTTTGACTTTTTTTAAATGAAATATATACATACGATGCGATAACAAAAGGAAAGAACATAAAGAAGAATAAATGAAAAATACTACTAGGAAAAAATAGATCAAAAATTTTGAAAAATGTCGAAAAATTAGATTTTCCGGTTAAAATGAGGACAATTTAATGGAAAAGCCCACTTAACTTCGATAGAAGTCCCCCTACACTTGATATAAACATTGTCCTTAATGTTTAAGCATGTGGGAGTAAACTCCCCTACACTTAGGACATTGTGCACGTTGTTTAAATCTTGCGAAGGAAGAGACAACGATAGTGATTTCAGTGTGAACATATAAGATATGAAATAGTGAATCACGACAGTTTAGGATAGATACGGGAAGACGGGTACACGGGATCACGGTTCGTCAAATATCATCAAAAGTGCTCTTTGAAGCTTTAATCCCTGCACATCATAAGAAACAAGACAACAAATCCTATGTAGCTCCCCTACACTTATTATGAAAACGGGTAAAAAGGATAGATCATCGGGTTGCCTCCCGAGAAGCGCTTGTTTTTGTTAACCGAGTCACGAGCCTGAATCGACCCAGAACTAATTCAAGGGAAACGTGGTGAGGGATGGAATCATCTCATGAGAGTTGTCCTCACCAAAGTACAACTTAACACGCTGGCCATTCACTTTGAAATATGGCCCATTTGGTTGCGATAACTCAACGGTGCCATAAGGGAAGACTTTGGCGACGGTGAATGGACCAGACCAACGGCTCTTAAGCTTGCCCGAAAAGATTTTCAACTGAGAGTTAAAGAGTAAAACTTGATCACCAATTTTGAACTCTCGATTTTTGATCTTAGAATCATGAATGAGCTTGGTTTTCTCCTTGTAGATCAATGAATTTTCATAAGCTTCATTCCTCAGTTCATTAAGTTCATTAAGTTTGATTGTCCTAAGATCACCGGCTTTGTTGATATCAAAATTAGCCCATTTCAAGGCCCAATAAGCCTTATGCTCCAACTCAATGGAGAGGTGGCATGCCTTTCCGTACACAAGACGATATGGAGTGCAACCAATAAGTGTCTTATATGCGGTACGGAAAGCCCACAAAGTATCATCTAACTTATCGGCCCATGAGGCACGGTGCTCTCCCACAGTACGCTCTAAGTTTCTCTTAAGTCTACGGTTTGAAATCTCGGCTTGACCATTTGTTTGTGGATGATATGCGGTGGAAAGACGATGATTGACACCGTACTTAGCCATGACTCGAGCAAATTGATCATTGCAAATATGAGTCCCGCGGTCACTAATGATAGCACGAGGAACACCGAATCGAGCAAACAGTTGTTTCAAAAAGTTAACAACCACCCTCGCATCATTCGTAGGTAAAGCCTTTGCTTCAACCCATTTAGATACGTAGTCAACGACTACGAGGATGTACTTGTTCCCTTTGGATGATGGAAATGGCCCCATAAAGTCGATGCCCCATACGTCAAAGATTTCACATTCTTGGATGAAATATTGAGGCATCTCATCTTTATGTGTGATCTTGCCTTGTCGTTGGCAAGCATCACAATGCTTAACCATTTCGTGTGCATCACGATAAATTGTGGGCCAATAAAATCCAAAATCGAAAACTTTCTTCGCGGTGTAATTGGGACCAAAGTGACCACCGATTGGTCCATTATGGAAAGCTTCCAAGATTAGTAAAGCTGCGGGCCCGTCAACACATCGACGAAGGATCAAGTCAACACATTTTTTGAAGAGATAAGGGTCGTCCCAATAGTAAGTTTTCACATCCTTGAAAAATTTCTTCTTTTACTGGGACGATAACCCTTTGATGAGAATTCCACCCGCCAAGTAGTTTGCAAAGTCCGCAAACCATGGGGTCTCATCAAGATTGGAGTTAATAGACATCAAGGCCTCAAGGGGAAAAGATTCATTAATCTCTTGATTTGGGAGCTCCCCTTGATAAGGATCCTCGAGTCTACTAAGATGATCCGCGGCTAGGTTTTTCGCTCCCTTTTTTCACGAATTTCAATTTTGAATTCTTGAAGGCGTAAAACCCAACGGAGAAGTCTTGGTTTTTGAATCTTGTTTTGTTAACAAGTACTTCAACGCGGAATGATCGGTATACACAATGGTGGTGGAAAGGACAAGATAGGGGCGAAATTTTTCAAAAGCATATACAACGGCTAAAAGCACTTTTTCGATTGTGGTATAATGCAATTGAGCTCCCGTCATTGTCTTGCTAGCGTAATGGATTGGTTGGAAATGTTTGTTGATTCTTTGTCCTAAAACAGCTCCAATAGCAAAATCGCTAGCATCACACATCAATTCAAAAGGTAACTCCCAGTTGGGGGTAACAAAGACCGGTGCCTTAGTTCTTAAGAAGATTGAAAGATTCGATACACTCTTTAGAAAAGATAAAAGGAGTATCTTTTTCCAAGAGGTGGGTCATCGGGCGAGCGATCTTAGAAAAATCTTGAATGAATCGACGATAGAAGCCCGCATGACCAAGAAAACTTCTCACACCCTTCACGGTTGAAGGAGGAGGTAATTTAGCAATAACATCAACTTTAGCACGTCGACTTCAAGACTGGCTTTGGAAATTTTATGACCAAGAACAATACCTTCTTTTACCATAAAATGGAAATTTTCCCAATTAAGAACGAGACGAGTGTCTTCACACCGTTTGAGCATACGTTCTAAATTGGCAAGGCAAGTAGAGAAAGAATCACTATAGACCGAGAAATCATCCATAAAGACTTCCATAGTTTCTTCAACCATGTCATGGAATATAGCCATCATACACCTTTGGAAAGTCCTGGGAGCATTGCATAAGCCGAAAGGCATTCTTTTGTAAGCAAATGTTCCATAAGGACAAGTGAATGTGGTTTTCTCTTGGTCTTTTGGGTCGATGGGAATTTGAAAATACCCGGAGAAACCGTCTAAGAAGCAATAATAGTTATTACCCGCTAAACGCTCGAGCATTTGATCCATGAAAGGAAGAGGAAAATGATCCTTACGAGTAGCGTCATTGAGCTTGCGATAGTCTATGCAAACTCGCCAACCGGTGACAAGTCGAGTAAGAATCAACTCGTTGTTTTCATTGGGAACAACAATTATTCCGCCTTTCTTAGGCACACAATAGACGGGACTAACCCATGGCAAATCCGAAATAGGGTAAATCATTCCGGCATCTAGAAGTTTGATAACTTCTTTCTTAATGACTTCATGAATTTTTGGATTAACCCTTCTTTGATTTTAGATTGGGGGTTTAAAGTCATCTTCCAAAAGAATTTTATGAGTGAAAAAGTTAGGATCAATTCCGCGGATGTTGGAGATTTTCCAAGCAATTGCTTTCTTATGATTTTTAAGCACTTCGATAAGTTGAGATTTTTCATCCTCGTGTAAGTCCTTTGCAATGATGACGGGTAACTTCTTACTGTCTTCTAGGAACACGTATTCGAGATGAGACGGTAAATCCTTAAGCTCTAAATCCGGAGGATTGTCAATGGAAGGCTTAGTCAAATTCGGATCATCGTTTATGATTTCCATAGGAGAAGGTGGAGAAATATGGTCCTCATTGAGAAGTTTCTCAATGGTACAAATGTCTTCATCCCAATCAGAGGGAGAATCGTCATATTTCAAGTCTACATCCTCTAAACTTGTTTCAAATTCTTTCAAAAGGAAGTCACTTTTTCCAAATGGAGTCAATGATGGAGTCAATGATGGAGTCAATGATGGAGCAATAGAGGCAACGGTCTCAACAATGGGTAGAGAAGAAAAACCACTTTTACAAGCGTCTTTGAAATGTTCTTCACAAGCCTCATCAAGTACGTCAATGAAATTAACGGTCTCGTGTTCATAAGGTTGTTTAGAAAGTTTACCCATGTTGAAGATGGTTTTGTCATCACCAACTCTCATGATTAATTCGCCCGCGGCTACATCAATAAGAGTGCGACGGGTCCTCAAGAATGGATGTCCAACGATTAATGGAACACGAGGATCCATCTCGTAGTCAACGACAACAAAATCCGCCGGAAAGGTGAATTTGTCGACACCGACGAAGACATCTTCGGCTATCCCCACCGGATAAACAACCGTACGGTTAGCTAATTCCAATGTCATTCGTGTGGGGACTAGCTCGGGTAGAGATAATTGTTTCCAAATGCTTAAAGGCATTAAGTTGATACTAGCACCTAGATCGGCTAGGGCCATACAATTCTCTACCCCGGGGAAGTTGTAAGGAATGAGAAAGCGACCCAGATCACCAAGTTTGGTTGGTAGTTTTCTTAATAGAAACACGGAGCAATTCTCATTAAGTTGGGTCTGAGCAATATCAAGGAGTTTTTCCTTGTCACTGAGAAGATCTTTGAACATTTTATCATATTTAGGCATGTGAGCGAGAGCCTCAGTAAAGGAGATGTTGAAATTCAATTGTTTAAACATTTTAAGAAAGTTAGAAACTTGAATATCATCCTTGTTCTTCAACTTCTGTTTCCTCAACCTTGAAGGGTAAGGTATATCGGGTTGAGATGAAGGCTTTGGAATGGAATTCTCACTCACATCCTTGGGTGGTGGAGGGGTAGAAGTAGAAGGTGGAGGAATTGGTGAAGGGGGCTCGTTATCCTTTGTCACAATCACCAGAGTAGGTTTAGGAATCTCGGGCTCCTTATAACCTTTTCCACTTCGGGTGGTGATTGCTTTCATCTCCCCTCTTGGATTAGCAACGGTGTTACTCGGAAGAGAACCCGAACCAGAGGGTTGACTACTTAGGAAGAAACTAGCCATCATATCCCTTAAGTCATTCGTTTGACTGCTTAAAGAGTTTCGCATATCATTCCTAAGCTCGACTCGAAGATCATTCCCTTGTTTCGCCATGTCACCTTTCAAGTTGATAATTTGGCTCTAAAGATTCTTCACCAGCGCGCCATTAGTCCTCATGTACGTTTCAATCTCTTGATTATATCTCATGGGTTGGTTGGGATGGGGAACTTGGTAAGCGGGTGGTTGATAAGTGGTTTGTTGATAAACTTATTTCCTTGAGGTGGATATGGGTTTCTTTGGGTTTGATATTGATTAGGAGCTCGAGTTTGGTTTTGATTGTTGCGATTAAAGTTGTTTTGGTTTTGAGGAGGAAAAATGGGTGGTGAAAGGAAGTTGTTTGAACGATAACTTAGAAAATTACGGTCACCTTGAGGACGAGCTTGATAGCCTCCCGTGGAAAAGTTACCGTTAGCCGCATACACGTTTTCCGGATTTTCATGAGTAGAAGGACAATTAGTGTATGAATGAGAACCACCACAAATCTCACAAGAAGTTTCTACAACTTTAGCTTGTTGAAATTGGTTCGTAGCCATGGTTAAGAAGTTTTTGTTCATCTCGGCTATTTGGCGGGTAAGTTCGGTTATCTCGGGGTTTGATGAAGTAGAAGAAACATTGGCCCTCGGGGTATTTCTTGAAGATGCGGATAAATCCCAATTTTTGTGGTGAGTGGTCATGTTCTCTATAAGCTCTCTACACTCCTCAGGTCTTCTCTTCATGAATGTAACACCGGCGGCAGCATTAATCGTATCACGATCACGAAAAGTTAAACCATTGTAGAAAGTATCAATCAAAGTGACGGGGAGCATATTATGGTTCGGACAACGATCGATCAGGACATTATAACGTTCCCAAGCATCAAAAAGCGACTCATCAGGTTCTTGAGTGAAACCACTGATTTGATTGCGAAGACTAGTTACCATGAATGGGGGAAAGTAGCGCGACAAAATATTTTGAGTCATTTCATCCCATGTATGAATTAAGTATTTTGGAAGACGATCAAACCATTTTTTGGCATGGTGGGATAAAGTGTGTGGAAAAAGATGAAGGCGAAGAAAATCCATGGAAACACCAGGCAATTTCATGCTTTGAGTGACGGTTATGAATTTATCGAGATGTTTGTTGGCATCGTCATCCGGTTATCCGCGAAATGGACAAGCGTTTCAAACTTGTTGGATCATGTGATGCTTCAACGAAAATTCAGGAGCCGTGATTTGCATCGGCGTAATCGGTCCTCCACGTCCGTTCATAGTCGGTTGACATAGCTCCTCCATCGTACGAAGGTCGGGTTGAGGGACATGGTTGTTGTTGTTATTGTTGTTATTATTCAAATTGGGGTGAGGTGGGTTGTTATTATTATTATGCACACCGGCCATATCTAAGTCTCTACGAGTCTCAGGCTAAGAATAAGACGTAGATCGAGTACGCATACACTAAAATGAATTACAATATTTTTGGTTTTTTATATTTTTTATCTTTTTTGGATTTTTGAAAAGTTTATATTTTTTAGGAGTTTTTGGAAATTTTTATGCTTGAAAAGAACGTTCCCAAAAGAACGGATCCCAAAATCCAATTTTTCTCACTAAAAACCGTTAATCTTTACGAAAAGAGCCGGCAGCGGCGCCATTTGATATAATGGTTTTGCATATGTGTACTCAATCGTTCTCGGTATCTAATCGAATTTATCACAGTTTAAGGTAGAATTATTGTAATTGGTCACTAAAGGGGGAGCTTTTGTTTAGCTATTTCTATGGTAGATTAAAAGCTAAGCATATAAAAATAAAAGAGAGAAATCTAACCTTGATTGGCGAGAAAAGGAAATTTAAAAATTTACTTGAAACAAAAAGGGAAACTTAAAAGTGTCAGAATACACACCGTCGGTATACTGTCGGAATCCTTGTCGGAAAAATCCGTCAGAATGCTCCGTCAGAACACGATCGGAATGTATGATTACCACTACCATCGGAATAACGAAAACCCAATTCTATCGGAATGATCACCTCTACTATCGTAATACCGATCGGAATACAAAACCCTTTTCCGATAGAAGTGTCGGAAAAACTATCGGAAAGGGAAAACCCTTTTCCGATGCAAACAGTCAGAATATCCGTCGGAAAGGGTAAACCCTTTTCCGATGGAATGTAACACGTAATAAGCAAAACGAATAAGCTCCTTTTTAATAAGCACAATCCGACACTTAACCAAATCAATAATGAAAGAACTAAATAGCACGAATAAGAAACTTTCAAAATCTAAATAAGCAAACTTATTAAAACAAACTTTAAAAAGACTAAACTTTTAAGAAAACTTAAAAGAAAAAAATCTAAACACGAAATAAGCCAAGAAGCATAATAAGCTAAAAGCTTAAACCGTATAAGAACTTTGATATGAACAAAAAGATAAACTTTTTAATCACACAAACATCAAGATGAAACAAGATCTATGATTATTTCGAATCAAAAGCAAATCAAAATCAAGAAAGGTAGAAAAAGATTAATGATGGAAAGCTTAAACTTGAATTTGTAGATTAATGATTCCAAATACAAGATTAAATGAAAGCTTAAAACTTGAACGAAAAGATGAAGAAATCTAGAGAGAGAAAGTAGAATCACCTACTTCTCTCTAAAGATATGAAAAACTAAGAGAATGAAAAATGACAATCTAACTAACACCCTCCTAATGAAGCATTAGGAGGGTATTTTTAGGAGAAGGGAGTTGGTAGGATGCTTCCTTCCTTCTTCCTTTTGTCTTCTCGTCTTTTTAAATGACTCGTCTTTCTCGACTTTTTCTCGGGATTAGTCGAATGATAATATGAACTCGTCTTCTAATTTCTTCATTTAGTTGACTTGGTTCTTCGACTTTGTCAAACTTTCGTCTTTAGACTTTTTCTTCGATAAATCTTCAGAATAGGCCTTTGACTTCCGTTCTTCTTGCACGTTTGATCTTTTGACTTCGTCTTTTGTCTTTTTCTTCGATAAAAGGCCGTGAAAGCCCGTGTTTTCTTCCTTTTTCATATTTTTGTCCTAAAACACAATAAAAACACAAACCACGCATAATTCTGACTTTTACGACATAAAATATATGTTTTGGTCTTGTTATTATTAGAAATAAGTGATAAAAGGTTAAGTGTTTTCACACTTATTATCCACGTACCATTATCACGATATCTAGTCGCTCTAAGTCTCTTATAATTTCCTCCTCAATTTTAATGCCGTCTATCATACCGAACTTTCTACTAAGTGCATCTGCCACTACATTCGCCTTGCCGGGATGATACTACAGATTAATATCATAATCCTTTAACAGCTCTAACCATCTCCTCTGTCTCATGTTCAGTTCATGTTGAGTGAAGATGTACTTCAAGCTCTTGTGGTCTGTAAAAATGTCACATGATTCTCCATACAAGTAGTGCCTCCATATCTTCGATACAAATACGACTACTGCAAGTTCCAAGTCATGCGTAGGGTAATTTTCCTCATAAGGCTTAAGCTGCCGTTAAGCGTATGTGATCACTTTCCCATGTTGCATGAGAACACAACCAAGTCCCTTCCCTGAAGCATCACTGTAGATTTGAAATCCACTTGTACCAGATGGGAGAGTAAGAATCGATGCAGATACTAACTTCTGCTTTAGGTCTTCAAAGCTCTTCTCTCTTTCTTCAGTCCAAACAAATTTCTCCGCTTTCCGCATCAGTTTCGTCAATGGTAGTGCTAAACAGGAAAATTTCTCTACGAACCTACGGTAGTAACCAACTAAGCCTAGGAAACTGCGAATCTCAGTCGTTGATGTCGGTCTTGTCCACTTGGTAATAGCCTCAACCTTTGCTGGATCCATGGTGATTCCTTCTGCTGATACAATGTGACCTAAGAACGCCACCTTGTCTAACCAGAACTCACACTTGGAGAATTTAGCATACAACTGCTTTTGGCGAAGAATCTGTAGCATTGTACGAAGATGGTCTTCGTGTTACTCCTTGGACTTAGAGAATATCAGGATGTCGTCAATGAAGACAATGATGAACTTGTCCAGAAATTCATGGAAGATTCTGTTCATCAAATCCATGAACATAGCTGGAGCATCGGTAAGGCAAAATGGCATGACTACAAATTTGTAGTGCCCAAAGCGTGTACGGAAAGCGGTCTTGGCGATGTCCTGCTCTTTAACCCGTAGCTGATGATAGCCCGACCTCATATCAATTTTGGAGAAATGTTTGGCCCTTTGAAGTTGGTCAAACAAGTCGTCAATGTGTGGTAAAGGATACCTATTCCTGATGGTGATCTTGTTGAGCTCGCGGTAATCTATGCAAAGACGCATACTGCCGTCTTTCTTCTTCACAAATAAGACCGGTGCGCCCCATGGAGATGCGCTTGGTCGAATGAAACCTCGTTTCAGAAGTTCTTGCAATTGGTCCTTCAGCTCTATGGGAGCCATACGATAAGAAGCTTTGGAAATCGGCTCAGCTCCTGGGATGAGCTCGATATTAAACTCTACTTCACGTGCATGTGGTATGCCCGGAAGTTCTTCTAGAAATACGTCTGGAAATTCTGACACTATTGGCTGATTCTGAATTGATGGAGATTCAGCATCCATGTCATGAACAGTAGCTAGATAACCCTCGCAACCATGTGAAAGTAAAGCACGTGCTTGCAGGGTTGATATGATTTGTACATACCTTCTGGGTACGAACCCGTTGTGGATGTACTCTGGTGCATTTGCATCACCGAAGATGACCCGATATGTATGACAGTCTAGAGTGGCGTGATGTTTGGATAGCCAGTCCATGCCCAATATCATGTCAAAATCACTCATGTCCAGCGGAAGTGCGTTAACATGACGAATCTTGTCGTCAAACTCTAGGGGAAGGCTCTTGTACAAATGGGTTATGTGTACAAAGTCTCTTAAAGGCGTGGAAATGTTTAGTACATTCTCCAATGGCATAGGGGATATCCTAACATTCTTAGCATAAGCAGTAGAAATGACCGAATGAGTAGCACCGTGTCAAATAAAACGCATGCAGCTTGACCATACATATACAAGATTCCAGTGATGGTACCTGTAGACTTGTTGGCCTGGTTGCGAGAAGTCGTGTAAACGCGTCCACTAGTAGAAGGCAGCTTAGAATCAGCATGTCCTGATGTGCCCTCCATCTCGCCCTTGCGGCAGTCCTTCATGCGATGACCAGTAAGGCCACACTTGTAGCATGCATCGCTGTCGCGATAACATAGCCTTGGGTGCCTACGGTTGCAGGTAGTGCAAAGAGGATGAGTATACTCTCCAGCAGGTTCCCTTGTTGGCTGGGAGCCTGTTAAGAACAGTATACATGAGACATGGTTTATAGGTACACAAGGACAATGCGGAATAATCGTAAGATGCAATACCAGTGATAGCTGGACGGTTAGGCTGCGAACCTCTTTGATTCTGGTCCCTCCCGTTACCATGATTCCTGGTAGAAGATTGCTAATGTGTCAGAATTATGAACTATTGCATGTAACATAAGAAAATGAGTAAGTGTAAGGACCTGCTGTTGTTGGAGTTTCCAGCATTGTTACGGTAATTATCATTAACGCCACGCCTATCCGTAGCAGAACGGTCGTGAGTCTGACCGTTTCCCTTCGGCTGAGTAGGCTGTTGCTGAGTAGCCGGCTGAGACCGGTCCCCAGTCTTCTGCCTGAAAGATGCAGTTTAAAGAGAGATAAATATATTGGATAATACTGAAAGAATTCGGAATGGTCACTGTTGAATAACGAATATTTACCTCTTCTCGGGTCTCTCTGCTTCCCCGAACTCTTCTCTTTCTTGCAGCATCTCCAGCTTACGTGCTGCATCGGTAACTTGTGCCACCGTGTTGAACGTAGCACACACCAAGTTGTTGGCGACCGATGTACGAAGAGCCCACCGGAAGTGGTATACTTGCTCTTCGGCAGTACATGCTGTTGTGCCAAGAAAACCAGCCAAACGAAGAAAGCGCTGCATGAACTCATTGTTGTTCTCCCCAGCTCTCTGCCTGATTCCATGGTACTCCCTCTTCAGCTTGTCTTGCTCGGCCTTGGGGAAGAACTGTCCCATCACTAGCTCCCTGAACTGAGCCCAAGTCAAACCAAACACCCAATCATCACCTCCCTCAGACTGCTTGAGTGCCTTCCACCATCCTGGCACATCACCTTCCAACTTGTAACAGGCTAACCTCGACTTGAAGACGGGGCCACAGCCCATTGCATCGAATATCTTCTCAATATGAGCCAACCAGCTTTCAGCTTCACTGGGGCTATCAGTTTTCTCGAAGGATCGAGGGCGTTCCTTGTTGAATCTCTCCAGCCATGTGACCAATGTTTCTAGAGGAGGAGGAGGAGGTACTGGGTGTTGTTGCTGATTGTTGGCAGCCTGCACCTCAGCCCTGATTTTGTTCCTCAGCTGAGGAAACAAAGCTTGCATCGTAGCTTGGACTGCTGCATTGAGTTGTTCCTGCTCGCGTGTGAGAACCATCTGACAGTATAACTCGAAAATACATGATTAAACTGATCAACACATAAAATATATAAAAAAAATTATTTTTTTATACCAATAAATCATGAGAAAAATTTTATGTAGGAAAACTAGTACATGAATGCATGATGCAGTTTTATGAAAACTTTTATATGCGCGAGAGTGAACGCCTATGGTCAGTTCACTTAAAACAAAAGACATGGCGAGGGGACGCCAATGGGTTGGTCACAAAGTTAAGAGTATCGATAAAAGCACATGCGACTAAATTGGACCAGTCCTGTACCAACCATTACTTAGTCATAAACCTGCGACATTGACATATATATGAATGCATGAAAACAATGAATGCATGAAAACCGACTGTCAGTTCTAGGAAGACATAGTGACTACCCACTAATCACAGGTCGTGTTATGAGAGCCTACAGGTCGAAGCCTTGGCTCTGATACCATAATTGTAACACCCCATTTTGGTAAATATAATGTCACGCGTGATTATAGCGTGTCATCAAAGCATACAAGGATAAATGTCTTAAACGTTACATGGCCATAAAGGAAATACCGGAAACAAACATCGGTACCCTAAAGTATAAGCTCATCACACACAAACATAAGTACTGTAAAGGAAAAGGAATAAACAATGCCCATGGAAACAAGTAGCAAAATGTATGATGATAAGCATAAAGTAATGAAGGCTAGAAAGCTTCCAATCCATATGCACGTACACTTAGAGTCTACGAGCGTCCCTGAGTACCTGTCGTTTGGGGAACATGAAAGGAAAACGGCTAAGCATAACGCTCAGTGCACGGATATACAAGCATAGAATAAATAACATAAGCATATACAACATATAGTAGCGGAATTGATTAAGTCCTGGAAAACCTGGCATAACATAGTAAAACTGGTTTTATAGTTTGAAAAGCCTTATGTTTATCTTATGAAAACTGTTTAACATGTTAACCATTAAGCCAATATAGGTCATGAAATATCAACGTGCATGAATACTTGGAGAAGTGACCTCATCATGCAATTATAGGAGTTGCCTCTAATTAATATAAGTTTGGGTAGGAGGGATCAGCTCCTTGTGAAGGATGCAAGGCACACACCACATTCACCTGAATAATCTGTTAAAAACATGTAACCTAGGATGCACCCATACGCCCCACATGATAACATAATAATATGGCCAAAAGCTAAAAGGGACGCCACGAGGTATCACTCCGTCGTGGTGAAGTCATAACACGGGTGCCTCTAGTGTTATGGTTATGGTACCTTCATAACTAGGTGAAACTGGTCATGCATGTATATGGCTTAGGCATTTAAACTAAACATAAGCAAATCAAAATATATACAACATATACTGGGAAAACAGTTGGCTGCATACGGGGAATCCTAATAAGGAAAGAATGTCCATACTGAAAGGACGGAGAATCCGTACCTTATGTCCAGTGATCAAAGAAGACGAACAGAAGAGAGTCCTACTTCGATCTCACTAATGCTACATAAATAGTGTACATGTATAAGTATTCTGGTTACTTAGTATGTAACTGATTTTATATCGTGTCTTAGCTTGTTTTATATGTTCATGTCTTGTTTTACTGATTTTAATGTTATACTGTGTTTATCATGTATTCTGGATATTCTGTTTAAGTATTACCTGTATTTCTTGTATTATTATACTTGTTGTGTAATAATAAGTAACTTTCTAAAAATAGCAGGTTTCCTAAAATAGAAAGTTTCCAAAAATAGAAGGTTTCAAAAAATAGAAAGTTTCCAAAAATAAATTAACTGCTTAAAATAGATGAATTTCTAAAAAAAGAAAGTTTCTAAAAATAGTAAGTTTCCTGAAAAAGAAAGTTTTCATAATTAGAATTAAGCTGGATTAATAAGCTAATTAGATAAGCTTAAGTTTTACTGATTAAATATACTAAGTCATGTGCTTAATAGTATAATTTATTAATTATAACATGTTAAGTAAATAAACTATATGTTATACGATTTAATTAAATATAGTCATGATTTAATTAAATTAAAGTGAATATAATACTTAGGTTAAAACATGTATTAATATTTCTATTAATATAACCTAAGTCATGGAAATTAATTAATTATATGTCATGTTTAATAATTAATTAATTACTATAGTCTAAATTACATAATTAAATACTTAGGTTAAAATCATGTATCATTAAATATTAATAATAAACCTAAGTCTATGTTTTAATTAAATTAATTATGTGCCATGTTAAATTAATTTAATTAACTTGTAATAAATAAACTTGTAAAAATAATAAACCGAACCCATGTATTATTTTTATTAAACATGTCGTGAACCGGACCCGTGAACCCATGAACCGGTCGAACCGAAACCCCACCGAAACAGTGGCAAACCGGCCTAAGCCGGTTGCCCCAGCTCTCGGCAAAACTGCCACCGGCTGTAGCCGGTGGTCCTGCCCTTCTCGGCCCAGCCGCTGACCACCCGAGATTTCCCACTGGCAGTAGCCAGTGGTCCCCTTGTTGTCTGCGGTGGGTTCCTCCTGCTTACCAAAAATAGCCACCGGTAGTTGTCGGTGGTGGGTTGTGGCTGCCGAGACCAACCGAACCATAAGGACACCCCCGACGCGAGTCGGTGTGCCTTGCCCTTGCTGCCGACCGAACACCAACACCACTGAGGCCTTTGTCTCGTGTGGTGATGCGAACCAAACGACACCGAAAGTTGTGAGACTCTCAGTTTGTGTGGCGGCCGAACACCAAACCCGCAAAACACCCTTGTATTATTTACCCACCATGGTTTTACTTGTTTTAATTCTTGTATTTTTAAACCCCATGATCATACATGCATAAAACATAAAAAGAAAATAAAAAGAAAGGTTTTCGGATTACTAAAACACGTGAAATCAGTAGATCTTGAATACACGAACACGTTCTTGTGATTTCTTAAATCAAAATCAACCAATCACCCTTG
The DNA here is from genome assembly GCA_025667525.1 of Glebionis coronaria. Lineage (NCBI taxonomy): Eukaryota > Viridiplantae > Streptophyta > Magnoliopsida > Asterales > Asteraceae > Glebionis > Glebionis coronaria. Next base: position 97,771 of record JANFOE010001444.1, on the reverse strand, counting down.
TTTTGGTGATGTAGCCGCCGACCTAAGGAACAAGGAGGAGGGTTTTAGGGTTTTTACATTTCTAAAATATTACTGTGAATGAATAATGTTTACATTATTTGTTTACTTAATAAAACAAATAGGCTGGGTCCCTCCTTCTTTGTGTGTTGCGGCTACCAGGGCCCACCAAGAGAAACCCGTAGCTATTTCGTGTTCTAATATATTACGTGTTCGTGTGCTGGTATTTACGTTTCGTTATTATTTAATATTCGTGTTATTATATATACTTGTACGTAGTCGTTATAATAATTACGTAAATACATAATTATACGTTCGGGATTCTTACGTTCATGATTTCATGTTCGTGATTTAATTATAATCTATAATAATTATCATGCATTATTACATACTTAATACTTATCGTGTAATAACACGTACGTAGTTCTTGTAATTTATGTTCGTGGAACGTATTCATGTTATAAAAGGAAAGTTTTAATCATGTACGTACGATTATAAGTGTACTATTCATGGTAAAAGCATGCAGGTTTTACAACCATGGAGCAGATGCTCGCGATTTTCTTCGATCTAGAGGAGGTACGCCACCAGGGCTTGACTGTAGAGACTGCCCATCTCAGAGGAGCCGATGACACCTTCAGGGCTCAGATTTTGGAGGCACTCCGACTCCTTAAGGAGACACGAGTCGCCATGATTTTGATGCAGGATGCCATGCAGGCACCGGTTGTTTCAGCACCACCAGTCGCACCGGCCATTTCTGAGGAGCCTGTAGGCATGAGTAGACTAGATGTACTAGATCTTTTGTACATAATGATAAGCTTTTGGGTTGCATCCCATCTATCATGATATAGGACCTCATGTACTTTTATTTCCTTTCATGTTTTGTATCCTATCCTTGTACTGTACTATCCTAGATAGGTGTTTGTAGATGATGTACTTTAGATTATGTGTACCATTATCCCAGACAGGCGTGATGTGCTCTGTCTTGGATTAGTTGTGCATTATGTTATTGTTGTTCTTTCATAAAATTGACATGTACTCATTATCTTTTGCTATATTATGTGATGTATTATATTATGAACTCTTGATAGGTTATCCAATTTGTTGTGAATCCTATGCATGGACTTTCTCATGTATTTAAATATAAAAACTGTACTAACAACAAATACTAATGATCTAATTTTTGTGTATGACTATAGACAAATGGCAATCACTAGAACGAACCCCAACAATGCCGACGCTACCCAAAACTTCACTGCTGCCCAACTGAGGGAACTGATTGATCAGGGCATCGCAACTGCTATGGCCGCTAGCAGGAACATGGACGATAGCCAAAACTTCAATGACCGCAGAAATAACCATACCACCAGGGGTTGCTCTTATCCCGACTTTCTGAAGTGTAAGCCTTCATACTACAAAGGCAGAGAAGGTGTTGTAGAGTTGATGCAGTGGTTTCAAAGGTTGGAGACGGTGTTCCGTATCAGCGATGGTACGGATGAGAACAAAGTCAAATTCGGCACCTGCACATTACTCGAGAGTGCTCTTAGATGGTGGAACTCCGTAGTTGCCACTCTTGGACACGATGCTGTCTATGCTCTCAACTGGACTGATCTAAAAGAGAGAATGACTGAAAAATACTGCCAAGAGGTGAAATGAAGAAACTAGAAATCGAACTGTGGGATCTCAGATGCAACAACAATGACATTATGTTGTACAACCATAGATTCCAAGAGTTGACCCTGATGTGTACCAGAATGTTCCCTGAGAAGGAAGAAAAGATTGAGAAGTATGTCAGTGGACTCCCGGACGCCATTCATGACAACGTGCTTGCATCTCGACCCACTACTATCGAGAGTGCCATTGAGTTCATAATAACTAGGTTTTCACTTAGTTATAAAAGAGTTATCGTCCGATCTTTTCGAATTGATTACTAGTAGAAAGTGCGACTCAGTCGTTCTTGGTGGAAAATAAAAAGGTTTGATTATCTATTTTAAGCTAAAAGTGAAAATGTCGTTGAGTAAATAAGTAAAATGAAAGCTTGAAAATATGTAAAACTTAAAATAAAGACTTTAAAAATAATTAAAAAGTAAATGATTAAAACTTATAAAAATGTAAACTTAAAAGATTTAAACTAAAACAAGACAAGTTAGGATAATGCTAAGTAAAAAAGGCGAGAAAAATAAAGTTTGAATTAAAAACTGGGAATTACAAAACCTTATCCGGAATGGTTATCCGGAATGTTATCCGGAATGAAGAAATGCAGCTTATCCGGAATCACTTGGGAGGCTTATCCGGAATCTTTAACAAACTCCTTATACGGAATCTCTTTGTGATGCTTATCGGGAAAAAATGACTTCGTGTGCTTATCCGGAATATGTTACGGATACTTATCCGGAAAAATTACTCCTACTGCTTATCCAGAAAAATGAACTGAGAAGGCTGCTATCCGGAATCGGCTTGGAGGTGTTATCCGGAATAAATTACACGGGCTTATTCAGAATATATACTTAAAGAAATTATCCGGAAAACGTAAATAAAGTCTTATCCGGAATGTGGTTTAACAGCTTATCCGGAAAAACGTGACTTCGAAGGCTTATCCGCAATCCGTCTTCAAACCCTTATCCGGAAAATGGTTTCTTGCCCTTATCCGCAAAACACTTTAATGAGCTTATCCAGAAAACATCTCCAATCTCTTATCCGGAAAATGAAAGTAATGAGGCTTATCCGGAAAACTTGATAAAAAGCTTATCCGGAAAAGGGAGTTAGTCACCCTTATCCGGAATGTTCTGCGGGAGGCTTATACGGAAAGTGATGTTTCTTTGGCTTATCCGGAATAAGGGATTTATGACCCTTATCCGGAAAAAAAGGAATAAAACAGGATTCCGTATAACAAAACTTAGTAATAAGCAAAAATAAGCCAAAAATCAATAAGCACTTTACCAAAAGCTAAACCAAAACGATTTTAGAAAAAGGTGAATAAGCTAAAATTTGAAAACTTTTAAAACACTAAATAAGCTAGAAATCAAAAAGCACTTTTTATAAAAATATTAACTTATCAAAAACAACTTATTTTTAAGAACTATTAATCATAAAAATTAAGAAAATAAGCACTATGATCTAAAAAGTTATAAAATCACCAATTCAATAAGCACAACCAAATAAGCTACACAATCAAATCATCACAAAATTAAAATAAACTACATGATTATCAAGATTAAATAAGATTAAGAAAGGTAGAATGAGAATTAAGAAATAAGCTTGATTTGATTAAGGATAAAGATCAAAAAATTGCAAGATTAATGTAAAGATTTAATAAGCTTGAAAGAAAAACTAGAGAGAAAATAAAAAAACACACTTAATAAAAACTAAAAATTAACTAAAAAACTAACTAACAACTAACACCCTCCTAATGACATATTAGGAGGGTATTTATAGGAGGTGGAGAGGTTAAGTGCTTAAGCTTTCTTCTTTCTTTCTTCTCGTCTCGACTCGATTTAATTTCTTTGTCTTTCTTGACGTCGTCTCGGGATTTGTCGATATAAGTTGAACTTGTCTTATAATTTTCTTCTAAAACTAGACTTGAATTCTTCGACTTCAATAAACTTTCGTCTTTAGACTTTTTCTTCGATAAATCTTCAGAATAGGCCTTGGACTTCCGTTCTTTTTGCACTCTCGATCTTTTGACTTCGTCTTTTGTCTTTTTCTTTGATAAAAGCCCGTGATAGCCCATGTTTTCTTCCTTTTGCATAATTTATCCTGAAACACAATAAAAACACAAACCACGCATAATTCCGACTTTTACGACATAAAATACACGTTTTGGTCTTGTTATTATTGGAAATAATTTGTAAAAGGATAAGTGTTTTCACACTTATTAAATCCCCTACACTTGACCATTGCAATGTCCTCATGCAATGCATGAGTTTCAAAGCACGGTTTACATATTTCATCATAGGTAACCCACTGAAATTGTGTATAATGCAGTTCGTTTTTCTCAGTTCTTGCTAATTGAAAGTCCTAACAATATCGGGTTTTTAACTGTTTTTGGTTGTTAATATTTTTTTGGATATTCTATTTGCTAATTCAAACAATGCCTAGCAAAACTGAAAAATATTGTCTACTTATATGTAAAACATCGTGCAATTACCAAGTATTTATTAAAGTAAAATTCAAAATGTAAATTTTACAACTAAAAGGACTGAAATTGTAAATTCTATGAAAAATAAATGCTCAAAATGTAAAAATTACAAATACAAGGACTGAAAATGTCAAAACAGTTAACTATGAAGATTAAAAATGTAAACTATGCAACAAACTAACAAATTCTCAACAATTCCAAAACTAACTAACTGCTTTTTAACAAAGTAAGAAAGTTAAGGGACCTGATTAATGAAAACCCTAAAAAGTATCAAGTTTAGCCAAGTTTAAAACCAGTTTAATACAAGAAGGACTAAAGTTTAATTTTTGGAAAATATTAAGCAAAAACGGGTTTCAATAACAAATAAGCTCGTTTGAGCTTATTTCTTAACCAAAATTGTTTAAACCACTTGCAAAATGCTTAAAATCAAAAATAAGCTAGACCTGTAAGAGGAAATCTGATGAAACTGGCTAAAACTCTGATAAGCACTTTCCAATAAGCACAAAATAAGCTCTAAAGAAATCTAGACATGCACAACTGGATTTTTATAATGAAACTGATTAATGAACTCAAAACATGAACGGGAAATCAAGTCTTGTCAAAAATCATCCAGTAATAAGCTTGAAATTTGAAATAAGCTGAAATTGGCTTATGTTAACCAGAGTTGACCAAGTTTTTTTTCAAAAAGATCAAAATCTCAAAAATCAACCACAAGCACTTCCTAAGTGATTTTGTAAAAGAAAATTGACAAGTTTATGAATAGGATTGAGAGATATGAAAAAGCAGTTTGGATTTTACAGAAACTTGCATTTGCTTAAAGGTTCGGATTTTTGCTTATTTCTACTTGCTTACTGAAAAATGTACAAAATGCTTATGGAATCTGAAACTTCATGTTATGACCTAGAAATGAGAACTGGTTTGGTAGAATTTCATCAAGAAACAAGCAAATGCTAAGTGAATGAATTTGACAACTTTTTATGAACTAAACTGACTGAAAATTGACCCAAACGTTTACAATGCCATTTGCCTCTTTGACCTTAGTCTTGACTTGAAAATGACTCAAAACCTTTAGTAATGACTATTTGACTGAAAATGAAACAAGATTAAGCAATTTCTTGCACTTGATTATCAAACACTAACTAATGCCAAACACTAGTTAAACTGATCTTTTTGGAATTTTGTGAAGACTTTTTGAGTACAAGTTCAAACTGAATGAAAAGCTATAGCAAACTAAATTCAGTGACCACAATGAAGTGTGTAAAGTCTATTTGCAAGCAATGATCACAACAAAGACACAAAATGGTGAACCAATTCAAGTGACTGGAAAATAAGCTAAGAACAGGTTTATAACAAAGCTAATGAGCAGATCAAAGCTACACTTAAGCTACAAGATCAATGAAATCAAATCAATATCAGCTAAAACATGTTTTATCATACAATCACAAACAAGATTAACTAGGAATTGAGCATGCATTTGACAATTGAGTGGAATCAAAATCAGAAGCGTTTGCACCTTGTGAAGTAACCTTTGAGCAGTAGAGGAGCGCTGTGCTCTCTAGTCTAGTGCTAACCACCACCTTAGCACTAGATTCAACTATCTACAATCAATCAAAACAGCTACACATCATCAACAAGGTAAGATGCCTTGAAATCATCAAATATGCTATGAACTTGGACTGAAATCAATCAAACAGCTACAATCTTCCCTCAAAGTCAGTTATGATCAAGGTATGATCATAACAAACTCAAAACAGCAACAAGAGTTACAATGGTAGTAGGAGATGAACAGTAAAGAAGGTAAGAAGATTTGGCGGGAAAGTAAGAATTTGAATTTTATTAATGGAGAATTGGTTACAAGGCTGTTAAGTTGTTACAAACTAACTAACTAACTCAAGAGTGTGTCAAACTCTTGAGTAGTTTAGCTAAAATCTAGAAATGATGAAAGGAAAAGAAAGTGTGTGTGTTTTCACACTTTACAACTCTACTTCAAGAAATGAGGACTAAACAGGCTATTTATAGACTTCAGAGGAAGAGCAGTTGGGGTTGGTGACGTGTTGGAGCCAATCCCAGCTTTCCACGTGTCATAATTCTGCTTAATTGATTTTGCAGGTATGAACTCAAATTGGGGATTCTTTGTTGAGTCGATTTCATGTTGATTGGTTATGACCAATGGATTCGTCTTGTGATTTTGAGCAATTTTTATGTTTATATCATTCCATGAAAATGCCTCTAGCTCCAAATCGATCCTGGAAATTTTTGTTCGTTTTGAAGATGCCACGTGTCAAGTCTTCATTGGTTGAAATGAGTGCACACGGATTGCACTGTTGTGATTTGTTTATTAATGAAGGCGGCGCTAGTGGATATTAAATGCTATGATTTGGCAATCCATGGCTTCCTTTTGCTGGCTTCTCATTGGTCCAAAGTTATAAACACGGATTACACTTGTTAAACTTTCCAAAATAGGCAGAATTAACCCCTTGACTTTGGCAGATTGTCTTTTTGGGCTTGTAACTTCATTTCTTTGGCATATTTGATCCTTCAAACTTCATTCTTGAACAAAATTGGTCCTTTGACTGAGTTGACTTGAGAGTTGACCAAATTTGACTATGATCTTGACTTTTACATATTTACACTTTGGTCCTTCATCTTTGGCAGATTGTCAAGATAGGTCCTTGTACTTTCAAAGTCTTGTCACTTTTGATCCTTCTTTGTCTTTTTCATCAAATTAAGCTTGATTATTCCTTGTTTTCTTGAAAATGCATCCTTTTACCTACACAAGTGTACAAAAACACAAACATACCACATAATACTGTTTTTACAAGATAAATTGGTATTTTGCTTCATGTTTTAGGGTTATTTGTTGATAAATTGATATGAGTTTTAGCTCATATCAAATCCCCTACACTTGAACATTGTCATGTCCTCATGCAATTCTATATATTTTAAAGCACAAATTTACATTCTTCTCATAATTAATCCTCCTTGGCCATATGGAATGCATCTACACTACTCTAAACTACATGATGCATGATTTTGACTTTTAACAATGCAATGAACAAAATACAATTCTATATATATCTTTTTGGTTTTTCTTGAAATGGTTTTGATGGAAATAACTCATAAAGAAATCAATGACTTTGATTAGGGCTTGGGTACCATGGACATTTATCACCCTCAAGTTTCAGTTTCCCCATACCAAGCTTTAAAATGGGATCATTGTATTCACAAGTAAAAAGTGCATCAACTTATTCATGACAATTAAATGTGGAACCGGTTATTATTTGAGCAAATTGTTTGTGGGCAAATTTGTCATTTATTCAAGTGTGAAGTATAAGAAGTGCAAAATCCAAAAATAAGGAAGCACGGTTTTAATCCTAAGTAATCCTCTCATCCATTACTTGAAAAACCGCTCATAATTAATACAAGTCTGTTTCAAGAGTAATAATTCATTCGCCTTATGTGTAAAATCCTCATGTCATGCTTTCATAAGTAGCTACACACTCGCTAAGGAAAGAAAAAATAAAACTCACGCAATAATTTACATTCGCCATCTTTTTGAGACTTTGGATCTTCAACCCCGCAACCCGTCAAGGTAATATTGGATTGGAGCAATCTATTGAATCCCCACAACCCGTCACGGTAATATTGGAACTCAATAGTCACTATTATTAACACCACACTGCCCCTCTTGGGAGTCTTGTATTATTTTTTCCTTTTCTTTTTCTCTTTTTTTTTTCTAGCCACTCATTTTTTTTCATAAGCCGCTCTTATTTTTCTTTATTCCTCACAAAGAAAGTAGAAAGGAATAAAAGGAAAAACACCCGATAAATATTAAGCATGACATAAGTCTAGTACACATAAAACGTTCTAACTTAGAATCTTAAGACGTACTTATACCAACCACGAATGATTAGGCAAAAATGCATAAGAGATTACAAATCAATTAAAATCGTTCTTGATTATTTATTAACAATTATATACATGCGAAGAAAATAGAGGTTAAGAAGAGAAGGGTTTAGCCACAAGTAATTATCATGAAATTTATCTAGCCCTTTTACACTTGCTTTAACTCTATCATTTCCCATTCTCCACAAATTTAAAATCTCAAATAATGAGATTGGTGGATGCTTAGCCTAATAGACCAATGAAGGACTACATGGTTAAGGATACTAGCTAGAGAATGCTTAAGATAAGCAAACTCGGGTTGAGTCAAAATATCCATGGCGGGCCTAATATGTCAAAGAAGTCTAAACTTGTTAAAACCATGTTTTATTTTTTTTTTCCTTTTTTATATATTTTGATGCAAAATAAAAGAAGAAATATATACAATGCAAATGTGATATGCAAATGGATTGATGCAAAAATTATGAATGCATATTTTTGGTGGCCAAAGTAGATCAAAAATTTGAAAAATGTTTGAAAAATTAATTTTCTCAATTATCATAAAAGACAATGACAAGTTCTAGGTAAGGTCACTTCGATAGAAGGACCCCCCTACACTTAAGCTAAACATTGTCCTCAATGTTTAAGAGCATGGAAGTATAAAAACTTTCCCTACACTTATGACAATGAATAGACTTTTCTTAACCCAAGTTAAGGAAAGGACAACGATTAGTGAAATCATGTTTAAGCACAAGGTGTCAATGAAAGATCACAATAGTAACGAAGTGAACCGGATACAAGGGCCTCCTCCATAAGCTACCAAGCATGAATTGAGTGAGCAACCCTACAAACAAATATGAAGACAAAAGAAGGTCTCCCCTACACTTATCTCCAAGTCTATACCTTTATTTCTAACCTACAACACTCTAAACCTAGTTTACGATGCTTGAGTTAATGAGTCTCTAGCTCGACTCGTCCCTCAATGAATCAATTCATGGGGAAAATGGGGATCTCTTTGACCATTTCAACGGAAATGTCCTCCCCAAAGTAATGCTTAACACGGTGACCATTCACTTTAAAATTTGGACCATCGGGTTGTGACAACTCAATAGTTCCATATGGAAACACTTGAGCAATAGTGAATGGACCGGACCATCTCGACTTATGCTTGCCCGCAAAAAGTTTCAACCTTGAGTTAAAGAGGAGAACCGGCTCTCCAACTTTAAACTCACGATTCTTGATCTTAGCATCATGCAATTTCTTAGTCTTTTCCTTGTAAAGCAAAGAATTTTCATAGGCATTGGCTCTCAATTCATCCATCTCATTGAGTTGATCTTTCCTATGGGAACCGGCTTGGTTTAAATCAAAGTTAGCCCACTTGAGAGCCCAAGATGCCTTGTGTTCTAACTCAAATGGGAGGTGGTACGCTTTTCCATAGACAAGCCTATAAGGAGTACAACCAATTGGTGTTTTAAAAGCCGTCCTAAACGCCCACAAAGCATCATCAAGCTTATCCGACCAAGAAGCTCGATGCTCTCCCACCGTTCTCTCTAAAATTCTCTTTAAACCACGATTTGTGACCTCGGTTTGACCATTTGTTTGAGGGTGATACGCGGTAGAAAGTCTATGATTAACTCCATATTTCTTCATAACTCTCGTGAATTGATCATTACAAAAGTGCGTACCACGATCACTTATGATGGCCCGAGGTACACCAAATCTAGCAAACAATTGTTTCAAAAACTTCACAACAACTCTAGCATCATTGGTAGGTAAGGCTTTAGCCTCCATCCATTTTGACACGCAATCCACCGCCACAAGTATATACTTGTTTCCCTTAGAGGATGGAAAAGGTCCCATGAAATCAATGCCCCACACATCAAATATCTCACACTCTTGAATAAAATTTTGTGGCATCTCATCACGTTGCGTAATTTTTCCTTGTCTTTGACACACATCACAAAATTTCACCATTTCATGGGCATCTTTGTAAATGGAAGGCCAATAGTAACCCGAATCAAAGACTTTCTTGGCGGTATAGTTGGGCCCAAAATGTCCACCCGTAGGTCCTTTATGACACGCTTCTAAGATCTTAAATGCCTCGGGCCCATCTACACACCGTCTAATGATTTGGTCCGCACATTGCCTAAAAAGATAAGGATCATCCCAAAAGTAGTACTTAAATTCCTTAAGAAACTTCTTCTTTTGTTGATAAGTAAGACCCTCAATAAGCACATTGCCCACAAGATATTTTGCGATATCCGCAAACCAAGGAGTGGCATCCTGTTGGGAAGAGATAGACATGAGCTCCTCTAATGGAAAGGATTCATTGATTTCTTGATGTGGCAAATCTCCTTGAAAAGGATGCTCAAGTCTACTCAAGTGATCCGCCGCTTAATTCTCGGCCCCTTTCTTATCACGAATTTCTATCTTAAACTCTTGAAGCAACAAAACCCATCTCAAAAGCCTAGGCTTAGCATCTTGTTTTGTCATAAGATACTTGAGAGCGGAATGATCCGTATACACTATGGTTTTGGAAAGCACAAGGTATGGTCTAAACTTCTCAAAAGCATATACTATAGCAAGCAACTCTTTTTCCGTGGTAGTGTAATGAAGTTGTGCACCGGTCATGGTTTTACTCACATAGTGTATAGGTTGAAAATGCTTATTAACTCTTTGTCCTAAGACGGCCCCCACCGCATAATCACTAGCGTCACACATAAGCTCAAAAGGTAATTCCCAATTTGGAGAAACCAAAACGGGAGCCTTAGTCAATTTCTCCTTAAAAGTCTCAAAAGAGTCCAAACAATCTTGGTTAAAAATGAAAGGAGCCTCTTTCTCCAAGAGGTGAATCATCGGTCTAGCTATCTTAGAAAAATCTTGTATAAAGCGCCTATAAAATCCCACATGACCTAAGAAACTCCTCACACCTTTAACCGAGGTGGGTGGGGGAAGCTTAGCAATCACATCAATTTTAGCTCGATCCACTTCTAATCCCTTGTTGGATATTTTGTGTCCTAAAACAATTCCCTTTTTCACCATAAAGTGACATTTCTCCCAATTAAGCACTAAACGTGTTTCCTCACAACGCTTAAGCATTCTCTCAAGATTGGTGAGACATGAGGTAAATGAATTTCCAAAGACAGAAAAATCATCCATAAAACCTCCATGGTTTGCTCTATCATGTCATGGAAAATCGCCATCATGCACCTTTGAAACGTCCCCGGTGCATTACATAAGCCAAAAGGCATCCTCTTGTAAGCAAATGTACCGTAGGGACAAGTGAATGTGGTCTTTTCTTGATCCTTAGGGTCAATGGGTATTTAGAAATAACCCGAAAAGCCATCAAGAAAGCAATAGTACTCATTTCCCGCTAAGCGTTCAAGCATTTGATCCATAAAAGGTAGTGGGAAATGGTCTTTCCTAGTCGCCTCATTGAGTTTTCTATAATCAATACAAACTCTCCAACCGGTCACAAGTCTCGTGGGAATAAGCTCATTGTTCTCATTAGGTACCACGGTGATTCCACCCTTCTTTGGAACACAATGAACCGGGCTAACCCATGGAGAGTCGGAAATGGGGTAAATCATACCCGCATCTAAGAGTTTAATCACTTCCTTCTTAATAACCTCATGGATTTTTGGGTTAACTCTCCTTTGATTTTGAATGGCGGGTTTATAATCATCCTCCATAAGGATTTTGTGTGTACAAAAATGTGGATCAATTCCCCTTATGTCGGATATTTTCCATGCTAAGGCTTTCTTGTGTTTCTTAAGGACGTCAATAAGTTGCTGCTTCTCATCCTCTTTCAACTCTTTAGCAATGATCACAGGTAATTGGTCTTTGCCCTCTAAGAAAGCATACTCTAAGTGGGATGGAAGGTCCTTATGTTCAATTGGAGGTGGACTCTCTATGGAAGGTTTTACTATGGAAGGTTCCTCAATGGTAACTTCTTGTGGAATAGGAGAAGGAATAGGGTCCTCATTGAGCAACTTTTGGATCGTAAGAATATCTTCTTCCCAATTAATGGGAGAATCATCATCACCAAGAAAGTTTGACTCAAATTCCTCCAAGAGGAAATCACTCTCTCCAAAAGGTGTTAAAGAGGGAGCAATTGAGGCCACGGTTTCAACATGGGGCATCTCATCACTAGTACTCTTACAAGCATCATGAAAGTGTTCATCACACACCTCATCTAGCACATCAACAATGTTAATAGTCTCACAAGGTCTAGACTCCTTAACCTCTTTCCTATCACAAACTTTCCCTAACTTAAACACCACTCTCTCATCTTCTACTCACATAATTAGTTCTCCTTCCGCCACATCTATCAAAGTACGACCCGTTCTCAAAAACGGTCTACCAACAATCAAAGGTACTCTAGGATCCATGTCATAATCAACCACTACAAAGTCGGCCGGAAACGTAAACTTATCCACACCTACAAACACATCCTCCGCTATACCTACGGGGTAAGCTGTGGTTCGGTTGGCTAGTTCAAGAGTCATCCTAGTGGGAGTGAGCTCGGGAAGAGAGAGTTTTTTCCAAACCGATAAAGGAATGAGGTTAATGCTTGCCCCTAGATCCGCCAAAGCCATGCAATTTTCAACACCGGGAAAATCACAAGGTATCAAGAAGCGCCCCGGATCTCCAAGTTTTGTAGGTAAGGTTTTAAGTAGCACGGCGGAACAATTTTCATTAAGGGATGTGTTGGGCAAATCAACCAATTTTTCTTTGTTTGAGAGTAAATCCTTGAACATCTTAGCAAACTTTGGCATATAAGCAAGAGCTTCTGCAAAGGATATATTGATGTTGAGTTGCTTGAACATCCTTAAGAAATTTGAGACTTGGATGTCATCCTTGTTCTTTAACTTGTCCTTTTTCAACCTTGAAGGATATGGAAGAGTAGGTTTTGTGGTAGGTGGAATAGGTGTTGTAGTGGAAGATTTGTCTTTGTTAGTTTCTTCATTGGGAAGTGTGGAAGGTAGAGGAGAAGTATGAATGGGTTGAGAAGGTGTGTTTGAGTGAATGGGAGCATTTTGAGGTGGTGAAGTAGAGGTAGAAGGCTTGTCACAAGTAGGAGCACAAGTGGGTTAAACAATATGAGATTTGGGAGGTGAAGGATCCTTTGTTGTTTTTCCACTCCTTGTTGTAATAGCATTGACATTTGCCCTTGGATTTGTTTGTGTGTTGGAAGGTAAAGCCCCTTGTGGTCTTTGATTATACATAATTTGGTTTTGAAGAAGAGCAAATTTCTTGTTATTTTCCTCTTGATTATCTTTCAATTGTTTCTCAAAAGAAGTGAACTTTTGAAGCATCAAATCCATGGGGTTAGGTTGCACATTTCCTTGATAAAAACCTTTTTGTGGGAAAGATTGAGGTGGTGGATTAAACCCTTGGGTTGGTGGATAGAAGTTATTTCCTTGAGATTGAAAATGATTGGGTGCCTTGTAGTTATTTCCTTGGTAAAGTGGTCTTTGCCCTTGATTCCTTGGTAAAATTTGAGAAGGAATTTGTTGAATTTGGGTGGGTGGTTGGGGTGGGAATCCCGGTAGAGTAAGGTAGTTTTGGGACTTGTAAGAAAGGTTATTTGGATTGATATTTGGCTTGAAGTGTTCACGATGTTCCTCTTGGTAAGCATAGCATTCCCCTTGATAAACTTGCACCTTATCACATTGTTCATAAGAATGGGGGCCTCCACAAGTTACACAAGAAAGAGTAATGGCATTCACATCATTTGAAGAATTGTTCAATGAAAGGCTCTTAATATCTTGAATCATTTCTTGTTGTGCCTTAAAACCTCTCACTATCTCTATCCATCTTTTGAATGATCTCTTGTTGATACTTGAGGAATTGGTTATCACAAGGTGCTTGAGAATTGTTTTGGATAACATGAACCCGTTCTTCACATTGAGAGTTTGTTTGAACCATTACTTTAGTCTCAATGATGTCCACGGCCTCTTGCATGGATTTAAGAAGAATATTCCCTCCCGCGGAAGCATTGAGTGAATCTTGGTGGTGAGATTTAAGGCCGTTATAGAAAGTATTGATTTGGTGAACGTCATCCAATCCATTGTTAGGGCATCGCCTCAATAACTCTCTATACTCTTCCCAAGCATCACTAAAGGATTGACTAGGTTTTTGTTGAAAGCCTATAATTAAGCTCCTCAAGGCCATGGTCTTAGATGGAGGAAAGAACTTGTTCAAAAACTTAGTGGTGAAACCATCCCATGTGGTGATACTATCGGGTGGTTGGGTGTCTAACCAATGCTTAGCTTGTCCCTCAAGTGAAAATGGCACTAACATCAACTTAATAGCATCATGTGGAACTCCATTGTGCTTAATGGTATTGCAAAGAGAAAGAAATCTCTTAATGTGATCATGAGGATCATCATTCTTGTTACCATAGAAAGGTGTTTGCGAAACCATAGTAATCATAGACGTTTTTAGCTCAAATGTATTTGCGGGAATGTCGGGAATCCTAATAGCACTAGCATATCCATGAACATTGGTTTGCAAACGTTCCATCAAAGAACGATTATCGACAGCCATGGCTTCTTGTTGTGGATGAATCAAAGCACGATTCTCGTGATCGGCTTGATGGACGGTGGTGGTCTTACTCTTTCTCTTTTTCTTCCTTTTCGGAGGAAGAGGTTGTACACCAATCGGTATTTGTGCACGCCCGCGAGTGAGCATGCAACTCAATACGAGGAATGAGAGAGAAGCTCTCGTGTGACTTTGAAGAGAAAAGGATTATCCTCTTCGAGTTTCAATATGAAATATCCATAAGAAAATAATATATATGTATGTACTACTTGGGTGCAAGACCCCCAGTGAAGCCTTCCTTCTTAGAATACTCACAAGTGAACGGGGGGTTAGGTGGCGCGAAGCACTTAAGTACCTATTGACCCTTAGATGGCATTTTATAGCACATCGCCTTTCTATTCACTTAAATGTTCGTATTCTTCGAATTGTTGCTTATTGAGAGTATTTATCTATTCTTGCTTTATTTTGTTTGATCGATACATGTGTCAAGGACCGGAACGCCCCTCAACACGGTGTATTGCCTCGGCAATACTTATGGAGAATATGTAGATTGGTTGTTCTTATACATATACGTATTTACTTATAATAATATATGGAAAATATTTTTGTATTTATGAGTTTTTAAAAGAAAATACTATATGTACATAAAAACCGAGAGAATTCAATAATATATATTTTTGGGTGCAATCTCTTAGGAAAAAGATTGCTTTTTGGATTTTTTAATTTGTTTGGTCAATTATTTAGGAAAAGAATTGTTTTGTTAATTTTTTAGTTTTTATAAATTTTTATATTTTTGATTTTTTATTTGTTTTTGATTTATGATACGTAAAAATAACGTTCACAAGGTGAACGGATCCCAAAAGCCAATGAAAACCGTCAATCGATAGTCTCTCGTAAAGTCAAAGAACCGGCAGCGGCGCCATTTGAAATTGTGTATAATGCAGTTCGTTTTTCTCAGTTCTTGCTAATTGAAAGTCCTAACAATATCGGGTTTTTAACTGTTTTTGGTTGTTAATATTTTTTTGGATATTCTATTTGCTAATTCAAACAATACCTAGCAAAACTGAAAAATATTGTCTACTTATATGTAAAACATCGTGCAATTACCAAGTATTTATTCAAGTAAAATTCAAAATGTAAATTTTACAACTAAAAGGACTGAAATTGTAAATTCTATGAAAAATAAATTCTCAAAATGTAAAACTTACAAATACAATGACTGAAAATGTCAAAACAGTTAACTATGAGGATTAAAAATGTAAACTATGCAACAAACTAACAAATTCTCAACAATTCCAAAACTAACTAACTGCTTTTTAACAAAGTAAGAAAGTTAAGGGACCTGATTAATGAAAACCCTAAAAAGTATCAAGTTTAGCCAAGTTTAAAACCAGTTTAATACAAGAAGGACTAAAGTGCAATTTTTGGAAAATATTAAGCAAAAACGGGTTTCAATAACAAATAAGCTCGTTTGAGCTTATTTCTTAACCAAAATTGTTCAAACCACTTGCAAAATGCTTAAAATCGAAAATAAGCTAGACCTGTAAGAGGAAATCTGATGAAACTGGCTAAAACTCTGATAAGCACTTTCCAATAAGCACAAAATAAGCTCTAAAGAAATCTAGACATGCACAACTGGATTTTTATAATGAAACTGATTAATGAACTCAAAACATGAACGGGAAATCAAGTCTTGTCAAAAATCATCCAGTAATAAGCTTGGAATTTGAAATAAGCTGAAATTGGCTTATGTTGACCAGCGTTGACCAAGTTTTTTTTCAAAAAGCTCAAAATCTCAAAAATCAACCACAAGCACTTCCTAAGTGATTTTGTAAAAGAAAATTGACAAGTTTATGAATAGGATTGAGAGATATGAAAAAGCAGTTTGGATTTTACAGAAACTTGCATTTGCTTAAAGGTTCAGATTTTTGCTTATTTCTACTTGCTTACTGAAAACTGTACAAAATGCTTATGGAATCTGAAACTTCATGTTATGACCTAGAAATGAGAACTGGTTTGGTAGAATTTCATCAAGAAACAAGCAAATGCTAAGTGAATGAATTTGACAACTTTTTATGAACCAAACTGACTGAAAATTGACCCAAACTTTTACAATGCGATTTGCCTCTTTGACCTTAGTCTTGACTTGAAAATGACTCAAAACCTTTAGTAATGACTATTTGACTGAAAATGAAACAAGATTAAGCAATTTCTTGCACTTGATTATCAAACACTAACTAATGCCAAACACTACTTAAACTGATCTTTTTGGAATTTTGTGAAGACTTTTTGAGTACAAGTTCAAACTGAATGAAAAGCTATAGCAAACTAAATTCAGTGACCACAATGAAGTGTGTAAAGGCTATTTGCAAGCAATGATCACAACAAAGACACAAAATGGTGAACCAATTCAAGTGACTGAAAAATAAGCTAAGAACAAGTTTATAACAAAGCTAATGAGCAGATCAAAGCTACACTTAAGCTACAAGATCAATGAAATCAAATCAATATCAGCTAAAACATGTTTTATCATACAATCACAAACAAGATTAACTAGGAATTGAGCATGCATTTGACAATTGAGTGGAATCAAAAATCAGAAGCGTTTGCACCTTGTGAAGTAACCTTTGAGCAGTAGAGGAGCGCTGTGCTCTCTAGTCTAGTGCTAACCACCACCTTAGCACTAGATTCAACTATCTACAATCAATCAAAACAGCTACACATCATCAACAAGGCTAAGATGCCTTGAAATCATCAAATATGCTATGAACTTGGACTGAAATCAATCAAACAACTACAATCTTCCCTCAAAGTCAGTTATGATCAAGGAATGATCATAACAAACTCAAAATAGCAACAAGAGTCACAATGGTAGTAGGAGATGAACAGTAAAGAAGGTAAGAAGATTTGGCGGGAAAGTAAGAATTTGAATTTTATTAATGGAGAATTGGTTACAAGGCTGTTAAGTTGTTACAAACTAACTAACTAACTCAAGAGTGTGTCAAACTCTTGAGTAGTTTAGCTAAAATCTAGAAATGATGAAAGGAAAAGAAAGTTTGTGTGTTTTCACACTTTACAACTCTACTTCAAGAAATGAGGACTAAACAGGCTATTTAGAGACTTCAGAGGAAGAGCAGTTGGGGTTGGTGACGTGTTGGAGCCAATCCCAGCTTTCCACGTGTCATAATTCTTCTTAATTGATTTTGTAGGTATGAACTCAAATTGGGGATTCTTTGTTGAGTTGATTTCATGTTGATTGGTTATGACCAATGGATTCGTCTTGTGATTTTGAGCAATTTTGATGTTTATATCATTCCATGAAATTGCCTCTAGCTCCAAATCGATCCTGGAAATTTTTGTTCGTTTTGAAGATGCCACGTGTCAAGTCTTCATTGGTTGAAATGAGTGCACACGGATTGCACTATTGTGATTTGTTTATTAATGAAGGCGACGCTAGTGGATATTAAATGCTATGATTTGGTAATCCATGGCTTCCTTTTGCTGGCTTCTCATTGGTCCAAAGTTATAAACACGGATCACACTTGTTAAACTTTCCAAAATAGGCAGAATTAACACCTTGACTTTGGTAGATTGTCTTTTTAGGCTTGTAACTTCATTTCTTTGGCATATTTGATCCTTCAAACTTCATTCTTGAACAAAATTGGTCCTTTGACTGAGTTGACTTGAGAGTTGACCAAATTTGACTATGATCTTGACTTTTACATATTTACACTTTGGTCCTTCATCTTTGGCAGATTGTCAAGATAGGTCCTTGTACTTTTAAAGTCTTGTCACTTTTGATCCTTCTTTGTCTTTTTCATCAAATTAAGCTTGATTATTCCTTGTTTGCTTGAAAATGCATCCTTTTACCTACACAAGTGTACACAAACACAAACATACCACATAATACTGTTTTTACAAGATAAATTGGTATTTTGCTTCATGTTTTAGGGTTATTTGTTGATAAATTGATATGAGTTTTAGCTCATATCAAATCCCCTACACTTGAACATTGTCATGTCCTCATGCAATTCTATATATTTTAAAGCACAAATTTACATTCTCCTCATAATTAATCCTCCTTGGCCATATGGAATGCATCTACACTACTCTAAACTACATGATGCATGATTTTGACTTTTAACAATGCAATGAACAAATACAATTCTATATATATCTTTTTGGTTTTTCTTGAAATGGTTTTGATGGAAATAACTCATAAAGAAATCAATGACTTTGATTAGGGCTTGGGTACCATGGACATTTATCACCCTCAAGTTTCACTTTCCCCATACCAAGCTTAAAAATGGGATCATTATATTCACAAGTAAAAAGTGCATCAACTTATTCATGACAATTAAATGTGGAACCGGTTATTATTTGAGCAAATTGCTTGTGGGCAAATTTGTCATTTATTCAAGTGTGAAGTATAAGAAGTGCAAAATCCAAAAATAAGGAAGCACGGTTTTAATCCTAAGTAATCCTCTCATCCATTACTTGAAAAACCGCTCACAATTAATACAAGTCCGTTTCAAGAGTAATAAGTCATTCGCCTTATGTGTAAAATCCTCATGTCATGCTTTCATAAGTAGCTACACACTCGCTAAGGAAAGAAAAAATAAAACTCACGCAATAATTTACATCCGCCATCTTTTTGAGACTTTGGATCTTCAACCCCGCAACCCGTCAAGGTAATATTGGATTGGAGAAATCTATTGAATCCCCGCAACCCGTCAAGGTAATATTGGAACTCAATAGTCACTATAATTAACACCACACTGCCCCTCTTGGGAGTCTTGTATTATTTTTTTCCTTTTCTTTTTCTCTTTTTTTTTTCTAGCCACTCATTTTTTTCATAAGCCGCTCTTATTTTTCTTTATTCCTCACAAAGAAAGTAGAAAAGAATAAAAGGAAAAACACCCGCTAAATATTAAGCATGACATAAGTCTAGTACACATAAAACGTTCTAACTTAGAATCTTAAGACGTACTTATACCAACCACGAATGATTAGGCAAAAATGCATAAGAGATTACAAATCAATTAAAACCGTTCTTGATTACTTATTAACAATTATATACATGCGAAGAAAATAGAGGTTAAGAAGAGAAGGGTTTAGCCACAAGTAATTATCATGAAGTTTATCTAGCCCTTTTACACTTGCTTTAACTCTATCATTTCCCATTCTCCACAAATTTAAAATCTCAAATAATGAGATTGGTGGATGCTTAGCCTAATAGACCAATGAAGGACTACATGGTTAAGGATACTAGCTAGAGAATGCTTAAGATAAGCAAACTCGGGTTGAATCAAAATATCCATGGCGGGCCTAATATGTCAAAGAAGTCTAAACTTGTTAAAACCATGTTTTATTTTATTTTTTCCTTTTTATATATTTTGATGCAAAATAAAAGAAGAAATATATACAATGCAAATGTGATATGCAAATGGATTGAGAAAAAATTATGAATGCATATTTTTGGTGGCCAAAGTAGATCAAAAATTTGAAAAATGTTTGAAAAATTAATTTTCTCAATTATCATGAAAGACAATGACAAGTTCTAGGTAAGGTCACTTCGATAGAAGACCCCCCTACACTTAAGCTAAACATTGTCCTCAATGTTTAAGAGCATGGAAGTATAAAAACTTCCCCTACACTTATGACAATGAATAGACTTTGCTTAACCCAAGTTAAAGAAAGGACAACGATTAGTGAAATCATGTTTAAGCACAAGGTGTCAATGAAAGATCACAATAGTAACGAAGTGAACCGGATACAAGGGCCTCCTCAATAAGCTCCAAAGCATGAATTGAGTGAGCAACCCTACAAACAAATATGAAGACAAAAGAAGGTCTCCCCTACACTTATCTCCAAGTCTATACCTTTATTTCTAACCTACAACACTCTAAACCTAGTTATACGATGCTTGAGTTAATGAGTCTCTAGCTCGACTCGTCCCTCAATGAATCAATTCATGGGGAAAATGGGGATCTCTTGGACCATTTCAACGGAAATGTCCTCCCCAAAGTAATGCTTAACACGGTGACCATTCACTTTAAAATTTGGACCATCGGGTTGTGACAACTCAATAGTTCCATATGGAAACACTTGAGCAATAGTGAATGGACCGGACAATCTCGACTTAAGCTTGCCCGCAAAAAGTTTCAACCTTGAGTTAAAGAGGAGAACCGGCTCTCCAACTTTAAACTCACGATTCTTGATGTTAGCATCATGCAATTTCTTAGTCTTTTCCTTGTAAAGCAAAGAATTTTCATTGGCATTGGCTCTGAATTCATCCATCTCATTGAGTTGATCTTTCCTATGGGAACCGGCTTGGTTTAAATCAAAGTTAGCCCACTTGAGAGCCCAAGATGCCTTGTGTTCTAACTCAAATGGGAGGTGGCACGCTTTTCCATAGACAAGCCTATAAGGAGTACAACCAGTTGGTGTTTTAAAAGTCGTCATAAACGCCCACAAAGCATCATCAAGCTTATCCGACCAAGAAGCTCGATGCTCTCCCACCGTTCTCTCTAAAATTCTATTTAAACTACGATTTGTGACCTCGGTTTGACCATTTGTTTGAGGGTGATACGCGGTAGAAAGTCTATGATTAACTCCATATTTCTTCATAACTCTCGTGAATTGATCATTACAAAAGTGCGTACCACGATCACTTATGATGGCCCGAGGTACACCAAATCTAGCAAACAATTGTTTCAAAAACTTCACAACAACTCTAGCATCATTGGTAGGTAAGGCTTTAGCCTCCACCCATTTTGACACGTAATCCACCGCCACAAGTATATACTTGTTTCCCTTAGAGGATGGAAAAGGTCCCATGAAATCAATGCCCCACACATCAAATATCTCACACTCTTGAATAAAATTTTGTGGCATCTCATCACATTGCGTAATTTTTCCTTGTCTTTGACACACATCACAAAATTTCACCATTTCATGGGCATCTTTGTAAATGGAAGGCCAATAGTAACCCGAATCAAAGACTTTCTTGGCGGTATAGTTGGGCCCAAAATGTCCACCCGTAGGTCCTTTATGACACGCTTCTAAGATCTTAAATGCCTTGGGCCCATCTACACACCGTCTAATGATTTGGTCCGCACATTGCCTAAAAAGATAAGGATCATCCCAAAAGTAGTACTTAACTTCCTTAAGAAACTTCTTCTTTTGTTGATAAGTAAGACCCTCAATAAGCACATTGCCCACAAGATAGTTTGCGATATCCGCAAACCAAGGAGTGGCATCCTCGTGGGAAGAGATAGACATGAGCTCCTCTAATGGAAAGGATTCATTGATTTCTTGATGTGGCAAATCTCCTTGAAAAGGATGCCCAAGTCTACTCAAGTGATCCGCCGCTAAATTCTCGGCCCCTTTCTTATCACGAATTTCTATCTTAAACTCTTGAAGTAACAAAACCCATCTCAAAAGCCTAGGCTTAGCATCTTGTTTTGTCATAAGATACTTGAGAGCGGAATGATCTGTATACACTATGGTTTTGGAAAGCACAAGGTATGGTCTAAACTTCTCAAAAGCATATACTATAGCAAGCAACTCTTTTTCCGTGGTAGTGTAATGAAGTTGTGCACCGGTCATGGTTTTACTCGCATAGTGTATAGGTTGAAAATGCTTATTAACTCTTTGTCCTAAGACGGCCCCCACCGCATAATCACTAGCGTCACACATAAGCTCAAAAGGTAATTCCCAATTTGGAGAAACCAAAACGATAGCCTTAGTCAATTTCTCCTTAAGAGTCTCAAAAGAGTCCAAACAATCTTGGTTAAAAATGAAAGGAGCCTCTTTCTCCAAGAGGTGAGTCATCGGTCTAGCTATCTTAGAAAAATCTTGTATAAAGCGCCTATAAAATCCCGCATGACCTAAGAAACTCCTCACACCTTTAACCGAGGTGGGTGTGGGAAGCTTAGCAATCACATCAATTTTAGCTCGATCCACTTCTAATCCCTTGTTGGATATTTTGTGTCCTAAAACAATTCCCTCTTTCACCATAAAGTGACATTTCTCCCAATTAAGCACTAAACGTGTTTCCTCACAACGCTTAAGCATTCTCTCAAGATTGGTGAGACATGAGGTAAATGAATTTCCAAAGACGGAAAAATCATCCATAAAAACCTCCATGGTTTGCTCTATCATGTCATGGAAAATCGCCATCATGCACCTTTGAAACGTCCCCGGTGCATTACATAAGCCAAAAGGCATCCTCTTGTAAGCAAATGTACCGTAGGGACAAGTGAATGTGGTATTTTCTTGATCCTTAGGGTCAATGGGTATTTGGAAATAACCCGAAAAGCCATCAAGAAAGCAATAGTACTCATTTCCCACTAAGCGTTCAAGCATTTGATCCATAAAAGGTAGTGGGAAATGGTCTTTCCTAGTCGCCTCATTGAGTTTTCTATAATCAATACAATCTCTCCAACCGGTCACAAGTCTCGTGGGAATAAGCTCATTGTTATAATTAGGTACCACGGTGATTCCACCCTTCTTTGGAACACAATGAACCGGGCTAACCCATGGAGAGTCGGAAATAGGGTAAATCATACCCGCATCTAAGAGTTTAATCACTTCCTTCTTAATAACCTCATGGATTTTTGGGTTAACTCTCCTTTGATTTTGAATGGCGGGTTTATAATCATCCTCCATAAGGATTTTGTGTGTACAAAAATGTGGATCAATTCCCCTTATGTTGGATATTTTCCATGCTAAGGCTTTCTTGTGTTTCTTAAGGACGTCAATAAGTTGCTCCTTCTCATCCTCTTTCAACTCTTTAGCAATGATCACAGGTAATTGGTCTTTGCCCTCTAAGAAAGCATACTCTAAGTGGGATGGAAGGTCCTTAAGTTCAATTGGAGGTGGACTCTCTATGGAAGGTTTTACTATGGAAGGTTCCTCAATGGTAACTTCTTGTAGAATAGGAGAAGGAATAGGGTCCTCATTGAGCAACTTTTGGATCGTAAGAATATCTTCTTCCCAATTAATGGGAGAATCATCATCACCAAGAAAGTTTGACTCAAATTCCTCCAAGAGGAAATCACTCTCTCCAAAAGGTGTTAAAGAGGGAGCAATTGAGGCCACGGTTTCAACATGGGGCATCTCATCACTAGTACTCTTACAAGCATCATGAAAGTGTTCATCACACACATCATCTAGCACATCAACAATGTTAATAGTCTCACAAGGTCTAGACTCCTTAACCTCTTTCCTATAACAAACTTTACCTAACTTAAACACCACTCTCTCATCTTCTACTCTCATAATTAGTTCTCCTTCCGCCACATCTATCAAAGTACGACCCGTTCTCAAAAACGGTCTACCAACAATCAAAGGCACTCTAGGATCCATGTCATAATCATCCACTACAAAGTCGGCCGGAAACATAAACTTATCCACACCTACAAACACATCCTCCGCTATACCTACGGGGTAAGCTATGGTTCGGTTGGCTAGTTCAAGAGTCATCCTAGTGGGAGTGAGCTCGGGAAGAGAGAGTTTTTTTCCAAACCGATAAAGGCATGAGGTTAATGCTTGCCCCTAGATCCGCCAAAGCCATGCAATTTTCAACACCGGGAAAATTACAAGGTATCAAGAAGCGCCCCGGATCTCCAAGTTTTGTAGGTAAGGTTTTAAGTAGCACGACGGAACAATTTTCATTAAGGGATATGTTGGGCAAATCAACCAATTTTTCTTTGTTTGAGAGTAAATCCTTGAACATCTTAGCAAACTTTGGCATATAAGCAAGAGCTTCCGCAAATGATATATTGATGTTGAGTTGCTTGAACATCCTTAAGAAATTTGAGACTTGGATGTCATCCTTGTTCTTTAACTTGTCCTTTTTCAACCTTGAAGGATATGGAAGAGTAGGTTTTGGGGTAGGTGGAATAGGTGTTGTAGTGGAAGATTTGTCTTTGTTAGCTTCTTCATTGGGAAGTGTGGAAGGTAGAGGAGAAGTATGAATGGGTTGAGAAGGTGTGTTTGAGTGAATGGGAGCATTTTGAGGTGGTGAAGTAGAGGTATAAGGCTTGTCACAAGTAGGAGCACAAGTGGGTTGAACAATATGAGATTTAGGAGGTGAAGGATCCTTTGTTGTTTTTCCACTCCTTGTTGTAATAGCATTGACATTTTCCCTTGGATTTGTTTGTGTGTTGGAAGGTAAAGCCCCTTGTGGTCTTTGATTATACATAATTTGGTTTTGAAGAAGAGCAAATTTCTTGTTATTTTCCTCTTGATTATCTTTCAATTGTTTCTCAAAAGAAGTGAACTTTTGAAGCATCAAATCCATGGGGTTAGGTTACACATTTCCTTGATAAAAACCTTGTTGTGGGAAAGATTGAGGTGGTGGATTAAACCCTTGGGTTGGTGGATAGAAGTTATTTCCTTGAGATTGAAAATGATTGGGTGCCTTGTAGTTATTTCCTTGGTAAAGTGGTCTTTGCCCTTGATTCCTTGGTAAAATTTGAGGAGGATTTTGTTGAATTTGGGTGGGTGGTTGGGGTGGGAATCCCGGTGGAGTAAGGTAGTTTTGGGACTTGTAAGAAAGGTTATTTGGATTGATATTTGGCTTGAAGTGTTCACGATGTTCCTCTTGGTAAGCATAGCATTCCCCTTGATAAAATTGCACCTTATCACATTGTTCATAAGAATGGGGGCCTCCACAAGTTACACAAGAAAGAGTAATGGCATTCACATCATTTGAAGAATTGTTCAATGAAAGGCTCTTAATAGCTTGAATCATTTCTTGTTGTGCCTTAAAATTCCTCTCACTATCTCTATCCATCTTTTGAATGATCTCTTGTTGATACTTGAGGAATTGGTTATCACAAGGTGCTTGAGAATTGTTTTGGATAACATGAACCCGTTCTTCACATTGAGAATTTGTTTGAACCATTGCTTTAGTCTCAATGATGTCCACGGCCTCTTGCATGGATTTAAGAAGAATATTCCCTCCCGCGGAAGCATTGAGTGAATCTTGGTGGTGAGATTTAAGGCCGTTATAGAAAGTATTGATTTGGTGAACGTCATCCAATCAAGGGTTAGGGCATCGCCTCAATAACTCTCTATACTCTTCCCAAGCATCACTAAAGGATTGACTAGGTTTTTGTTGAAAACCTATAATTAAGCTCCTCAAGGCCATGGTCTTAGATGGAGGAAAGAACTTGTTCAAAAACTTAGTGGTGAAACCATCCCATGTGGTGATACTATCGGGTGGTTGGGTGTCTAACCAATGCTTAGCTTGTCCCTCAAGTGAAAATGGCACTAACATCAACTTAATAGCATCATGTGGAACTCCATTGTGCTTAATGGTATTGCAAAGAGAAAGGAATCTCTTAAGGTGATCATGAGGATCATCATTCTTATTACCATAGAAAGGTGTTTGCGAAACCATAGTAATCATAGACGTTTTTAGCTCAAATGTATTTGCGGGAATGTCGGGAATCCTAATAGCACTAGCATATCCATGAACATTGGTTTGAAAACTTTCCATCAAAGAACGATTATCGACAGCCATGCCTTCTTGTTGTGGATGAATCAAAGCACGATTCTCGTGATCGGCTTGATGGACGGTGGTGGTCTTACTCTTTCTCTTTTTCTTCCTTTTCGGAGGAAGAGGTTGTACACCAATCGGTATTTGTGCACGCCCGCGAGTGAGCATGCAACTCAATACGAGGAATGAGAGAGAAGCTCTCGTGTGACTTTGAAGAGAAAAGGATTATCCTCTTCGAGTTTCAATATGAAATATCCACAAGAAAATAATATATATGTATGTACTACTTGGGTTCAAGACCCCCAATGAAGCCTTCCTTCTTAGAATACTTACAAGTGAACGGGGGGTTAGGTGGCGCGAAGCACTTAAGTACCTATTGACCCTTAGATGGCATTTTATAGCACATCGCCTTTCTATTCACTTAAAAGTTCGTATTCTTCGAATTGTTGCTTACTGAGAGTATTTATCTATTCTTGCTTTATTTTGTTTGATCGATACACGTGTCAAGGACCGGAACGCCCCTCAACACGGTGTATTGCCTCGGCAATACTTATGGAGAATATGTAGATTGGTTGTTCTTATACATATACGTATTTACTTATAATAATATATAGAATATTTTTGTATTTATGAGTTTTTAAAAGAAAATACTATATGTACATAAAAACCGAGAGAATGCAATAATATATATTTTTGGGTGCAATCTCTTAGGAAAAAGATTGCTTTTTGGATTTTTTAATTTGTTTGGTCAATTCTTTAGGAAAAGAATTGTTTTGTTAATTTTTTAGTTTTTATATAATTTTATATTTTTGATTTTTTATTTGTTTTTGATTTATGATACGTAAAAATAACGTTCACAAGGTGAACGGATCCCAAAAGCCAATGAAAACCGTCAATCGATAGTCTCTCGTAAAGTCAAAGAATCGGCAGCGGCGCCATTTGAAATTTTGTATAATGCAGTTCGTTTTTCTCAGTTCTTGCTAATTGAAAGTCCTAACAATATCGGGTTTTTAACTGTTTTTGGTTGTTAATATTTTTTTGGATATTCTATTTGCTAATTCAAACAATGCCTAGCAAAACTGAAAAATATTGTCTACTTATATGTAAAACATCGTGCAATTACCAAGTATTTATTCAAGTAAAATTCAAAATGTAATTTTTACAACTAAAAGGACTGAAATTGTAAATTCTATGAAAAATAAATGCTCAAAATGTAAAACTTACAAATACAAGGACTGAAAATGTCAAAACAGTTGACTATGAGGATTAAAAATTTAAACTATGCAACAAACTAACAAATTCTCAACAATTCCAAAACTAACTAACTGCTTTTTAACAAAGTAAGAAAGTTAAGGGACCTGATTAATGAAAACCCTAAAAAGTATCAAGTTTAGCCAAGTTTAAAACCAGTTTAATACAAGAAGGACTAAAGTGCAATTTTTGGAAAATATTAAGCAAAAACGGGTTTCAATAACAAATAAGCTCGTTTGAGCTTATTTCTTAACCAAAATTGTTCAAACCACTTGCAAAATGCTTAAAATAAAAAATAAGCTAGACCCGTAAAAGGAAATCTGATGAAACTGGCTAAAACTCTGATAAGCACTTTCCAATAAGCACAAAATAAGCTCTAAAGAAATCTAGACATGCACAACTGGATTTTTATAATGAAACTGATTAATGAACTCAAAACATGAACGGGAAATCAAGTCTTGTCAAAAATCATCCAGTAATAAGCTTGGAATTTGAAATAAGCTGAAATTGGCTTATGTTGACCAGCGTTGACCAAGCTTTTTTTCAAAAAGCTCAAAATCTCAAAAATCAACCACAAGCACTTCCTAAGTGATTTTGTAAAAGAAAATTGACAAGTTTATGAATTGGATTGAGAGATATGAAAAAGCAATTTGGATTTTACAAAAACTTGCATTTGCTTAAAGGTTCAGATTTTTGCTTATTTCTACTTGCTTACTGAAAACTGTACAAAATGCTTATGGAATCTGAAACTTCATGTTATGACCTAGAAATGAGAACTGGTTTGGTAGAATTTCATCAAGAATCAAGCAAATGCTAAGTGAATGAATTTGACAACTTTTTATGAACTAAACTGACTGAAAATTGACCCAAACTTTTACAATGCCATTTGCCTCTTTGACCTTAGTCTTGACTTGAAAATGACTCAAAACCTTTAGTAATGACTATTTGACTGAAAATGAAACAAGATTAAGCAATTTTTTGCACTTGATTATCAAACACTAACTAATGCCAAACACTACTTAAACTGATCTTTTTGGAATTTTGTGAAGACTTTTTGAGTACAAGTTCAAACTGAATGAAAAGCTATAGCAAACTAAATTCAGTGACCACAATGAAGTGTGTAAAGGCTATTTGCAAGCAATGATCACAACAAAGACACAAAATGGTGAACCAATTCAAGTGACTGAAAAATAAGCTAAGAACAAGTTTATAACAAAGCTAATGAGAAGATGAAAGCTACACTTAAGCTACAAGATCAATGAAATCAAATCAATATCAGCTAAAACATGTTTTATCATACAATCACAAACAAGATTAACTAGGAATTGAGCATGCATTTGACAATTAAGTGGAATCAAAAATCAGAAGCGTTTGCACCTTGTGAAGTAACCTTTGAGCAGTAGAGGATCGCTGTGCTCTCTAGTCTAGTGCTAACCACCACCTTAGCACTAGATTCAACTATCTACAATCAATCAAAACAGCTACACATCATCAACAAGGCTAAGATGCCTTGAAATCGTTAAATATGCTATGAACTTGGACTGAAATCAATCAAACAACTACAATCTTCCCTCAAAGTCAGTTATGATCAAGGTATGATCATAACAAACTCAAAATAGCAACAAGAGTCACAATGGTAGTAGGAGATGAACAGTAAAGAAGGTAAGAAGATTTGGCGGGAAAGTAAGAATTTGAATTTTATTAATGGATAATTGGTTACAAGGCTGTTAAGTTGTTACAAACTAACTAACTAACTCAAGAGTGTGTCAAACTCTTGAGTAGTTTAGCTAAAATCTAGAAATGATGAAAGGAAAAGAAAGTGTGTGTGTTTTCACACTTTACAACTCTACTTCAAGAAATGAGGACTAAACAGGCTATTTATAGACTTCAGAGGAAGAGCAGTTGGGGTTGGTGACGTGTTGGAGCCAATCCCAGCTTTCCACGTGTCATTATTCTGCTTAATTGATTTTGCAGGTATGAACTCAAATTGGGGATTCTTTGTTGAGTTGATTTCATGTTGATTGGTTATGACCAATGGATTTGTCTTGTGATTTTGAGCAATTTTGATGTTTAAATCATTCCATGAAATTGCCTCTAGCTCCAAATCGATCCTGGAAATTTTTGTTCGTTTTGAAGATGCCACGTGTCAAGTCTTCATTGGTTGAAATTAGTGCACACGGATTGCACTGTTGTGATTTGTTTATTAATGAAGGCGGCGCTAGTGGATATTAAATGCTATGATTTGGCAATCCATGGCTTCCTTTTGCTTGCTTCTCATTGGTCCAAAGTTATAAACACGGATCACACTTGTTAAACTTTCTAAAATAGGCAGAATTAACCCCTTGACTTTGGCAGATTGTCTTTTTGGGCTTGTAACTTCATTTCTTTGGCATATTTGATCCTTCAAACTTCATTCTTGAACAAAATTGGTCCTTTGACTGAGTTGACTTGAGAGTTGACCAAATTTGACTATGATCTTGACTTTTACATATTTACACTTTGGTCCTTCATCTTTGGCAGATTGTCAAGATAGGTCCTTGTACTTTCAAAGTCTTGTCACTTTTGATCCTTCTTTGTCTTTTTCATAAATTTAAGCTTGATTATTCCTTGTTTGCTTGAAAATGTATCCTTTTACCTACACAAGTGTACACAAACACAAACATACCACATAATACTGTTTTTACAAGATAAATTGGTATTTTGCTTCATGTTTTAGGGTTATTTGTTGATAAATTGATATGAGTTTTAGCTCATATCAAATCCCCTACACTTGAACATTGTCATGTCCTCATGCAATTCTATATATTTTAAAACACAAATTTACATTCTCCTCATAATTAATCCTCCTTGGCCATATGGAATGCATCTACACTACTCTAAACTACATGATGCATGATTTTGACTTTTAACAATGCAATGAACAAAATACAATTATATATATATCTTTTTGGTTTTTCTTGAAATGGTTTTGATGGAAATAACTCATAAAGAAATCAATGACTTTGATTAGGGCTTGGGTACCATGGACATTTATCACCCTCAAGTTTCACTTTCCCCATACTAAGCTTAAAAATGGGATCATTGTATTCACAAGTAAAAAGTGCATCAACTTATTCATGACAATTAAATGTGGAACCGGTTATTATTTGAGCAAATTGCTTGTGGGCAAATTTGTCATTTATTCAAGTGTGAAGTATAAGAAGTGCAAAATCCAAAAATAAGGAAGCACAGTTTTAATCCTAAGTAATCCTCTCATCCATTACTTGAAAAACCGCTCACAATTAATACAAGTCCGTTTCAAGAGTAATAAGTCATTCGCTTTATGTGTAAAATCCTCATGTCATGCTTTCATAAGTAGCTACACACTCGCTAAGGAAAGAAAAAATAAAACTCACGCAATAATTTACATCCGCCATCTTTTTGAGACTTTGGATCTTCAACCCCGCAACCCGTCAAGGTAATATTGGATTGGAGCAATCTATTGAATCCCCGCAACCCGTCAAGGTAATATTGGAACTCAATAGTCACTATAATTAACACCACACTGCCCCTCTTGGGAGTCTTGTATTATTTTTTTCCTTTTCTTTTTCTCTTTTTTTTCTAGCCACTCATTTTTTTTCATAAGCCGCTCTTATTTTTCTTTATTCCTCACAAAGAAAGTAGAAAAGAATAAAAGGAAACACACCCGCTAAATATTAAGCATGACATAAGTCTAGTACACATAAAACGTTCTAACTTAGAATCTTAAGACGTACTTATACCAACCACGAATGATTAGGCAAAAATGCATAAGAGATTACAAACCAATTAAAACCGTTCTTGATTATTTATTAACAATTATATAAATGCGAAGAAAATAGAGGTTAAGAAGAGAAGGGTTTAGCCACAAGTAATTATCATGAAGTTTATCTAGCCCTTTTACACTTGCTTTAACTCTATCATTTCCTATTCTCCACAAATTTAAAATCTCAAATAATGAGATTGGTGGATGCTTAGCCTAATAGACCAATGAAGGACTACATGGTTAAGGATACTAGCTAGAGAATGCTTAAGATAAGCAAACTCGGGTTGAGTCAAAATATCCATGGCGGGCCTAATATGTCAAAGAAGTCTAAACTTGTTAAAACCATGTTTTATTTTATTTTTTCCTTTTTATATATTTTGATGCAAAATAAAAGAAGAAATATATACAATGCAAATGTGATATGCAAATGGATTGATGCAAAAATTATGAATGCATATTTTTGGTGGCCAAAGTAGATCAAAAATTTGAAAAATGTTTGAAAAATTAATTTTCTCAATTATCATGAAAGACAATGACAAGTTCTAGGTAAGGTCACTTCGATAGAAGACCCCCTACACTTAAGCTAAACATTGTCCTCAATGTTTAAGAGCATGGAAGTATAAAAACTTCCCCTACACTTATGACAATGAATAGACTTTGCTTAACCCAAGTTAAGGAAAGGACAACGATTAGTGAAATCATGTTTAAGCACAAGGTGTCAATGAAAGATCACAATAGTAACGAAGTGAACCGGATACAAGGGCCTCCTCCATAAGCTCCAAAGCATGAATTGAGTGAGCAACCCTAAAAACAAATATGAAGACAAAAGAAGGTCTCCCCTACACTTATCTCCAAGTCTATACCTTTATTTCTAACCTACAACACTCTAAACCTAGTTATATGATGCTTGAGTTAATGAGTCTGTAGCTCGACTCGTCCCTCAATGAATCAATTCATGGGGAAAATGGGGATCTCTTGGACCATTTCAACGGAAATGTCCTCCCCAAAGTAATGCTTAACACGGTGACCATTCACTTTAAAATTTGGACCATCGGGTTGTGACAACTCAATAGTTCCATATGGAAACACTTGAGCAATAGTGAATGGACCGGACCATCTCGACTTAAGCTTGCCCGCAAAAAGTTTCAACCTTGAGTTAAAGAGGAGAACCGGCTCTCCAACTTTAAACTCACGATTCTTGATCTTAGCATCATGCAATTTCTTAGTCTTTTCCTTGTAAAGCAAAGAATTTTCATAGGCATTGGCTCTCAACTCATCCATCTCATTGAGTTGATCTTTCCTATGGGAACCGGCTTGGTTTAAATCAAAGTTAGCCAACTTGAGAGCCCAAGATGCCTTGTGTTCTAACTCAAATGGGAGGTGGCACGCTTTTCCATAGACAAGCCTATAAGGAGTACAACCAATTGGTGTTTTAAAAGTCGTCCTAAACGCCCACAAAGCATCATCAAGCTTATCCGACCAAGAAGCTCGATGCTCTCCCACCGTTCTCTCTAAAATTCTCTTTAAACCACGATTTGTGACCTCGGTTTGACCATTTGTTTGAGGGTGATACGCGGTAGAAAGTCTATGATTAACTCCATATTTCTTCATAACTCTCGTGAATTGATCATTACAAAAGTGCGTACCACGATCACTTATGATGGCCCGAGGTACACCAAATCTAGCAAACAGTTGTTTCAAAAACTTCACAACAACTCTAGCATCATTGGTAGGTAAGGCTTTAGCCTCCACCCATTTTGACACGTAATCCACCTCCACATGTATATACTTGTTTCCCTTAGAGGATGGAAAAGGTTCCATGAAATCAATGCCCCACACATCAAATATCTCACACTCTTGAATAAAATTTTGTGGCATCTCATCACGTTGCGTAATTTTTCCTTGTCTTTGACACACATCACAAAATTTCACCATTTCATGGGCATCTTTGTAAATGGAAGGCCAATAGTAACCCGAATCAAAGACTTTCTTGGCGGTATAGTTGGGCCCAAAATGTCCACCCGTAGGTCCTTTATGACACGCTTCTAAGATCTTAAATGCCTCGGGCCCATCTACACACCGTCTAATGATTTGGTCCGCACATTGCCTAAAAAGATAAGGATCATCCCAAAAGTAGTACTTAACTTCCTTAAGAAACTTCTTCTTTTGTTGATAAGTAAGACCCTCAATAAGCACATTGCTCACAAGATAGTTTGCGATATCCGCAAACCAAGGAGTGGCATCCTCTTAGGAAGAGATAGTCATGAGCTCCTCTAATGGAAAGGATTCATTGATTTCTTGATGTGGCAAATCTCCTTGAAAAGGATGCTCAAGTCTACTCAAGTGATCCGAGCTAAATTCTCGGCCCCTTTCTTATCACGAATTTCTATCTTAAACTCTTGAAGGAACAAAACCCATCTCAAAAGCCTAGGCTTAGCATCTTGTTTTGTCATAAGATACTTGAGAGCGGAATGATCCGTATACACTATGGTTTTGGAAAGCACAAGGTATGGTCTAAACTTCTCAAAAGCATATACTATAGCAAGCAACTCTTTTTCCGTGGTAGTGTAATGAAGTTGTGCACCGGTCATGGTTTTACTCGCATAGTGTATAGGTTGAAAATGCTTATTAACTCTTTGTCCTAAGACGGCCCCCACCGCATAATCACTAGCGTCACACATAAGCTCAAAAGGTAATTCCCAATTTGGATAAACCAAAACGATAGCCTTAGTCAATTTCTCCTTAAGAGTCTCAAAAGAGTCCAAACAATCTTGGTTAAAAATGAAAGGAGCCTCTTTCTCCAAGAGGTGAGTCATCGGTCTAGCTATCTTAGAAAAATCTTGTATAAAGCGCCTATAAAATCCCGCATGACCTAAGAAACTCTTCACACCTTTAACCGAGGTGGGTGGGGGAAGCTTAGCAATCACATCAATTTTAGCTCGATCCACTTCTAATCCCTTGTTGGATATTTTGTGTCCTAAAACAATTCCCTCTTTCACCATAAAGTGACATTTCTCCCAATTAAGCACTAAACGTGTTTCCTCACAACGCTTAAGCATTCTCTCAAGATTGGTGAGACATGAGGTAAATGAATTTCCAAAGACGGAAAAATCATCCATAAAAACCTCCATGGTTTGCTCTATCCTGTCATGGAAAATCGCCATCATGCACCTTTGAAACGTCCCCGGTGCATTACATAAGCCAAAAGGCATCCTCTTGTAAGCAAATGTACCGTAGGGACAAGTGAATGTGGTATTTTCTTGATCCTTAGGGTCAATGGGTATTTGGAAATAACCCGAAAAGCCATCAAGAAAGCAATAGTACTCATTTCCCGCTAAGCGTTCAAGCATTTGATCCATAAAAGGTAGTGGGAAATGGTCTTTCCTAGTCGCCTCATTGAGTTTTCTATAATCAATACAAACTCTCCAACCGGTCACAAGTCTCGTGGGAATAAGCTCATTGTTCTCATTAGGTACCACGGTGATTCCACCCTTCTTTGGAACACAATGAACCGGGCTAACCCATGGAGAGTCGGAAATGGGGTAAATCATACCCGCATCTAAGAGTTTAATCACTTCCTTCTTAATAACCTCATGGATTTTTGGGTTAACTCTCCTTTGATTTTGAATGGCGGGTTTATAATCATCCTCCATAAGGATTTTGTGTTTACAAAAATGTGGATCAATTCCCCTTATGTCGGATATTTTCCATGCTAAGGCTTTCTTGTGTTTCTTAAGGACGTCAATAAGTTGCTCCTTCTCATCCTCTTTCAACTCTTTAGCAATGATCACTGGTAATTGGTCTTTGCCCTCTAAGAAAGCATACTCTAAGTGGGATGGAAGGTCCTTAAGTTCAATTGGAGGTGGACTCTCTATGGAAGGTTTTACTATGGAAGGTTTTACTATGGAAGGTTCCTCAATGGTAACTTCTTGTGGAATAGGAGAAGGAATAGGGTCCTCATTGAGCAACTTTTGGATCGTAAGAATATCTTCTTCCCAATTAATGGGAGAATCATCATCACCAAGAAAGTTTGACTCAAATTCCTCCAAGAGGAAATCACTCTCTCCAAAAGGTGTTAAAGAGGGAGCAATTGAGGCCACGGTTTCAACATGGGGCATCTCATCACTAGTACTCTTACAAGCATCATGAAAGTGTTCATCACACACCTCATCTAGCACATCAAAAATGTTAATAGTCTCACAAGGTCTAGACTCCTTATCCTCTTTCCTATCACAAACTTTCCCTAACTTAAACACCACTCTCTCATCTTCTACTCTCATAATTAGTTCTCCTTCCGCCACATCTATCAAAGTACGACCCGTTCTCAAAAACGGTCTACCAACAATCAAAGGCACTCTAGGATCCATGTCATAATCAACCACTACAAAGTCGGCCAGAAACGTAAACTTATCCACACCTACAAACACATCCTCCGCTATACCTACGGGGTAAGCTATGGTTCGGTTGGCTAGTTCAAGAGTCATCCTAGTGGGAGTGAGCTCGGGAAGAGAGATTTTTTTCCAAACCGATAAAGGCATGAGGTTAATGCTTGCCCCTAGATCCGCCAAAGCCATGCAATTTTCAACACCGGGAAAATTACAAGGTATCAAGAAGCGCCCCGGATCTCCAAGTTTTGTAGGTAAGGTTTTAAGTAGCATGGCGGAACAATTTTCATTAAGGGATGTGTTGGGCAAATCAACCAATTTTTCTTTGTTTGAGAGTAAATCCTTGAACATCTTAGCAAACTTTGGCATATAAGCAAGAGCTTCCGCAAAGGATATATTGATGTTGAGTTGCTTGAACATCCTTAAGAAATTTGAGACTTGGATGTCATCCTTGTTCTTTAACTTGTCCTTTTTCAACCTTGAAGGATATGGAAGAGTAGGTTTTGGGGTAGGTGGAATAGGTGTTGTAGTGGAAGATTTGTCTTTGTTAGCTTCTTCATTGGGAAGTGTGGAAGGTAGAGGAGAAGTATGAATGGGTTGAGAAGGTGTGTTTGAGTGAATGGGAGCATTTTGAGGTGGTGAAGTAGAGGTATAAGGCTTGTCACAAGTAGGAGCACAAGTGGGTTGAACAATATGAGATTTGGGAGGTGAAGGATCCTTTGTTGTTTTTCCACTCCTTGTTGTAATAGCATTGACATTTGCCCTTGGATTTGTTTGTATGTTGTAAGGTAAAGCCCCTTGTGGTCTTTGATTATACATAATTTGGTTTTGAAGAAGAGCAAATTTCTTGTTATTTTCCTCTTGATTATCTTTCAATTGTTTCTCAAAAGAAGTGAACTTTTGAAGCATCAAATCCATGGGGTTAGGTTGCACATTTCCTTGATAAAAACCTTGTTGTGGGAAAGATTGAGGTGGTGGATTAAACCCTTGGGTTGGTGGATAGAAGTTATTTCCTTGAGATTGGAAATGATTGGGTGCCTTGTAGTTATTTCATTGGTAAAGTGGTCTTTGCCCTTGATTCCTTGGTAAAATTTGAGGAGGATTTTGTTGAATTTAGGTGGGTGGTTGGGGTGGGAATCCCGGTGGAGTAAGGTAGTTTTGGGACTTGTAAGAAAGGTTATTTGGATTGATATTTGGCTTGAAGTGTTCACGATGTTCCTCTTGGTAAGCATAGCATTCCCCTTGATAAACTTGCACCTTATCACATTGTTCATAAGAATGGGGGCCTCCACAAGTTACACAAGAAAGAGTAATGGCATTCACATCATTTGAAGAATTGTTCAATGAAAGGCTCTTAATAGCTTGAATCATTTCTTGTTGTGCCTTAAAATTCCTCTCACTATCTCTGTCCATCTTTTGAATTATCTCTTGTTGATACTTGGGGAATTGGTTATCACAAGGTGCTTGAGAATTGTTTTGGATAACATGAACCCGTTCTTCACATTGAGAATTTGTTTGAACCATTGCTTTAGTCTCAATGATCTCCGCGGCCTCTTGCATGGATTTAAGAAGAATATTCCCTCCCGCGGAAGAATTGAGTGAATCTTGGTGGTGAGATTTAAGGCTGTTATAGAAAGTATTGATTTGGTGAACGTCATCCAATCCATGGTTAGGGCATCGCCTCAATAACTCTTTATACTCTTCCCAAGCATCACTAAAGGATTGACTAGGTTTTTGTTGAAAACCTATAATTAAGCTCCTCAAGGCCATGGTCTTAGATGGAGGAAAGAACTTGTTCAAAAACTTAGTGGTGAAACCATCCCATGTTGTGATACTATCGGGTGGTTGGGTGTCTAACCAATGCTTAGCTTGTCCCTCAAGTGAAAATGGCACTAACATCAACTTAATAGCATCATGTGGAACTCCATTATGCTTAAAGGTATTGCAAAGAGAAAGGAATCTCTTAAGGTGATCATGAGGATCATCATTCTTGTTACCATAGAAAGGTGTTTGCGAAACCATAGTAATCATAGACGTTTTTAGCTCAAATGTATTTGCGGGAATGTCGGGAATCCTAATAGCACTAGCATATCCATGAACATTGGTTTTCAAACGTTCCATCAAAGAACGATTATCGACAGCCATGGCTTCTTGTTGTGGATGAATCAAAGCACGATTCTCATGATCGGCTTGATGGACGGTGGTGGTCTTACTCTTTCTCTTTTTCTTCCTTTTCGGAGGAAGAGGTTGTACACCAATCGGTATTTGTGCACGCCCGCGAGTGAGCATGCAACTCAATACGAGGAATGAGAGAGAAGCTCTCGTGTGACTTTGAAGAGAAAAGGATTATCCTCTTCGAGTTTCAATATGAAATATCCACAAGAAAATAATATATATGTATG
This sequence comes from Glebionis coronaria, assembly GCA_025667525.1. Classification (NCBI taxonomy): domain Eukaryota; kingdom Viridiplantae; phylum Streptophyta; class Magnoliopsida; order Asterales; family Asteraceae; genus Glebionis; species Glebionis coronaria. The sequence goes on along the minus strand of JANFOE010001444.1, from coordinate 59,877 downwards.
TACTACTTGGGTGCAAGACCCCTAATGAAGCCTTCCTTCTTAGAATACGCACAAGTGAACGGGGGGTTAGGTGGTGCGAAGCACTTAAGTACCTATTGACCCTTAGATGGCATTTTATAGCACATCGCCTTTCTATTCACTTAAAAGTTCGTATTCTTCGAATTGTTGCTTATTGAGAGTATTTATCTATTCTTGCTTTATTTTGTTTGATCGATACACGTGTCAAGGACCGGAACGCCCCTCAACACGGTGTATTGCCTCGGCAATACTTATGGAGAATATGTAGATTGGTTGTTCTTATACATATACGTATTTACTTATAATAATATATGGAAAATATTTTTGTATTTATGAGTTTTTAAAAGAAAATACTATATGTACATAAAAACCGAGAGAATCCAATAATATATATTTTTGGGTGCAATCTCATAGGAAAAAGATTGCTTTTTGGATTTTTTAATTTGTTTGGTCAATTCTTTAGGAAAAGAATTGTTTTGTTAATTTTTTAGTTTTTATATAATTTTATATTTTTGATTTTTATTTGTTTTTGATTTATGATACGTAAAAATAACGTTCACAAGGTGAACGGATCCCAAAAGCCAATGAAAACCGTCAATCGATGGTCTCTCGTAAAGTCAAAGAACCGGCAGCGGCGCCATTTGAAATTATGTATAATGCAGTTCGTTTTTCTCAGTTCTTGCTAATTGAAAGTCCTAACAATATCGGGTTTTTAACTGTTTTTGGTTGTTAATATTTTTTTGGATATTCTATTTGCTAATTCAAACAATGCCTAGCAAAACTGAAAAATATTGTCTACTTATATGTAAAACATCGTGCAATTACCAAGTATTTATTCAAGTAAAATTCAAAATGTAAATTTTACAACTAAAAGGACTGCAATTGTAAATTCTATGAAAAATAATGCTCAAAATGTAAAACTTACAAATACAAGGACTGAAAATGTCAAAACAGTTAACTATGAGGATTAAAAATGTAAACTATGCAACAAACTAACAAATTCTCAACAATTCCAAAACTAACTAACTGCTTTTTAACAAAGTAAGAAAGTTAAGGGACCTGATTAATGAAAACCCTAAAAAGTATCAAGTTTAGCCAAGTTTAAAACCAGTTTAATACAAGAAGGACTAAAGTGCAATTTTTGGAAAATATTAAGCAAAAACGGGTTTCAATAACAAATAAGCTCGTTTGAGCTTATTTCTTAACCAAAATTGTTCAAACCACTTGCAAAATGCTTAAAATCAAAAATAAGCTAGACCTGTAAGAGGAAATCTGATGAAACTGGCTAAAACTCTGATAAGCACTTTCCAATAAGCACAAAATAAGCTCTAAAGAAATCTAGACATGCACAACTGGATTTTTATAATGAAACTGATTAATGAACTCAAAACATGAACGGGAAATCAAGTCTTGTCAAAAATCATCCAGTAATAAGCTTGGAATTTGAAATAAGCTGAAATTGGCTTATGTTGACCAGCGTTGACCAAGCTTTTTTTCAAAAAGCTCAAAATCTCAAAAATCAACCACAAGCACTTCCTAAGTGATTTTGTAAAAGAAAATTGACAATTTTATGAATAGGATTGAGAGATATGAAAAAGCAGTTTGGATTTTACAGAAACTTGCATTTGCTTAAAGGTTCAGATTTTTGCTTATTTCTACTTGCTTACTGAAAACTGTACAAAATGCTTATGGAATCTGAAACTTCATGTTATGACCTAGAAATGAGAACTGGTTTGGTAGAATTTCATCAAGAAACAAGCAAATGCTAAGTGAATGAATTTGACAACTTTTTATGAACTAAACTGACTGAAAATTGACCCAAACTTTTACAATGCCATTTGCCTCTTTGACCTTAGTCTTGACTTGAAAATGACTCAAAACCTTTAGTAATGACTATTTGACTGAAAATGAAACAAGATTAAGCAATTTCTTGCACTTGATTATCAAACACTAACTAATGCCAAACACTACTTAAACTGATCTTTTTGGAATTTTGTGAAGACTTTTTGAGTACAAGTTCAAACTGAATGAAAAGCTATAGCAAACTAAATTCAGTGACCACAATGAAGTGTGTAAAGGCTATTTGCAAGCAATGATCACAACAAAGACACAAAATGGTGAACCAATTCAAGTGACTGAAAAATAAGCTAAGAACAGGTTTATAACAAAGCTAATGAGCAGATCAAAGATACACTTAAGCTACAAGATCAATGAAATCAAATCAATATCAGCTAAAACATGTTTTATCATACAATCACAAACAAGATTAACTAGGAATTGAGCATGCATTTGACAATTGAGTGGAATCAAAAATCAGAAGCGTTTGCACCTTGTGAAGTAACCTTTGAGCAGTAGAGGAGCGCTGTGCTCTCTAGTCTAGTGCTAACCACCACCTTAGCACTAGATTCAACTATCTACAATCAATCAAAACAGCTACACATCATCAACAAGGCTAAGATGCCTTGAAATTATCAAATATGCTATGAACTTGGACTGAAATCAATCAAACAGCTACAATCTTCCCTCAAAGTCAGTTATGATCAAGGTATGATCATAACAAACTCAAAACAGCAACAAGAGTCACAATGGTAGTAGGAGATGAACAGTAAAGAAGGTAAGAAGATTTGGCGGGAAAGTAAGAATTTTAATTTTATTAATGGAGAATTGGTTACAAGGCTGTTAAGTTGTTACAAACTAACTAACTAACTCAAGAGTGTGTCAAACTCTTGAGTAGTTTAGCTAAAATCCAGAAATGATGAAAGGAAAAGAAAGTGTGTGTGTTTTCACACTTTACAACTCTACTTCAAGAAATTAGGACTAAACAGGCTATTTATAGACTTTAGAGGAAGAGCAGTTGGGGTTGGTGACGTGTTGGAGTTAATCCCAGATTTCCACGTGTCATAATTCTGCTTAATTGATTTTGTAGGTATGAACTCAGATTGGGGATTCTTTGTTGAGTTGATTTCATGTTGATTGGTTATGACCAATGGATTCGTCTTGTGATTTTGAGCAATTTTGATGTTTATATCATTCCATGAAATTGCCTCTAGCTCCAAATCGATCCTGGAAATTTTTTTTCGTTTTGAAGATGCCACGTGTCAAGTCTTCATTGGTTGAAATGAGTGCACATGGATTGCACTGTTGTGATTTGTTTATTAATGAAGGCGGCGCTAGTGGATATTAAATGCTATGATTTGGCAATCCATGGCTTCCTTTTGCTGGCTTCTCATTGGTCCAAAGTTATAAACACGGATCATACTTGTTAAACTTTCCAAAATAGGCAGAATTAACCCCTTGACTTTGGTAGATTGTCTTTTTGGGCTTGTAACTTCATTTCTTTGGCATATTTGATCCTTCAAACTTCATTCTTGAACAAAATTGGTCCTTTGACTGAGTTGACTTGAGAGTTGACCAAATTTGACTATGATCTTGACTTTTACATATTTACACTTTGGTCCTTCATCTTTGGCAGATTGTCAAGATAGGTCCTTGTACTTTCAAAGTCTTGTCACTTTTGATCCTTCTTTGTCTTTTTCATCAAATTAAGCTTGATTATTCCTTGTTTGCTTGAAAATGCATCCTTTTACCTACACAAGTGTACACAAACACAAACATACCACATAATACTGTTTTTACAAGATAAATTGGTATTTTGCTTCATATTTTAGGGTTATTTGTTGATAAATTGATATGAGTTTTAGCTCATATCACCCACTTTGGCCTTTATTAAATGCTAAACACTAAGGAAACTAAAAGAACAAAACAAGTAAGAAATCAAAGACTTACATTGGGTTTTTGGTTGTCATGAATATTTATCATCCTAAAGTTTCACGTTCCCCATACCAAGCTTAAAAACGAGATCATTGTTATTATAAGTTAGCAAACAAACACGAACTCATGTGGGCCAATTATTCACTTAGAATCCCTTATTCCTAGGTGTATCTCTTATTTTTTATTGTTGTCTTGAATGATCACGAGGATGCATTGTTTGACTTATTTCGATAGTTATTTAGGCCGAAAATAAAGTGGGACGATTTAATCAATAGTTTGCTAAAGGATAAAATCTTTTAAAACTGCTTCTCGGGACCTCATAAAGTTCATATCTTGGCATAACTCACTTCACGATTTGAGACCTTTCTCGGACCGATATTTGGCAGCGACTTCATACTTCAAATCTTTGAGAGACGTTCTTGAAATTATGGTCTTCTCTTCATAATAGGAATTTCTTCGCTTGAAGTTTTAAGAGATTCTTCATCATTGGACCACGACTTCTTCATTTTTCTCCAATCTTTATTTTGGACTTTGATATACAACGATCCGCCTCCTTTTAGGACTTGGATCTATTTATCCTCATACCTTGTTAGGGCCTTTTTGGATAGACATCTCCATGATCTTTAGGGGAGTTTTTTGCTTTTCATCGTGTGTCTCGATCTTTCATATTGATTTTTGATAAATGATTCTTCACATCACTTTTGGATCTTTAGCAACAAAATGTAGCCCTCGTGTCTTGTTAGGACCTTTTTGGACTCGCCAATCTTCGCATCCCGCTTCAATAAGTTATGCCTTGGCTATGAACTCAAATTAATACCGAGCAACTTTTAAACGATCTTGTGCTAGAAGCTAAGTAACTTTTCAAATCGTACAACCTTATTTATTGCAGATAAATTTATTAGCAAGCGATGGGAGAAAAAGCTTATAATCAACTCACATAAATTCATGAAAGAATACCAAACTTATAATTGACTCTATCATCTCTCGTTCTCCACGATTTAAAATCTCAAGGAATGAGACTCGTGGATGCTTAGCCAATTAAATCAAAGTTTTGGGTTTTCGAGTTATCTATAGGATCTTGCAAATTCTTAGACTTTTTCAAGTTTAGAAATCGCATTTTAAAAGTTTCCTTGATAAACAACTATCTAGGATCAATTATAGGAACTTGCGAAAAGTTCTTGTTCTTAACCCGTGAGAGATAAGACTTTCGCGTTTTAAAGTTCCCTATATAAAAGCCTAGCAAAAATTAACTTAAATACGTTAAGGATACTAGCTTGAGTAAACTTAGATAAGTAAACTCGGGTTGAGTCAAAATATTCACGACTTTGAAAAATTTAAAACCACTTTATTGAGAATTTATTCTAGCAAAGAAAGTAAATAACGATAGCAAAGGAAAATTACAAAGCCAAAATAGATTAAAATTTTTGAAAAATGTCGAAAAGTTTTATTTTCCGGTTAAAATAAGGACAAGTTCATGGAGAAGCCCACTTACTTCGATAGACGTCCCCCCTACACTTGATATAAACATTGTCCTTAATGTTTAAGCATGTGGGAGTAAACTCCCCTACACTTAGGACATTGTGCACTTTGGTTAAATCTTGCTAAGGAAAGGACAACTATAGTGATTTCAATGTGAACATATAAGACATGAAATATTGAATCACGATAGTTTAAGATAGAACCGGGAAGACAGGTACATGGGATCACGGTTCGTCAAAAGTCATCGAGAATGGATCTTTGAAGCTTTAATCCCTGCACATTAGAAGAAACAAGACAACAAACACATACGGGGCTCCCCCTACACTTAATTTAAAATGGTAAAGGATAGATCATGGGTTGCCTCCCGAGAAGCGCTTGTTTTTGTTAACCGAGTCACGAGCTTGACTCGACCCAGAACTAATTCAAGGGAAACATGGTGAGGGATGGAATCATCTCATGAGGGATGTCCTCACCAAAGTACAACTTCACGCGCTGGCCATTCACCTTAAAATTAGGCCCATTTGGCTGAGAAAGCTCAATGGTGCCATATGGGAAGACTTTAGCGACGGTGAATGGACCAGACCAGCGGCTCTTCAGCTTCCCCGAGAAGATCTTCAACCGAGAGTTAAAGAGTAAAACTTGATCACCAACGTGGAATTCTCGGTTCTTAATCCTTGAATCATGGATGATCTTGGTCTTCTCCTTGTAAATCAATGAGTTCTCATAAGCTTCATTCCTTAGTTCGCTGAGCTCGTAGAGTTGAATCTTCCGAAGATCGTCGGCTTTGTTGATGTTGAAATTAGCCCACTTCAAGGCCCAGTATGCCTTATTTTCCAGCTCGATAGGGAGGTGGCATGCTTTCCCGTACACAAGACGATAAGGTGTACAACCAATCGGGGTCTTATAAGCGGTACGGAAAGCCCACAAAGCATCATCTAATTTGTCGGCCCATGAGGCACGATGCTCTCCCACTTGTTTGAGGATGATAAGCGGTGGAAAGACGATGATTGACACCGTACTTAGCCATGACTCGAGCAAATTGATCATTGCAAAAATGAGTCCCGCGGTCACTGATTATAGCACGAGGAACACCGAATCGAGCAAAAAGTTGTTTTAGAAAGTTCACAACCACCCTCGCATCGTTCGTAGGGAGAGCCTTAGCTTCAACCCATTTAGAAACGTAGTCAACGGCTACGAGGATGTACTTGTTCCCTTTAGATGATGGAAATGGCCCCATAAAGTTGATACCCCATACATCAAAGATTTCACATTCTTGTATGAAATTTTGAGGCATCTCATCTTTATATGTGATCTTGCCTTGGCGTTGGCAAGCATCACAATTTTTAACCATCTCGTGAGCGTCACGATAAATGGTGGGCCAATAGAATCACGAATCAAACACTTTCTTCACGGTGTAGTTGGGACCAAAGTGACCACCGGTGGGTCATTTATGGCAAGCTTTGAGAATGTCTAAAGCTGCGGGTCCATCAACACACCGACGAATAATCAAATCAGCACATTGTTTAAAGAGATAAGGGTCATCCCAAAAGTAAGTCTTAACATCTTTAAAGAACTTCTTATTTTGTTGGGATGTTAACCCTTCGATGAGAATACCACCCGCTAAGTAGTTTGCAATGTCCGCAAACCATGGGGTGTCATCAAGATTGGAATTGATAGACATTAAGGCCCCAAGGGGAAAAGAGTCATTGATCTCTTTATTCGGATGATCCCCTTGATAAGGATCCTCAAGTCTACTTAGATGATCCGCGGCTAGGTTTTTGGCTCCCTTTTTCTCACGAATTTCGATTTTAAATTCTTGAAGGAGCAAAACCCAACGAAGAAGTCTTGGCTTGGAATCTTGTTTAGTCAACAAGTACTTCAACGCGGAATGATCGGTGTACACAATGATGGTGGAAAGAACAAGATAGGGGCAGAACTTCTCAAAAGCATACACTACAGCTAAAAGCTCTTTTTCGGTAGTGGTATAATGCAATTGAGCCCCCGTAATTGTCTTGCTAGCATAATGGATTGGTTGAAAGTGTTTGTTCACTCTTTGTCCCAAAACCACTCCAATAGCAAAGTCGCTAGCATCACACATCAATTCAAAAGGTAGCTCCCAATTAGGGGTAACCAAGACCGGTGCCTTAGTTAGCTTGTCCTTAAGAAGATTGAAGGATTCAAGACACTCTTTAGAAAAGATAAAAGGAGTATCTTTTTCCAAGAGGTGGGTCATCAGGCGAGCGATTTTAGAAAAATCTTGAATGAATCAGTGATAGAAGCCCGCATGACCAAGGAAACTTCTCACACCCTTCACGGTTGAAGGTGGAGGTAATTTGGCTATGACATCCACTTTAGCACGGTCCACTTCAAGACCGGCTTTGGAGATTTTATGTCCAAGAACAATGCCTTCTTTTACCATGAAATGACATTTTTCCCAATTTAGAACAAGGCGGGTGTCTTCACACCGCTTAAGCATGCGTTCCAAATTGGCAAGGCAAGTAGAGAAAGAATCACCATAGACCGAGAAATCATCCATGAAGACTTCCATAGTTTCTTCAACCATGTCATGGAAGATAACCATCATACACCTTTGGAAAGTCCCAGGAGCATTGCATAAGACGAAAGGCATTCTTTTGTAAGCAAATGTTCCATAAGGACAAGTGAATGTGGTTTTCTCTTGGTCTTTAGGATCGATGGGAATTTGAAAATACCCGGAGAAACCGTCTAAGAAGCAGTAATAGTCATTACCCGCTAGACGTTCAAGCATTTGGTCCATGAAAGGAAGGGGAAAGTGATCCTTTCTCGTAGCATCATTGAGTTTGCGATAGTCTATACAAACTCTCCGCCCTGTAACGAGACGAGTAAGAATCAACTCGTTGTTTTCATTGGGCACAACGGTGATTCCGCCTTTCTTAGGCACACAATGGATGGGACTAACCCATGGTGAATCCGAGATAGGGTAGATAATTACCGCATCAAGAAGTTTGATAACCTCTTTTTTGATAACGTCATGGATCTTGGGATTCACCCTTCTTTGGCTTTGAATAGTGGGTTTAAAGTCGTCCTCCATGAGAATTTTATGTGTGCAAAAGTGAGGATCAATTCCACGAATATCGTAGATTTTCCACGCAATCGCTTTCTTATGATTCTTCAGCACGGCGATAAGTCGAGATTTTTCTTCCTCTTTCAAGTCCTTTGCGATGATGACGGGTGACTTCTTATTGTCTTCAAGGAAAACGTACTCGAGATGAGATGGTAGGTCCTTAAGCTCTAAATCCGGAGGATTTTCAATGGAAGGCGTAGTCAAATTCGGGTCATCGATAGAGATATCCTTAGGAGATGGTGGAGAAATATGGTCCTCATTGAGAAGTTTCTCAATGGTACGAATGTCTTCATCCCAATTGGAGGGAGAATCGTCATATTGCAAATCCACATCTCCCAAAGTAGCTTCAAATTCTTTCAAAATGAAATCACTTTCTCCAAATGGAGTTAGTGATGGAGCAATAGAGGCAACGGTCTCAACAATGGAAAGAGAAGAAGAACCACTTTTACAAGCGTTTTGAAATGTTCTTCACAAGCCTCGTCAAGAACGTCAGTGAAATTAACACTCTTGTTTTCAGAAGGTTGCTTAGAAAGTTTTCCCATGTTGAAGACGATTTTATCGTCACCAACTCTCATGATTAATTCGCCCGCGGCTACATCAATGAGAGTGTGACCGGTCCTCAAGAATAGACGTCCAACGATTAATGGAACACGGGGATCCATCTCGTAGTCAACGACAACAAAATCCGCCGGAAAGGTGAATTTGTCGACACCAACGAAGACATCTTCGGCTATCCCCACCAGATAAGCAACCGTACGGTTAGCTAATTCTAATGTCATTCGTGTGGGGACTAGCTAGAGACAATTGTTTCCAAGCGCTTAGAGGCATTAAGTTGATATTAGCACCTAGATCGGCTAGGGCCATACATTCTCTACCCCGGGGAAGTTGCAAGGAATGAGAAAGCGACCCAGATCACCAAGTTTGGTTGGTAATTTCCTTAAGAGCACTGCAGAGCAATCTCATTAAGTTGGGTCTGAGCGATATCAAGAAGTTTCTCCTTATCACTGAGAAGATCTTTAAACATTTTAGCATATTTCAGCATATGAGCGAGAGCCTCAGCAAAGGAGATGTTGAAATTCAGTTGTTTAAACATTTTAAGAAAGTTAGAAACCTGAATATCATCCTTGTTCTTCAATTTCTCTTTCCTCAACCTTGAGGGATAAGGTATATTGGGTTGAGATGAAGGCTTTGGAATGGGATTCTCACTCACATCCTTGGGTGGTGGAGGGGTGGAAGTAGAAGGTGGAGGAATTTGAGAAGTAGAAGTTGGAGGAATTGGAGAAGTGGAAGTTGGAGGAATTGGAGAAGTGGACTCGTTTTCCTTTGTCACAATCACCGGTGTAGGTGTAGGAAGCTCGGGTTCCTTTAAACCTTTTCCACTTCGAGTGGTGATTGCTTTCATCTCCCCTCTTCGATTAGCAACGGTGTTACTTGGAAGAGAACCCGAACCAGAGGCTTGATTACTTGGGAATAAACTAGCCATCATGTTTCTTAAGTCATTCGTTTGACTTGCCAAAGAGTTTCGCATATCGGCTCGAAGATCATTCCCTTGTTTTACCATATCTGCTTTCATGTTGTCCATTTCCCTCTGAAGATTTTGCACTATCACATCATTAGTCCTCATGTAAGTGTCAACCTCTTGATTAAATGTGGTGGGTTCGGTGGGAGGAAGAGCATGGTAGGCAGGTGGTTGATAAGCGGGTGGTTGGTGAACTTGGTTGTTTCTTTGAGGTGGATATGGGTTTCTTTGGGTTTGATATTGATTTGGAGCTCGTGGTTGGTTTTGATTGTTGCGATTGAGGTTGTTGGGGTTTTGAGGTGGAAAACCGGGTGGTGAAAGAAAGTTGTTTGAGCGATAGCTGAGCAAATTACGGTCACCTTGAGGACGTGCTTGATAGCCTCCCGTAGAAAAGTTACCGTTGGCGGCATACACATTTTCCGGATTGTCATGAGTCGAAGGACAATCGGTGTATGAGTGAGATCCCCCGCATATTTCACATGATTGACTCATAGCATTAACTTGAGCATTGATAGCTTTGGTGTTGTTAGCGGTTTGGAGAGCAAGTGTTTCAACAAGCGAAGTAAGCTTATCAATTCTCTTGTCGCTCTTATTAGTGCTAGCACTAGCCACATTAGTCCGAACACTCTTGGTTTGCAATCTAGACTTATTCTCAATAATGTCCCATGCGGCATTAGAAGACTTAACCAAAATGTTACCCCCTGAGGCACTATTTAGTGAATCTTGGTCATTCATGCTTAAACCATCGTAAAAAGTATTAATTTGATGTACTTTTATGAAACCATGTTGTGGACACTTTCTTAAAAGTTCCTTAAAACGGTCCCAAGATTCACTAAATGTCTCACCGTACTTTTGTTCAAAGGTAATAATTTCATTCCGCAAAGCGGTAGTACGTGAGGGTGGGAAAAAGTAGTTAATGAACTTGGTCTCTAAATCCGTCCACGTAAGAATACTTTGTGGCGGTTCCTTATCAAGCCAATTTCGGGCTTGTCCCTCTAAGGAGAAAGGAAAAAGTTGCAAGCGAATCACTTTTTGTGAAACCCCATTATACTTAACTGTATTAGTGAGTTGAAGGAACCTTTTTATATGGTCATGAGGATCATCAAGCGAACGCCCCAAGAAAGGTTGAGCAGAGACCATTTGAATGAAGCCAGATTTGAGTTCAAAATTGTTGGCTCCAATCTCGGGTATGACAATAGCATCGGTGTTGCCCTCTACGTGCGACTGCAAAAGCTCGATCATTGGTTGATTGTCCATGGTGACAATAGGTGGAGTTATGACTTCGTCTTTGTCACACCCCACCATGGCGGAATATGGGGCGTGACGTAAGGATATCATCACAACAACGGCGTGTCTATAGAGAGAACTATACGAATTAAAAATGTCATAAAAGGTGACACAAATGTCATGACAATATCTCATCAATGCAGGAGTCTAGGTAAGTAGATAACAATCCTACCTCTTACCCAAGACAAACAAATAACACAAACAAAGCAACATATAGGTTCATAGTATCACTTATTGAAACAAACAGAAAAATAAACTAAGAAGGAACACGAATATCCTTCTAAATGCATTCCTACGCGACTCCAATCCTAGCCACATATGTTCTCACGCTTAACCACTTTATCACTTGAAAGAGACACTAAAAAAAGTCAACATAATGTTGGTGAGAGTCATAGGTTTAGACTCTGTCACACCCCACCATGGCGGAATATGGGGCACGACGTATGGATATCATCACAACATGGCGTGTCTATAGAGATAACTATATGAAATAAGAAATGTCATAAAAATGGTGACACGAAGGTCATGACAATATCTCAACAAATGCAAGGGGTCTAGGTAAGTAAGTAACAGTCCTACTTCTTACCCAAGACAACAAATATCATACCAAAACAATCATATGTGTGCCACAGTGTCACTTATTAAAATGAACAAACAAATAAAACTAAGAAGGAAACGGGGATATCCTTCTATATGCATTCCTACTCTCTCCAAGTCCTAGCCACTTAAGTTCTCATGCTTAACCATAGTATCACCTGAAAGAGACACTAAAACACGTCAACATAAAGTTGGTGAGAGTCATAGGTTTAGACTCCAACACAAGACAAGTCATAAGCTGTGAATACCATAAACCAATAAACATATGGACAATGCGCAACAATTATGTACTAACAACTAGCATTCAAGTTCAATCAATCATCACAAATCCAAGGCATCACGCCTTACCAACAATCACAATTCCAAGGCATCACGCCTTACCAACAATCAAATTCCAAGGCATCACGCCTTACCAACAACCATAATTACCAAGGCATCACGCCTTACCAACAACCATAATTTCCAAGGCATCACGCCTTACCAAACACCATGGTACCATAGGCGCCCATACACCTATGTATGTTTCCTATCCAAATCATACACAAACAAGAATCACATAGCAGTTAATCACATAATGTACACACAAGTCCATCTTAAACCTTAAAAACATTCACAGCATTAATTTAGAAAATAACTCAACACAGTGTCTCTTCCATCCCATCTGGAAGTCAAAAACAATAATAAACATGGGACTATGAACACTCACCTGATAGCTTCTTCACAAGTCCTCGCACTAGCAACAAGCTAACAAACCAAAAACACGAAATCAATACACGAACCTATCACTAAGATGGCTCATCAAACTATGATGGACATCTAGTCTATTCCCATATAAAAACCTCATTGATAAGCTCTAACCATCCCATTAACCTTCCCTAACAAGTCCTTAACTTGATTAAGTTTAATAACTATCCCGTTCATATTTTACACAAATCAGTCCCAGTTTTTAAGTCTCAAAACTTTAAGTCAAAATTCCACTTAAACATACCCATGGTTTCTGTAAAAGGAATATTAATACCCTTACATTATGTTGTATAACACCTCCCACTTGACCTAACCTTAAAGCTACTGTTAAGGCCCAGATATACATATATCTACTTTTGTCATTCCAGATTTCCTGATTTTAAACGTACTAAAGGTTTGTTACCATTAAGGGGTCTTACCCTAAACCACAACCTTAGCCCAAGTGCAGATACTTACTACAATATATAAACCATCTCTCACGTTCTTGAGAAGATCCCAATGCAACCCTAAGTACCCCAAACAACCCAAAACTTAAAAAGAAACAGGCTGAATTCAAAACTGTTTTGACCTCCGACTGTTGTAACCTGTTTTTGACCCACTTCCCGACATCCAATTTAGTTCTCGTTTCTTGCATTAGAAATCCACTTAAAATATATTTCTAGGGGTACTTAGATCGTAAAATAAGAGTTTATAGAACTCCCGATATGATCAAAACAATTGACTCAAAATTCTGCCCAGCTTTTAAAAACGGGTTTAACAAAATCAACCTCGTTAATTAACCCTAATCCCTCTAATTACAAGCCCTAATTTTTTAATCATTATGAACTCATTATTATAACATTAATTTACTGTTCTTAAGTTAAACCCTAACCTAAATCCATCATAAGATGATTAAAGAAAACATTAAACAATTTAACTGAAAAGAGTATTAAAGATTTTACCTTAGAATTTTTGAAAGAAGAAAAATTAATGAATAACCCTAAAACCACCATTTATGCTGACCAAACCTTGATCTCCAGGGATTTTATGAGTGTTTTGATTAATAAAAAGACTTTATATACTTTCTTAACAAGTCCTTAGCCCATGTACAAAAGCCCGGTTCCCTTTTTCCCTTTTTCCCTCTTTCTTTTCTTTTTTTCACATAACCGACCTATACCCATTTAATTTCGTTTTTTTTTTCCTTTTTATTATTAATATTTGTATTAATAATATTACCTTAATTTTCCTTAATTTATTACAGCTCCTAAAGCCTCCAAAACCTCAAAACCGTAAAACTAGTCAAATTTACGCGTTTTACCGTAAAAGACGTAAAATATACACTTTTAAAAAAATCTCAAATTTTGAAATAAACTTTATAACTAAGTCGTAAATGACTTAAAACCATCCCGAAAAATATCCATATGACCAATTTCCTCATCCGAGACCTCTAAATGCTAAACCGTAAATCGTAAAAATACGATTTTCTATAATACATATACGTATACGTAAAACCACCAAATAACACCATCTCACTTCATAGTCACTACCATGTGAACTCATGAACATGAAATCATCACACATCGTTTCACTTACAAGGTACCCCGTACCGGAAACGATATCCAAACCACAATCTATACACACCAATAAGCACATAAACACGTAAAGACACGTAACTAGCACAAAATAAAACTAAGTGACGAACCTCAAAACCAGGGTTGTCACATCACTCCCTCCAAATAGAAATCTCGTCCCGAGATTTACTCCTTAGTATCAACACACAACCAACAAATCACACGAGGATACTTGTTCTAAACGAACTCCCCTCATTTCCACGTGAACTTTAGTTCAAGTTTCAAAATACCACATATACAAACCAAAAATAATTAAACTCATTGCCAAACTCTTGACCTCACAGTCAATAAATCTCACAGATGACTCTTTGATAAAACAAAGACTCTTATTAACACAAGTCCCGAATAACCGTACATGCAAAATGCATTCTCAAACAACCTTTACCAATCTCAATACATGAAATGTATCATGTATACAACTCATTTCCCCCAGGTAATTCTATGCTCATAAGCTAATGGTCTGATATTTCCAAAGATCATAAATGGACCTACAAAACTCTACATCAACTCTTCCATTTTACCAAATCATACCACCCGTTATTATGGGTGAAACTCCCTACATAACTTTGTCACTAAATCTAGTGGTTTCCTCCTTTTCTACATAGCATCCCTTGTTGCTCTCATTCTGTCTACAAACACCATTACCACATTAGTAGCCTCTTTTACCAATCCTAGTCCACAATGGGGACAACTCACCCTATCCTTTCATATCGTGCCTCAAATGGCATTTATCGACTTCTAGTACGATAACTATCATTATATGAAAACTCAGCCATCGCTAACGAGTTTATGAACTACCTCTAAATCAATGACCCATGTCCAATTATGTTCATCAACTCCCTTCAGTCCGTATCCCAAACTACTTAAAAATTCCAATTTCCTTACAAAGTGACCTATGACGGTCTTTCACATATCCATTAATTCTTCCAACTTTCCAACAACTCCAAACCAACTCATAATTTGCCTCACTCTCTTTCTAAGATTTGAGTAGATCAAGATGTCGTCGATGCTCCCGATGACACCTTGTTTATACCCGTTCATGCACACTCGGTTCATTGACTCCATGAAAACCGCTAGTGCTTTGGCGAAGCCAAATGCATAACCGTAAACCCAAGGCGTTCATACAACATCCTTAGCAGTTTCAATTATGTCCTCATTGCATCCTCTCTCAGCGGCAATACGAATGAATTTCTACCTCGTTCTACTCGCGAAAATCTACACGTATTCTATAAGGCCAATACTTCCTCTTATCAGACCACTCAACCGCTTCCACATCACATTTACTACCAGGCAACTCAACCTTTATCCGGCATTCCTTGCAATTTCTAACAGCTCTTGTTTTTAAATCACTCCATCAACGATTTGCCTTGGAAAGGCACTAACTACAACTCCTCTCACCTCCCCTACTTGCTCTATTTATGGTTCTACCTCACAGTAATAGGCAAACCTACTAAATTTCAGGAAATTTTTGGAAAACTTACATGCCCTACGAACAATCATAAATACCTTTGAGGTATTATATCCCCTTCCAACACTCTCTATGGCGCGTTACTTGTGCTAGTATCCCACAAATCTCTATTCATCTCCTTAGTACTCCTAAGAGACCTCATGACCACACTAGTTCGCCTACGAACTTCTTTCCTCCCCACTAAGGGTATTCCGACCGTTCTCTCATGGTCACCTACTTAAGCGTGTAGGCGCGACCAAGTCTTTCATATGACTACCTCAACGCTCCCGAACAATACGAAACCAAAACTACATCCTGAATCCACCAGATACAATCAACGAATCAAACCAACGGATAACTAACGACATTTCACGTGCACCAGTTAAAACAAGTCAAAAACCATGATACTCAAAAGAAAACTCAAACCCAAAACATGTATCAATTCAAAATGACCCATCACAACGAAAAATAATCCAAGAAACACCCAATGGCAACCAAACGTATTACGCCACGTGACATATTATTTAAACCGCGTAAAAGATCGACTTTTCCAAAAGAATTTATATCTTATCTTTTTTATTTATTATTACCTCCCACATCTATGTGACTCAAACAATCTACAAACAACCCTCTTGACGAACTCAAAACTCAACTCAAAAACTAGGTATCCCGTGCATCCCAAATTATAAAAAATAAACTACTATTCAAACTCAACCTTTAACACGACACTTGTACAATAATTTCGACCAGGATACTGACCTCCCATGACTATACATTCTGAATATTTGAAAAGTACGTTCCGAGTAAATAATTTTAGTCTTTTGAATCATCCAAAAAGCTTTAAAAAAACGAACAAGTTATGACCAAAACAATTTTATACTAGTTGTTTTAAAATTAAAGAATAAACTTAGTGATTAATGCAATCCTTTTAAATGAAAGATATAATTGTATGTGTAACCTTCATAAACTCAATTTAACCTCGTATTAATAATTATAAATGACGTGAATCGGGTAAACCCAATTATATAAACTATGTAAGTAGAAAGAAATTGTACTTCACTTTATTTTAAAGAAAGTCTTTTAGAATTTGAAATAAATAAATGTTGATTAAAAAAAATCTTATGTTGCACCTTGTTTCAAACACGACTCCAACACCTTACCCTTATTTTACCGAATACAACCAATTATCTAACCCTATAATAGATTTCCAAGTCCCCCTTTTTCTCAATATATACCGACCAAAAGAAATGTAAGACCCAACACAAAAGATTCCATTATCTCAATAGAAATCCCAAGTTATTTCAATAGGCTTGAAACCAAAAACACCATTTAAAACGTACACGTGAAATACGAAACTCAAAGAATACGCTACAAGACACACTTCAAAAGACTCAAAACGTCGTTGGAACTCCATTAAACTCCAGCACCATAAAACACGAACAAACACAAGGTACGTTCAAGTTATAATAACTGGTGAACGACCATATACCATAACTTAACACATAGTAGTATACATACATCCGCATATATATACCTATTAAATCTCCCAAAACATACTCGTTATCATACACGTAAGTCAATCAATCTCTTTATACGCTCGTTTTTCCATACGAGTAATCACCATCTCACCGTGCCACAACAAGGCATAAAGCCCACCTCCAAAACCAAACCATATCGTGTGACCCCAAAATCACACAACACCACTATAATCCCAAAACATATAACACACTAATAAAAATAGCCATATCGTAGGCAGCCGTTACATAAACCCATATATTATACGTATACCCAATATCTACATCTCACCATATACAAGCATGTACTAATCCTCTTTCATGCAATCATATTTGAGAACCCATTGAAGTTGTGGTACTTGTATAACTATGTTGGCCACCATACTTATACAATTACCCTTTCCCCAATGCACTCCCTCCTATGATGACACTTATAAGAATCAATACAACATATAACACATAAATCCATCTACTCACATAAGCTCATAACCACATAACCAAATAGGTCCAAAACCCCATCTATTAAAATAACATAGTAAAACTCTTGGAATACCGAAATCCATAGTCTAGCCAAAACAACATAGACTAAATCCAAAACGAAAACATAATCAGTTATAAGTCATGTCGCCCGTAAGAGTGGAAACAACTTAAAACCCTTCCTATCCACCTACTCCTAGTAACTCGAACAACCACACGATTCTTAGGGAACATGACTTAAACATCAAAAGAAAAATAACATACCTCAGGTATGTAAAATAACTCGATAAAAGATAGAAACTACCTTGTACTAAATTATGTACTATAATGTACAATTTAAGCAAAATACAACAGTGACTAGCGTGGACGATTATGGTTCAACCCGCACTAGTCACAAACCCGAAAAGAAAATAACATGTGACTAAGTATGAACATACTACGGTTCAATCCATACTAGTCAAAACATCGCAATAAATAACATCCAAACACATCAATTAATATAAAATGCACACGTACTCCTATGACGCCTATATGCAGGGACCCTTAAGCTATAGACTAGGCTACGCGACTAGGCAACCTAATTCTCTATAACCATTGTCTCTGATACCATTCTGTCACACCCCACCATGGCGGAATATGGGGCGCGACGTATGGATATCATCACAACATGGCGTGTCTATAGAGATAACTATATGAAATAATAAATGTCGTAAAAATGGTGACACGAAGGTCATGACAATATCTCAACAAATGCAAGGGGTCTAGGTAAGTAAGTAACAGTCCTACTTCTTACCCAAGACAACAAATATCATACCAAAACAATCATATGTGTGCCACAGTATCACTTATTAAAATGAACAAACAAATAAAACTAAGAAGGAAACGGGGATATCCTTCTATATGCATTCCTACTCTCTCCAAGTCCTAGCCACTTAAGTTCTCATGCTTAACCATAGTATCACCTGAAAGAGACACTAAAAGACGTCAACATAAAGTTGGTGAGAGTCATAGGTTTAGACTCCAACACAAGACAAGTCATAAGCTGTGAATACCATAAACCAATAAACATATGGACAATGCGCAACAATTATGTACTAACAACTAGCATTCAAGTTCAATCAATCATCACAAATCCAAGGCATCACGCCTTACCAACAATCACAATTCCAAGGCATCACGCCTTACCAACAATCAAATTCCAAGGCATCACGCCTTACCAACAACCATAATTACCAAGGCATCACGCCTTACCAACAACCATAATTTCCAAGGCATCACGCCTTACCAAACACCATGGTACCATAGGCGCCCATACACCTATGTACCTTTCCGATCCAAATCATACACAAACAAGAATCACATAGCAGTTAATCACATAATGTACACACAAGTCCATCTCAAACCTTAAAAACATTCAAAACATTAATTTAGAAAATAACTCAACACAGTGTCTCTTCCATCCCATCTGGAAGTCAAAAACAATAATAAACATGGGACTATGAACACTCACCTGATAGCTTCTTCACAAGTCCTCGCACTAGCAACAAGCTAACAAACCAAAAACACGAAATCAATACACGAACCTATCACTAAGATGGCTCATCAACCTATGATGGACATCTAGTCTATTCCCATATAAAAACCTTATTGATAAGCTCTAACCATCCCATTAACCTTCCCTAACAAGTCCTTAACTTGATTAAGTTTAATAACTATCCCGTTCATATTTTACACAAATCAGTCCCAGTTTTTAAGTCTCAAAACTTTAAGTCAAAAGTCCACTTAAACATACCCATGGTTTTTGTAAAAGGAATATTAATACCCTTACATATGTTGGCTAACACCTCCCACTTGCCCTAACCTTAAAGCTACTGTTAAGGCACAGATATACATATATCTACTTTTGTCATTCCAAACAACCCAAAACTTAAAAAGAAAACAGGCTGAATTCAAAACTGTTTTGACCTCCGACTGTTGTAACCTGTTTTTGACCCACTTCCCGACCTCCAATTTAGTTCTCGTTTCTTGCATTAGAAATCCACTTCAAATATCTTTCCTGGGGTACTTGGATCATAAAATAAGAGTTTATAGAACTCCTGATATGATCAAAAAAAATTGACTCAAAATTCTGCCCAGCTTTTAAAAACGGGTTTAACAAAATCAACCTCATTAATTAACCCTAATCCCTCTAATTACAAGCCCTAATTTATTTAATCATTATGAACTCATTATTATAACATTAATTTACTGTTCTTAAATTAAACCCTAACCTAAATCCATTATAAGATGATTAAAGAAAACATTAAACAATTTAACTGAAAAGAGTATTAAAGATTTTACCTTAGAATTTTGGAAAGAAGAAAAATTAATGAATAACCCTAAAACCACCATTTATGCCGACCAAACCTTGATCTCCGGGGATTTTATGAGTGTTTTGATTAATAAAAAGACTTTATATACTTTCTTAACAAGTCCTTGGCCCATGTACAAAAGCCCGGTTCCCTTTTTCCCTTTTTCCCCCTTTCTTTTCTTTTTTTCACATAACCGACCTATACCCATTTAATTTCGTTTTTTTCCTTTTTATTATTAATATTTGTATTAATAATATTACCCTAATTTTCCTTAATTTATTACAGCTCCTTAAGCCTCCAAAACCTCAAAACCGTAAAACTAGTCAAATTTACGCGTTTTACCGTAAAAGACGTAAAATATACACTTTTAAAAAAAATCTCAAATTTTGAAATAAACTTTATAACTAAGTCCTAAATGACTTAAAACCATCCCCAAAAATATCCATATGACCAATTTCCTCATCCGAGACCTCTAAACGCTAAACCGTAAATCGTAAAAATACGATTTTCTATAATACATATACGTATACGTAAAACCACCAAATAACACCATCTCACTTTATAGTCACTACCATGTGAACTCATGAACATGAAATCATCACACATCGTTTCACTCACAAGGTACCCCGTACCGGAAACGATATCCAAACCACAATCTATACACACCAATAAGCACATAAACACGTAAAGACACGTAACTAGCACAAAATAAAACTAAGTGACGAACCTCAAAACCAAGGTTGTCACAGACTCCAACCGAAAACAGATTAAAATAAGTTGTGAACCACCATGAACCACTAAACATATGGACAATGTGCTACAAATATGCATTAACAACTAACATTCAAGATCAATCATTCCAAACAAAATCCAAGGCTCCCAGCCTTACCAAACACCATGGTACCATAGGCGCCCATACACCTATGTACCAATCCCAAGGCCCTGCCTTGTCATTATCCATTGGTCCCATAGATGCTCACACATCTATGTACCTCCCCAAGGCCCCACCTTGTCAACATCCCCTTGGTACCAAGTCAAACCACAATAACTAAGACGGTACGTGTCCCCCGATCCAAATCATAAACACAATCAAGAATCACATAGCAGTTAATCACATAAGTGCACACACAAGTCCATTACCAATCATAAAACATTCACAGCATAAGTTATAAAACCAAACAGTGTCTCTTCCATCCCATCTGGAAGTCAAAATCATTAAAAGACATGGGACTATGAAACTCACCTGATTGAGCTTCTCCAAAATTCCGCGCACTAGCAAAAAGCTAACAAACAAAAGCACACAATCAAAACATGAACCAAACACTATGATGGATCATCAACCTATGATGGACATCTAACCTTCTCCCATATATATACCTCATTTATATGCTCTAAGCATCTCATTACACCCCTCTATAAAGCCCTAAACTTAGTTTACTTCATAACCCGTCCCGTTAACATTTTACCCAAAACAGTCCCAGTTTTTAGGTCTCCAAACTATAAGCCAAATGCCCACCTAAACATACCCATGATCTCTGTAAAGGAAACCCTATGCCCTTACATATGTTAGCTAACTCCTCCCTTTTGCCCCATCCTTAAAGCTAGTGTTAAGGCCCCGATATATATATATATATATATATATATATATATATATATATATATATATATATATATATATATATATATATATATATATATATATATATATATATATATATATATATATATATATATATATATATATATATACTTCTGCCTACCCGCATTTTACCGATTTTAAACATACAAAAAGTTTGTTATGATTAGGGGGACGTACCCTAACCCATTTGCTCAGCCACCGTTCAGGTCTCTTATTTAATATATAAACCAACACTCATGCTCATTAGGGGCTCAAGTGTACTCCTAAGTACCCCAATCACCTTAAAATGTTAAATTAAACCCGACTGATTTCAAAACTGTTTTGACCTCCGAATGTTGTAACCTGTTTTTGACCCACCTCCCGACCTCCAATTTAGTTCTCGTTTCTTGAATTTGAAAGCCACTTCAATTACCTATTTAGGGATGCTTGGATCGCAAAATAAGAGTTTGTAGAACTCTAGATATGATCAAAATAAGTGACTCAAAAATCTGCCCAGTTTTTAAAAACGAATTTAAACATGATTAAACCCTAATAAACATCACTAATAATCACCAATCATTATCCTAATCATGTTAATTGTTATAAAACCCCTAATTACAGATCTATTAAGAACTCTAATCCATCACATATAAATTGATTACATAAAACTTAAAGCCTTAATGCTATAAAACAAGAAAACTATAAGAATTAAATCAAGATTTTTACCTCAAATCTTCAAGAAAATTATTTTTGATGAATCCCTAAATTAGGGCTTGTAAAAATTCGGCCAAAAGGGGAGAAAATTAATGAAAAACTGATTTTTGTGATATAAACATGGTATTTATATGTTTTATTAAAAAGGCTTTTCCAAATTGGGCTCAAGTTGGGTCTTTTGGCCCATTATCCTTTTTTTTTCTTTTCTAGTCGGTTTAAAACCCGATTCATATATTTTTTTATATTTTTTTCTTTTTAAGACTTATTAATATATTATTAATAATACCTTAAGTTACCTTAATTTATTTCACCCTCCTAAAACCTCAAAACCGTAAAACTAATCAATTTACGCGTATACCGTAAATAAACGTAAAATATACATTTTTAAAAAAACTCTTGAATTTTGAAATAAAGTTTTAAACTAAGTCCTAAATGACTTAAAACCATCCCGAAAAATACTACCATGACTAAATACCTTACCCGAGACCTCTAAATACTAAACCCCAAATCGTAAAAAAAATACGATTTACTATAATACTTATACGTATACGTAAACACCAAAATAACACCATTTCATTTCATAGTCACCAATTTGTGACCTCATGAATATGAAATAACCGTTCCTCGATTTACTTATGAGTACCATATACCCATAAACGATGTCCACACTAACTTCGTTCACGCAAAATAAACATGTAAACACACAAAACACATAGTCACACATAAAATAACCTAAAAATAAGACCGAGTGACGAACCTCAAAACCACGGTTGTCACAGGCTTGAATTGCTTTCTTCTTACGAGCACGAGTACGCATGCACACCTACAAAAGGAAGAGAAAAATAGACAAGAAATATTTTTGGTTTTTATGTTTTTATGTTTTTCTATTTTTTTTGGATTTTTGAAATTTTTTTAATTTTTATGGATTTTTGAAAATTTTTAAGCAAGAAAAATAACGTTCAAAAGTGAACGGATCCCAAAATCCAACGGGTCTCTAACTTAAAACCGTTAATCTTAGCGAAAAGAGCCGGCAGCGGCGCCATTTAATAACTAGGTTTTCACTTAGTTGTAAAAGAGTTATCGTCCGATCTTTTCGAATTGATTACTAGCAGAAAGTGCGACTCAGTCGTTCTTGGTGGAAAATAAAAAGGTTTGATTATCTATTTTAAGCTAAAAGTGAAAATGTCGTTGAGTAAATAAATAAAAATGAAAGCTTGAAAATATGTAAAACTTAAAATAAAGACTTTAAAAATAACTAAAAAGTAAACGATTAAAACTTATAAAAATGTAAACTTAAAAGATTTAAACTAAAACAAGACAAGTTAGGATAATTCTAAGTAAAAAGGCGGGAAAAATAAAGTTTGAATTAAAAACTGGGAATTACAAAACCTTATCCGGAATGTTATCCGGAATGAAGAAATGCAGCTTATCCGGAATCACTTGGGAGGCTTATCCGGAATCTTTAACAAACTCCTTATCCGGAATCTCTTTGTGATGCTTATCCGGAAAAAATGACTTCGTGTGCTTATCCAGAATATGTTACAGATACTTATCCGGAAAAATTACTCCTACTGCTTATCCGGAAAAATGAACTGAGAAGGCTGCTATCCGGAATCGGCTTGGAGGTGTTATCCGGAATAAATTACACGGGCTTATCCGGAATATATACTTAAAGAACTTATCCTGAAAACGTAAATAAAGTCTTATCCGAAATGTGGTTTAACAGCTTATCCGAAAAAACGTGACTTCGAAGGCTTATCCGCAATTCGTCTTCAAACCCTTATCCGGAAAATGGTTTCTTGCCCTTATCCGCAAAACACTTTAATGAGCTTATCTGGAAAACATCTCCAATCTCTTATCCGGAAAATGAAAGTAATGAGGCTTATCTAGAAAACTTGATAAAAAGCTTATCCGGAAAAGGGAGTTAGTCACCCTTATCCGGAATGTTCTGTTGGAGGCTTATACGGAAAGTGATGTTTCTTTGGCTTATCCAGAATAAGAGATTTATGACCCTTATCCGGAAAAAGAGGGATAAAACAGGATTCCGTATAACAAAACTTAGTAATAAGCAAAAATAAGCCAAAAATCAATAAGCACTTTACCAAACTAAACCAAAACGATTTTAGAAAAAGGTGAATAAGCTAAAATTTGAAAACTTTTAAAACACTAAATAAGCTAGAAATCAAAAAGCACTTTTTATAAAAATATTAACTTATTAAAAACAACTTATTTTTAAGAACTATTCATCATAAAAATTAAGAAAATAAGCACTATGATCTAAAAAGTTATAAAATCACCAATTCAATAAGCACAACCAAATAAGCTACACAATCAAATCATCACAAAATTAAAATAAACTACATGATTATCAAGATTAAAGAAGATTAAGAAAGGTAGAATGAGAATTAAGAAATAAGCTTGATTTGATTAAGGATAAAGATAAAAAATTACAAGATTAATGTAAAGATTTAATAAGCTTGAAATTAAACTAGAGAGAAAATAAAAAAACACACTTAATAAAAACTAAAAATTAACTAAAAAACTAACTAACAACTAACACCCTCCTAATGACATGTTAGGAGGGTATTTATAGGAGGTGGGGAGGTTAAGTGCTTAAGCTTTCTTCTTTCTTTCTTCTCGTCTCGACTCGATTTAATTTCTTTGTCTTTCTTGACGTCGTCTTGGGATTTGTCGATATAAGTTGAACTTGTCTTATAATTTTCTTCTAAAACTAGACTTGAGTTCTTCGACTTCAATAGACTTCCGTCTTTAGAATTTTTCTTCGATAAATCTTTAGAATAGGCCTTGGACTTCCGTTCTTTTTGCACTCTCGATCTTTTGACTTCGTCTTTTGTCTTTTTCTTCGATAAAAGCCCGTGTCAGCCCATGTTTTCTTCCTTTTGCATAATTTTATCTTGAAACACAATAAAAACACAAACCACGCATAATTCCGACTTTTACGACATAAAATACACGTTTTGGTCTTGTTATTATTGGAAATAAGTGGTAAAAAGATAAGTGTTTTCACACTTATTAGTTCACTACCGAATTGATCAACAAACGAGTCCTTACTATGTCTGAGAGGCAAACTGAAAGCAAACGGAAGGCAGATGAAAATTTCCACAACCAGCACGAGCATCCTCCCAAAAGGCAAAATGCTGGACAGATTTACAGTGCTACCACCATAGGAGCTAGGCCACATGTAGGTGCAAAACCCTTGTGCTCAAAGTGCCACTATCATCATACTATTGGTAGTCCATGTCAGTGCTGCCACAAATGTGGACAGATTGGCCATTTTGCTTGTACTTGTCAAGTTAATGTTGTCACTCAGGTCCGACCCAACCACAAAACTGGGAACAACAACAAAAGGGGCAGATACAATGCACGTGGGAACATGAATGGACAATAGGGAAACTGCAATACTGCCGGAGGAAATGGAAATGGACCAAAGAAAGGAGTTATGTGCTATGAGTGTGGAGCACCAAGACACGTGAGACCAGGTTGTCCCAAGTTGTCCAACCAGAGCAAGAACAATGGAGGACCTTCATCAAGGGTGTACGTGGTAGGAAATGCAAAAGCCAACATAGATTCTAATGTCGTTACTGGTAGTTTTCTACTAAACAATCATTATGCATCTGTTTTGTTTGATACCGGGGTAGATAGAAGTTTTATATCCACTGAATTTAGCAATGTATTAGAAGTCGTCCCATCGATTCTAGATCACCGCTACTCCGTAGAATTATCTGACGGTAAAACTGTAGAAGCCGATACTATCATTAGAGGTTGTACCTTAAATCTTTCTAAACATCCATTTAACATTGACCTAATCCCAGTAAAACTTGGTCATTTTGATGTTATTATTGGCATGGATTGGTTGGCAAGATACCACGCAGTCATTGTTTGTGATGAAAAGCTAGTCCGTATTCCTTGGGGAAACGAAACTTTAATCATCCGAGGGGATGGTAACACAGACCTTACTGACACTAGACTTGGTGTTATCTCTTGTACTAAAGCCCAAAAGTATTGGTTGAGAGGATGACCTATCTTCTTGGCTCATATTTCCCAGACTGATGAAGAAGACAAACACGAGAAGAAGCAAATCAAGGACATACTGATCGTCCGAGATTCTCCTGACGTTTTTCCTGATGAGTTACCAGGCTTACCACCGACCTGACAGGTGGAATTTCAAATTAATTTGATTCCAGGAGCTGCACCTGTGGCTAAAGCTCTATACCGGTTGGCACCATCAGAAATGAAAGAGCTAGCTGAACAACTTCAGGAATTATCTGACAAAGGATTCATCCGACCTAGTTCCTCTCCGTGGAGAGCTCCTGTTTTATTTATCAAAAAGAAAGATGGTTCCTTCCAAATGTGTATCGACTATAGAGAACTGAACAAGTTAACTGTGAAGAATCGTTATCCGCTTCCTCGCATTGACGACCAATTTAACCAACTGCAAGGGTCAAGTGTGTATTCCAAGATTGATCTGAGATCTGGATACCATCAATTAAGAGTCAGGGAGGAAGACATTCCAAAAACAGCTTTCAGAACCCGTTACGGTCATTACGAATTCCAGGTTATGCCATTGTAACATCCCCATTTTACCTTCGCAGCGGAACATTGATCTAAGGTATTACTTCATAGAACACAAGTCATAATAATAAGAAACAACTTAAAAGAGTGATGAAATCAACTTTTTTTATATTTCATTGAAAAATATAAAGAAAGTTGATTTCATGCCATCCTTGTGCTGCTCCATGCCATCCTTGTGCTGCTCCATGCTACCAGACACCATTTATCTGAGATACATGTTTAAAATCAACACAAAGGTTGAGTGAATTCATAGGTTTGTAATAAAAGTTTTGAATACAAGTATATCCTCTGGGCTACGTTGTTATACACCCACATAAAATAGTCATCATACTGCACTATGCTCATGCACCGCTACTTGACATACAGAAACCAACAAATTTCCCTTATGGAGGGAGCTTGCCAAACTCCTGAGTTAAGCAAAATAAAGTGTATCTGTTTAGCCTAGGTAGGAACCTTCAGCTGCTAGCAAGGGCGACTTGCCCAAATAGGGGATGTCAACCCCCAAATAATACTATTTACGATATTAGCGCTCATTTTCAAGAAATGATTAGCGGTTCACGATTAAAAGGGACTTAATGGCAGTAGTAAACTAATAACTGGGCTTTACTTAGTTATGAAAGTTCGTTGAAATTGGTCTAATCGAATTGACTATTGGTTTAAGTGACTCAGTCGTCTTTTGATGTAAAACAAATAGATTGTCGTTGTAGTAAAGTAAATGTGCAAGACTTAAAAGTAAATGACGGTAATTAAAACTAAAACTAATTAAAAAGTAAATGGTGCAATATTAAAACTTTAAAAAGTAATTAATTAAATGACTTAAAATTAAAGCGTGACGAAAAGTAAATGTGACAAGTTAATAAAAATGAAAATTTGAAAACTTAAAACAATGCAAACTTATAAATTAAACTAAGACAAAATATTAAAACAAAGCCTACCGTCAGAATACGATCAGAATCCCAATCGGAATGATCACTTACCTCCCCTATCGAAATATGGTCGGAATGAGTTTCTGTCGGAAAGTGGTCGGAATCCCGTATCGGAATAGTCACAAACACACCCGTCGGAATCCCCAATCGGAATCACTTGTCGGAATGTGAGAAACACACACCTATCGGAATCCCAAAAGGAATCCTCGTCGGAATTCCCAATACCCTTTTCCGATCCACTGATTGGAATGCTGGTCGGAAAGGCAAAACCCCTTTCCGATGGTGAATCGGAATACAGTAAGGAAAACGTAATAAGCTAAACTAAATAAGCTATGAACCAAATAAGCACTCCACTTAAAACTTAATCAAAACACATAATAGAAAAAGCTAATAAGCTAAAATTTAAAGACTTTTAAAAACACTAAATGATAAAAATATTTAAAACGACTTTTTTTATAAAAATACTTTTATAAACACTTAAGTAATTTTAAGAAAGACACAAATAAGTTATAAAAATCAATAATCCAAAACAATCAAAAACATAAAAAACATAACACTTAATCAAATAAGCATAACAGTAAGCACATAAACATAAAGATTAAGCAAAACAAGAAAGGAAGAATGAGATATTAAAAATAAGAACTTGATTAAAAGAAAAGATTCAACAACAAAATTCAAAGACTTACTTAAAATTAAAGGCAAGAAATTAAAGGTGCAATTAAGTAAATGACAATAAGAAAGTGCAAGTAATTAAAGGTGCAAGTAATGAAAATGGTGGAAGAATAGTTTGTCAAGTTAGCCAACAAAGCTAAAATGAGGTAAAATGTCTCTATTTATAGGAGATTAGGGAGGTAAGCATGTGTTGGAAGCTTCCTTCTTTCTTTCTTTCTCGGCTTTTTGTCTTCTAAATTTTTCAACTTTTTCGACTTTGTCTCGGGATTAATTAAACTCGTCTTGTAATTTCTTCATTAATTAGACTTGAGTTCTTCGGCTTTATTAAACTTCCGTCTTTAGACTTTACTTCGATAGATCTTCATAATAGGCCTTGGACTTCCGTTCTTTTTGCACTCTTGATCTTTTGACTTCGTCTTTTGTCTTTTTCTTCGATAAAAGCCCGTGAAAGCCCGTGTTTTCTACCCTTTTCACATTTTGATCCTAAATCACAACAAAAACACAAACCACGTATAATTCTGACATTTACGACATAAAATACACGTTTTGGCTTGGTTATTATTATAATTAAGTGGTAAAAGGATAAGTGTTTTCAAACTTACTAAATCCCCTACACTTGACCAGTGTAATGTCCTCATCCAATGAATTAATTACAAAGAAAGTTTTACATTTTTCATTATAATCAATCTACATTGGCCTTTATTAAATACTAAACTTTAAGGAAACTAAAAAGATAGAAAAGTAAAGAAATCAAAGACTTACATTGGGGTTTTTGTAGTCATGAATGTTTATCACCCTCAAGTTTCACGTTCCTCGTACCAAGCTTAAAAACGAGATCATTGTTATTATAAGTTAGCAAACTACCACAAACTCATGTGGGCCAATTATTTACTTAGGCTCCCTTATTCCTAGGTGTATCTCTTATATTTTATTGTTGTCTTGAATGATCACGAGGATGCATTGTTGACTTATTTCGATAGTTATTAGACCGAAAATAAAGTAGGACGATTTAATCAATAGTTAGCTAAAGGACAAAATATTTTAAAACTACTTCTCTGGACCTCATAAATTTCATATCTTGGCATAACTCGTTTCACGATTTGAGACCTTTCTCAGACCGATATTTGGCAGCGACTTCATACTTCAAGTCTCGAGAGACCTTCATGAAATAATGGTCTTCTCTTCATAATTTGAATTTCTTCACTTGAACTTTTTGAGAGATTCTTCATATTTGGACCACGACTTATTCATTTTTCTCCAATCTTTATTTGGGATTTTGATATACAACGATCCGCCTCCTTTTAGGACTTGGATCTATTTATCCTCATACCTTGTTAGGGCCTTTTTGGATAGACTTCTCCATGATCTTTACGGGAGTATTTGCTTTTCGTCGTGTGTCTCGATCCTTCATATTGATTATTGATAAATGATTCTCCACATCACTTCAGATCTTTAGCAACAAAATGTAACCCTCATGTCTTGTTAGGACCTTTTCGGACTCGCCAATCTTTGCATCCCGCTTCAATAAGTTATGCCTTGGCTATGAACTCTAATTAATACCGAGAAACTTTTAAACGATCTTGGGCTAGAAGCTAAGTAACTTTTCAAATCGTACGACCTTATTTATTGAAATTAAATTTACTAGCAAGCGATGGGAGAAAAAGCTCATAATTAACTCACATAAATTTATGAAAGAATACCAAACTTATAATTGACTCTATCATCTCTCCTTCTCCACAATTTAAAATCTCAAGGAAGGAGACTCGTGGATGCTTAGCCTATTAAATAAAAGTTTTGGCTTTTCAAGTCATCTATAGGATCTTGCAACTTCTTAGACTTTTTCAAGTTTAGAATTCGCATTTTAAAGTTCCCTTGATAAACGACTTTCTAGGATCAATTATAGGAACTTGCGAAAAGTTCTCGTTCTTAACCCGTAAGAGTTAAGACTTTCGCGTTTTAAAGTTCCCTATATAAAAGCCTAGTAAAACTTGACTTAAACACGTTAAGGATACTAGCTAGAGTAAACTTAGATAAGTAAACTCGGGTTGAGTCAAAAAATTCACAATGTTTGAAAATTAAAACCACTTTATTAAAATTTATTCTAGCAACGAAATAAAATAACTATAACAAAGGAAAAACTATAAGGCCAAAATAGATCAAAAATTTTGAAAAATGTCAAAAAAATCAATTTTCCGGTTAAAATGAGGACAAATACAAGGAAAAGCCCACTTAACTTCGATAGAAGTCCCCCTACACTTAATATAAACATTGTCCTCAATGTTTAAGCATGTGGGAGTAAACTCCCCTACACTTAGGACATTGTGCACGTTATTTAAATCTTGCTAAGGAAGAGACAACTAAAGTGATTCCTATTTCAATCATAATTGATAAAATAATGAATCAAAAGAGTTTAGGATAGAACCGTGAAGACGGGTACACGGAATCACGGGTCGTTAAAAGTCATCAAGAATGGATATTTGAAAGCCCGAATCCCTGCACATGATAAGAAAGAAAACAACAAACACATACTAGGGTCTCCCCCTACACTTATTATAAAAACAGAATAAAAAGGATAGATACTGCGTGTTGCCTCCCGAGAAGCGCTTGTTTTTGTTAACCGAGTCGTGAGCCTGACTCAACGTTGATTAGCATAGGAAGAACCTTGAAGAACATCCATCGGGGTCAAATACATGGTTTTCATCAATCAAATAGCATAAGCTTAAGGCGAACAAGGCAAGCCAAATAAGAGTAGGCAAGGTTCCCTTAAGCAAAGATGGAGCACGGTGGTAGAAAGTGTGATGATGTGTAAGCATATCTCCAAAAGTTCCAAAAATCTTTCCTTTTATTTCATCAGATGGATACTGAGATGGCTTAAAAAGTGAAATTCCGGGATCGAACACCTTTTCCTTTAGGAGAAAATAACACTCAGGCTCAGTAGACCTTGAAGAGGATCCGCTCATAAATCTCACAATTTCATCCTCAGAAGGTGGATGAAGAGGTGTCAAGACATAAGTACTATGGATATCGGTGTCGTCCGGCTTCTTCTCTTTTGAAACGGGTTTCTTCATATCCAAAGGAGGATAAAGAGCGTCATCAAAGTCCAAAGAAGGAGAATCACTCTCATTTGGGAAGTAAGTGTTGAGAAAAGTAGCAAAGTCTTCCTCAAATGAGTAGTCATCCAAAGTAGGATCAAGCATTGTTGGTGGAGGATCTTCATCAAAAGTAGGTGCAAGGTCATCATGTGAAGAATCACTCGAAAGAGTATCGACATCATCAAAATCATCATAAGTTGGCATGTCTGGATAGTCTGAAACAAAATTATCATAATCATCCCCATCGGAACTAGAATCATCATCATAATCATCATAGATCGGTGGAGAATCATAAATTGGTGGAGGATCCAAAGTGGAGAGAGAATCATCCACATCATCTTGGAAAAGTGGATTGTCATAGCAAGTATCGAAAAGAGGATTGTTGTGGACGACAAAATCATCAAGCACATTAATCATATTCACTAAAGCATTTCCGGTTCTCAAGAATGGCCGACCAAGTATTAACGGAATACGAGGGTCCATTTCATAATCAACGACAACAAAATCGACCGGAAAAGTGAAGGTACCAACTTTTACAAACACATCTTCGGCAATACCAACGGGGTAAGCGAGAGTTCGATTTGCTAACTCAAGAGTCATCTTTGTTGGTGTAAGGTCGGGTAATGATAACTTTTTCCAAACACTTAAAGGCATCAGATTTATACTTGCCCCGAGATCGGCTAAGGCAGTAAATTCTTTGGTTTGGTTAAAAATGCATGGCAACACAAAACGACTGGGATCTCCAAGTTTCTTCGGAAGTTCTTTAAGAAGGATTACAGAACAATTCTCATTCAATCGAGTATTAACAAACTCGGCCATCTTCTCCTTCTTATTAAGCAATTCCTTAAACATCTTAACAAATTTAGGGATTTGGGCTAGAGCTTCAACAAGGCTAAAGGTGATGGTCATTCCCGAAATCTTTTTCAAAAAGTTTGACACTTGAATATCATCCTTGGTGAGTAATTGGCACTTGTCTAAGCGAGAAGGATAAGGAATATTGGGTTTAGGTGGTGTAGGTGTAGCAGGTAAAGGTTGAGATGTTGAAGGTTTAAAGGTGGAATGTGGGGTTGGTGAAGGGTTCTTCTTGGGTACTTCTTTATAAAGAGGTGGAGACGGTAATGGAGAACTAATAATAGGCGTGGGAGTAGGAGGGATAAATGGTGGTGGAGGAGGTGTAGATGGAGTAACTGGGAGAGGGATAGATGGCCCTACTAAAGTTTTTCCACTGCGTGTAGTAATAGCACTCACATTCGCTCTTGGGTTGGTGACGGTATTAGAAGGAAGAGAGCCCGAAGTAGAGGGTTGAGTACTTCGAAAGAAACTAGCCATCATATTCTTCAAATCATACATTTGATTGCTAAAAGAGGTTTGCATATCATGTCGAAGCTCGGTTCTAATATCATTCCCTTGCTTAGTGATATTTCCTTTCAAGTTGATGATTTGGCTTTGCATATTCTTGATTTGCTCTCCTTGGGTCCTCATGAAAGTTTCCACATCTTGATTAATGGGTGGTGTTTGTTGAGCGGGTGGGTGATAAGGATTAGAAGCTCGAGGTGGGTTTGGGTTGCTTCTATTGTAGTTGTTGGGGTTGTGGTTTTAAGGAGAAAAACCGGGTGAAAGAAAGTTGTTAGAACGGTAACTTAGCAAGTTACGATCACTTTGAGGTCGGGCTTGGTAGTTTTCCATTGAGTACTTACCATGAGCCGCATACACGTTTTCCGGATTGTCATGAGTAGAAGGACAATCAGTGTATGAATGAGGACCGCCGCAAGTCTCACAAGAAATTGCAACAGCTTTAACTTTTTGTTGTTGAGTTGTAGCCAAGAGTTGCATATTTTTTTCTCATTTCGACCATTGCGCGGGTCAATTCGGTGAAATCGGGGTTTGAAGAAGTAGAAGACACATTGACTCTCGGGTTTGATCTTGAAGATGCGGATGAATCCCAATTTTTGTGATGAGTAGTCATGTTCTCTATAAGCTCTCTACACTCCTCAGGTCTTCTTTTCATAAATGTGCCACCGGCGGCTGCATTAATCGTATCCCGATCACGAAAAGTTAAACCGTTGTAGAAAGTATCTAATATGAGCTTAAACTCATATCAATTTATCAACAAGTAACCCTAAAACATGAAGCAAAATACCAATTTATCTTGCAAAAACAGTATTATGTGGTATGTTTGTGTTTGTGTACACTTGTGTAGGTAAAAGGATGCATTTTCAAGCAAACAAGGAATAATCAAGCTTAATTTGATGAAAAAGACAAAGAAGGATCAAAAGTGACAAGACTTTGAAGTACAAGGACCTATCTTGACAATCTGCCAAAGATGAAGGACCAAAGTGTAAATATTGTAAAAAGTCAAGATCATAGTCAAACAAGGTCAACTCTCAAGTCAATTCAGTCAAAGGACCAATTTTGTTCAAGAATGAAAGTTGGAGGACTAAAAATGCCAAAGAAATGAAGCTGCTAGCCTCTAAATGCAATCTGCCAAAGTAGAAGGGTGATTTTTGCCATTTATGGAAAGATGATATAAGTGTGATCCATGTAATAAGCTGTGGACCAATGAGAAGCCAAAGAATTAATAACATGGATCGCCACATCACAAGCATTAAATACCCACTACTGCAGCCATCATTTATTAACGAATCACAACAGTGTGATCCGTGTGCACACATTTCAACTAATCAAAGCTTGACACGTGTCATCTTCAAACATTCAAAAATTCCCAGGATCGTTTTGGAGCTAGAGTGGATTTCATGGAAAGTTATAAACATCAAAGTTGCTTATTTTTGAGAGACGAATCCATTGGTCACGATCAATTAACATGGAATCAACTCAATCAAGAAACCCCAATTCATGTTCATACCTGGAATTCAATCAAGCAGAATTTTGACACGTGGAGACCTGGGATTGGTCCCAACATGTCACCAACCCCAACTAATCTCCTTCTCAAGCCTATAAATAGCAGTTTAGTTTTCATTTCTTGTTAAGTAGTTGTAAGTGTGAAAAACACACACTTTTACTTTTCCTCTCATCATTTTCCCTTTTTGGCTAAACTACTCAAAAGTTTGACACACTCTTGAGTTAGTTAGTTAGTTAGTTACCTTCTCAACAGCCTTGTAACAAATTTCCATCAATAAAATTCAAATTCTACTTTTCCCGCCAAATCTTCTCATCATCTTTACTGTTCATATCTTGCTTCCATTGATACTTTTGTTGCTGAATTGAGTTTGTTATGATCATTCATTGATCATAACTGACTTTGATTGAAGAAAGTAGCTGTTTGATTGATTTCAGTCCAAATCCATAGCACAAGTGATGAATTCAAGCCATTATGATGATTCTAGTTGATGAGTAGCTGATTGTTGATTGTAGATAAGTGAATCTAGTGCTAAGGTGGTTGTTAGCACTAGAATAGAGAGTACAACACTCCTCTACTGCTCAAAGGTTCCTTCACTAGGTGCAAATGCTTCTGATTTTTGATTCCACTGAATTGTCAAATGCATGCTCAATTCCTAGTTAATCTTGTTGTGAATGCATGATAAAACTTGTTTAGATTGATCTTACTTGATTCTAGTAGTTTGTAGCTTAAGTGTTGCTTATCTGCTTATTGGTTTGGATTTTGTTTTAGCTTTTAGCCTTAATCAGTCATTTTTAGACTTACTTCCTTATTTGAGTTCTAGTAGTGATCATTTTTTGCATCTAGCTTAAATACATCTCTTCTTAATCACTGAATTCAGGTTGCTATAGCTTTTCATCCAGCTTAAACTAGTGCTTAAAAAGACTTTGCAAAATTCCCTTTAAGTTCAGTTAAAGAGTGTTTGGCATTATATGATTTTTGACTTTCAAGTGTTAATCTTTGGCAAATAAGTGTTCATTTACAGTCACCAAGTGATAACAAGTAGTTTTGAGTCTTTTTCAAGTCAACTCTAAGGTCAAAAAGGCAATTGGCAATATAAAGGCTTGGGTCACATTTCAATCATTTTTGCTTAAAAAAGTTGTCAAATTCATTAGCTTGGCATTTGTTTGTTTGTTGATGAAATTTAACCAAACCAGTTCTCATTTGTAGTTCATATTATGAAGTTTCATATTCTATAAGCATTTTGTACAGTTTCCATTAAGCAAAGAGAAATAAGCAAAAATCTGAACACATTAGCAAAAGCATGTTTCTGTAAATGAAAACTGATTTTTCAAATCTCTTAATCCACTTCACAAACTTGGCAATTTTATTTTACAATATCACTTAGTAGGTGTTGTTGGTTGATTTTTAATTTCAGCTTTTTGGAAAAAATCTTGGTCAACGCTTGGTCAACATAAGCCAAATTCAGCTTATTTCAATTTCCAGGCTTATTTCTTGATGAATTTTGATATGACTTGATTTCCCGTTCATGTTTTGAGCTCTTTAATCAGTTTCAGTACAAAAAGCTAATTGTGCATGTCTAGATTCTTGTAGGGCTTATTAAGTGCTTATTGGGAAGTGCTTATTTGCTTATTAGACACTTTTAGCCAAAATCCTCTTACAGATCTAGCTTATTTTGAATTTTAAGCATTTTGAAACTGGTTTGACTGATTTTGGTTGAGAAATAAGCTCAAACGAGCTTATTTGTTCTTTAAACCCGTTTTTGCTTAAATACTTTTGATAATTGCACTCTAGTCCCTAGTGTATTAAACTGTTTAAAATTTTGGCTAAACTTACATCTTTTTAGGGTTTTCACTAATCCAGTCCTCAAAGTTTGAATTTTGTTAAAATTCAGTTAGTAGTTTTGGAAATTGTTACAAGTTGGTTAGTTTGTTACATAGTTTTCAAGTTTAGTCCTTATAGTTTGCTGATTTGTCATTTCCAGTCCTTATACTTGTTAGTTTTATATTTTGAGCATTTATATTTCATAGAATTTACAATTTCAGTCCTTTTAGTTTTAAAATTTACATTTTAAATTTTACTTGAATAAAAACTTGGTATTTGCACGATGTTTTACATATAAATAGATAATATTTTTCAGTTTTGCAAGGCTTGTTTGAATTAGCAAATAGAATATCCAAAAAAATATTAACAACCAAAAACAGTTAAAAACCTGAAATTGTTAGGAATTTCAATTAGTAAGAATTGAGAAAAATGAACTGCATTATACACAATTTCAAATGGCGCCGCTGCCGG
The DNA here is from genome assembly GCA_025667525.1 of Glebionis coronaria. Classification (NCBI taxonomy): domain Eukaryota; kingdom Viridiplantae; phylum Streptophyta; class Magnoliopsida; order Asterales; family Asteraceae; genus Glebionis; species Glebionis coronaria. The sequence continues at coordinate 23,193 of JANFOE010001444.1, read as the reverse complement.
TTCTTTGACTTTACGAGAGACTATCGATTGACGGTTTTCATTGGCTTTTGGGATCCGTTCACCTTGTGAACGTTATTTTTACGTATCATAAATGAAAAACAAAAAAAAATAAAAAATATAAAAATATATAAAAACTAAAAAATTAACAAAACAATTCTTTTCCTAAATAATTGACCAAACAAATTAAAAAAATCCAAAAAGCAATCTTTTTCCTAAGAGATTGCACCCAAAAATATATATTATTGGATTCTCTCGGTTTTTATGTACATATAGTATTTTCTCTTAAAAACCCATAAATACAAAAATATTTTCCATATATTATTATAAGTAAATACGTATACGTATAAGAACAACCAATATACATATTCTCCATAAGTATTTCCAAGGCAATACACCGTGTTGAGGGGCGTTCCGGTCCTTGACACGTGTATCGATCAAACAAAATAAAGCAAGAATAGATAAATACTCTCAATAAGCAACAATTCGAAGAATACGAACATTTAAGTGAATAGAAAGGTGATGTGCTATAAAATGCCATCTAAGGGTCAATAGGTACTTAAGTGCTTCGCGCCACCTAACCCCCCGTTCACTTGTGAGTATTCTAAGAAGGAAGGATTCATTGAGGGTCTTGCACCCAAGTAGTACATACATATATTGTTATTTTCTCGTGGATATTTAATATTGAAACTCGAAGAGGATAATCCTTTTCTCTTCAAAGTCACACGAGAGCTTCTCTCTCATTCCTCGTATTGAGTTGCATGCTCACAAATACCGATTGGTGTACAACCTCTTCCTCCGAAAAGGAAGAAAAAGAGAAAGAGTAAGACCACCACCGTCCATCAAGCCGATCACGAGAATCGTGCTTTGACTCCTCTACCACAAGAAGCCATGGCTGTTGATAATCGTTCTTTGATGGAACATATGCAAACCAATGTTCATGGATATGCTAGTGCTATTAGGATTCCCGACATTCCCGCAAATACATTTGAGCTAAAAACGTCTATGATTACTATGGTTTCACAATCACCTTTCTATGGTAACAAGAATGATGATCTTCATGCTCACCTTAAGAGATTCCTTTCTCTTTGCAATACCATTAAGCACAATGGAGTTCCACATGATGCTATTAAGTTGATGTTAGTGTCATTTTCACTTGAGGGACAAGCTAAGCATTGGTTAGACACCCAACCACCCGATAGTATCACCACATGGGATGGTTTCACCACTAAGTTTTTGAACAAGTTCTTTCCTTCATCTAAGACCATGGCCTTGAGGAACTTAATTATAGGCTTTCAATAAAAACCTAGTCAATCCTTTAGTGATGCTTGGGAAGAGTATAGTGAGTTATTGAGGCGATGCCCTAACCATGGATTGGATGACGTTCACCAAATCAATACCTTCTATGATGGCCTTAAACCTCATCACCAAGATTCACTCAATGCTTCCGCGGGAGGGAATATTCCTCTTAAATCCATGCAAGAGGCCTTGGACATCACTGAGACTAAAGCAATGGTTCAAACAAACAATCAATTTGAAGAAAGGGTTCATGTTATCTAAAACACTTCTCAAACACCTTGTGATAACCAAATCCTTAAATTTCAACAAGAGATCCTTCAACAATTCAAACAAGGACAACTAGAAATGCTTCAAGCTTTTAAGACCATTTCATTGAATAATTCTTCAAATGATGTGAATGCCATTACTCTTTCTTGTGTAACTTGTGGAGGTCCCCATTCTTATGAACAATGTGATAAGGTGTAAGTTTATCAAGGGGAATGCTATGCTTACCAAGAGGAACATCGTGACCACTTCAAGCCAAATATCAATCAAAATAACCTTTCTTACAAGTCCCAAAACTACCTTACTCCACCGGGATTCCCACCCCAACCACCCACCCAAATTCAACAAAATCCTACTCAAATTTTACCAAGGAATCAAGGGCAAAGACCACCCTACCAAGGAAATAACTACAAGGCACCCAATCAATTTCAACCTCAAGGAAATAACTTCTATCCACCAAACCAAGGGTTTAATCCACCACCTCAATCTTTCCCACAACAAGGTTTTTATCAAGGAAATGTGCAATTTAACCCTATGGATTTGGTGCTTCAAAAGTTTACTTCTTTTGAGAAACAATTGAAAGATAATCAAGAGGAGAATAACAAGAAATTTGTTCTTCTTCAAAACCAAATTATCTATAATCAAAGACCACAAGGGGCTTTACCTTCCAACACACAAACAAATCCAAGGGCAAATGTCAATGCTATTACAACAAGAAGTGGAAAGACAACAAAGGATCCTTCACCTCCTAAACCTCCTATTGTTCCACCCACTATTGTTCCTTCATGTGACAAGCCTTCTACTTCTACTTCATCACCTCTAAATGCTCCCATTTCTCCAATTTCAACACCTACTCATGAAGCACTCAATAAGGAAAATCCTTTATCAACCACTCAACCACAACCAAAACCAAGTCTTCCTTATCCCTCAAGATTGAGAAAAGAAAAGCTTAAGAATAAGGATGATATCCAAGTTTCTAACTTTTTGAGGATGTTCAAGCAACTTAACATCAATATCTCCTTTGCGGAAGCTTTAGCCAATATGCCTAAGTTTGCTAAGATGATTAAGGACTTGCTTTCTAACAAGGAGAGATTGGTGGATTTGCCTAATGCTTCCTTGAATGAAAATTGCTCCGCGGTCTTGCTTAAGAAGTTGCCTACTAAACTTGGAGATCCAGGGAGGTTTTTGATTCCTTGCAATTTCCGGGGGTGGAAAATTGGATGGCTTTAGCGGATTTAGGAGCAAGCATAAACCTCATGCCATTATCGGTTTGGAAGAAACTTTCACTTCCCGAGCTTACTCCTACTAAGATGACTCTTGAGTTGGCGAACCGTACTATAGCTTATCCGGTGGGAATTGCGGAAGATGTTTTTGTGGGGGTTGATAGATTTACATTTCCTGCGGATTTTGTGGTGGTTGATTATGATATGGATCCTAGAGTGCCTTTGATTGTTGGTAGGCCATTTTTGAGAACGGGTCGTACTTTAATCGATGTGGCGGAAGGAGAACTTACAATGCGGGTATGAGATGAGAGAGTTGTGTTTAACATGGGGAAGTTGTCTAAAAAGTCTAATGAGCCCGAAGCGGTAAAACATATTGATGTTGTGCATGAGGAGGAAATACAAGATGATCTTCTTGATGAAGTTTGTGATGAGTACTTTTATGAAGCTTGCTAAAGTGGAGGTTATGATTTACCGCATATTGAGACCATTGCTTCCATTACTTTGTTTTTGGATTTTCATGAACATCAAGAAACCCCATATGACACTCCACTTTTCCACAATGATAATCATATTCATGAGGACTTTAGTGATGGAGAATCTTTTCTTTGTGATTCACCAACATATGATGACTATAGTGATGATGAGCTTTCTACTTGTGACTCTCCATTTGTTGATGATCATACTTCCTTTGGTTTTGAGGGATCACCAATTTTTGATAGACCAATCTATGATGTTTATGGTGATGAGGTGGATTCTATAATGGATGAGAGTGATGAGTTTTTAGCGGAGGATATATCTTTTGAGTACACTCTTGGTTATCTTGATGAGGAGGGGGACATACTCTATTTAGAATCTCTATTGAATGAAGATCCTTTCCTTTTTTTCCTTGCCCACCTCAACCTTTCAAAGTGATAAAGGAAAACAAGTCATGATGGTCCCTTCCAAGAGCTTGTTGTTACACATGCTTCCACAAACTTTCTCTCACCATGTGAACTACAAAGGAGAATCTTCTAAGGCAACCAACACTTGTTGTTTTCCCATCAAGGAACGGATTTTTGATCCTGGCATAGAGCTTGCTAAATCATCTCAGTATCCACCTGATGCAACAAAAGGAAAATTTGTGAAAGATTTGAGAGCTTTACACTATCACCTTGGGAAGAACATATGGGAAACCATTTTGAAGAACTACACCTCATTCTTTTCACAATTGCTTGGGAAGCTAGTTGTTGACTTGTGTTATAAGTGGGATGGTAATTATGTATTTGATCCTGGGGGATATTTATGGAGTTTTGATAAATGAACACTTGTTTTACCTCATCATGGAGACTTTTCTTAAAAAGGGGCAAAAATTTTTCTTCTCCATGATAGGTATTAGACACTTTTAAAGTGTGGGACGAGTCGAGCTAGAGACTCATTAACTCAAGCATCGTATAACTAGGTTTAGAGTGTTATAGGTTAGAAATAAAGGTATAGACTTGGAGATAAGTGTAGGGGAGACCTTCTTTTGTCTTCATGATTTTTTGTAGGGTTGCTCACTCATTTCATGCTTTGGAGCTTATGGAGGAGGCCCTTGTATCCGGTTCACTTCGTTACTATAGTGATTTTTCATTGACACCTTGTGCTTAAACATGATTTCACTAATAGTTGTCCTTTCCTTAACTTGGGTTAAGCAAAGTCTATTCATTGTCATAAGTGTAGGGGAAGTTTTATACTTCCATGCTCTTAAACATTGAGGACAATGTTTAGCTTAAGTGTAGGGGGTATTCTATCGAAGTGACCTTACCTAGAACTTGTCATTGCTTGCATGATAATATGGAAAATTGGATTTTCAACATTTTTCAAATTTTTGATCTACTTTGGCCAACAAAAATATGCATTCATAATTTTTGCATCAATCATTTTGCATAACACATTTGCATTGTATATATTTCTTCTTTCATTTTTCATCAAAGATATATAAAAAGGAAAAAAAATATAATAAAAATATGGTTTAACAAATTTAGACTTCTTTGACATATTAGGCCCGCCATGGATATTTTGACTCAACCCGAGTTTGCTTATCTTAGCACTCTCTAGCTAGTATCCTTAACCATGTAGTCCTTCATTGGTCTATTAGGCTAAGCATCCACCAATCTCATTATTTGAGATTTTAAATTTATGGAGAATGGGAAATGATAGAGTTGAAGCAAGTATAAAAGGGCTAGATAAACTTCATGATAATTACTTGTGGCTAAACCCTTCTCTTCTTAACCTCTATTTTCTTCGCATGTATATAATTTTAATAAATAATCAAGAATGGTTTTAATTGATTTGTAATCTCTTATGCATTTTTGTCTAATCATTCATGGTTGATATAAGTACGTCTTAAGATTCTAAGTTAGAACGTTTTATATGTACTAGACTTATGTCATGCTCAATATTTAGCGGGTGTTTTTCCTTTTATTCTTTTAAACTTTCTTTGTGAGGAATAAAGAAAAATAAGAGCGGCTTATAAAAAAATGAGTGGCTAGAAAAAAAAAGAGAAAAAAAAAGAAAAGAAAGAAAAAAATTATACAAGACTCCCAAGAGGGGCAGTGTGGTGTTAATTATAGTGACTATTGAGTTCCAATATTACCTTGACGGGTTGCGGGGATTCAATAGATTGCTCCAATCCAATATAACCTTGACGGGTTGTGGGGTTGAAGATCCAAAGTCTCAAAAAGATGGCGGATGTAAATTATTGCGTGAGTTTTATTTTCTTTCCTTAGCGAGTGTGTAGCTACTTATGAAAGCATGACATGAGGATTTTACACATAAGGCGAATGACTTATTATTCTTGAAACGGACTTGTATTAATTGTGAGCGGTTTTTCAAGTAATGGATGAGAGGATTACTTAGGATTAAAACCGTGCTTCCTTATTTTTGGATTTTACACTTCGTATACTTCACACTTGAATAATGACAAATTTGCCCACAAGCAATTTTCTCAAATAATAACCGGTTCCACATTTAATTGTCAAGAATAAGTTAATGCACTTTTTACTTGTGAATGCAATGATCCCATTTTTAAGCTTGGTATGGGGAAAGTGAAACTTGAGGGTGAAAAATGTCCATGGTACCCAAGCCCTAATCAAAGCATTTGAATTCTTTATGAGTTATTTCCATCAAAACCATTTCAAGAAAAATCAAAATGATATAGATAGAATTGTATTTTGTTCATTGTATTGTTAAAAGTCAAAATCATGCATCATGTAGTTTAGAGTAGTGTAGATGCATTCCATATGGCCAAGGTGGATTAATTATGAGGAGAATGTAAATTTGTGCTTTAAAATATATAGAATTGCATGAGGACATGACAATGTTCAAGTGTAGGGGATTTGATATGAGCTTAAACTCATATCAATTTATCAACAAATAACCCTAAAACATGAAGCAAAATACCAATTTATCTTGCAAAAACAGTATTATGTGGTATGTTTGTGTTTGTGTACACTTGTGTAGGTAAAAGGATGCATTTTCAAGCAAACAAGGAATAATCAAGCTTAATTTGATGAAAAAGAAAAAGAAGGATCAAAAGTGACAAGACTTTGAAGTACAAGGACCTATCTTGACAATCTGCCAAAGATGAAGGACCAAAGTGTAAATATTGTAAAAAGTCAAGATCATAGTCAAACAAGGTCAACTCTCAAGTCAATTCAGTCAAAGGACCAATTTTGTTCAAGAATGAAAGTTGAAGGACTAAAAATGCCAAAGAAATGAAGCTGCTAGCCTCTAAATGCAATCTGCCAAAGTAGAAGGGTGATTTTTGCCATTTATGGAAAGATGATATAAGTGTGATCCATGTAATAAGCTGTGGACCAATGAGAAGCCAAAGAATTAATAACATGGATCGCCACATCACAAGCATTAAATACCCACTACTGCAGCCATCATTTATTAACGAATCACAACAGTGTGATCCATGTGCACACATTTCAACTAATCAAAGCTTGACACGTGTCATCTTCAAACATTCTAAAATTCCCAGGATCGTTTTAGAGCTAGAGTGGATTTCATGGAAAGTTATAAACATCAAAGTTGCTTATTTTTGAGAGACGAATCCATTGGTCATGATCAATTAACATGGAATCAACTCAATCAAGAAACCCCAATTCATGTTCATACCTGGAAATTCAATCAAGCAGAATTTTGACACGTGGAGACCTGGGATTGGTCCCAACACGTCACCAACCCCAACTAATCTCCTTCTCAAGCCTATAAATAGCAGTTTAGTTTTCATTTCTTGTTAAGTAGTTGTAAGTGTGAAAAACACACACTTTTACTTTTCCTCTCATCATTTTCCCTTTTTAGCTAAACTACTCAAGATTTTGACACACTCTTGAGTTAGTTAGTTAGTTAGTTACCTTCTCAACAGCTTTGTAACAAATTTCCATCAATAAAATTCAAATTCTACTTTTCCCGCCAAATCTTCTCATCATCTTTACTGTTCATATCTTGCTTCCATTGATACTTTTGTTGCTGAATTGAGTTTGTTATGATCATTCATTGATCATAACTGACTTTGATTGAAGAAAGTAGCTGTTTGATTGATTTCAGTCCAAATCCATAGCACAAGTGATGAATTCAAGCCATTATGATGATTCTAGTTGATGAGTAGCTGATTGTTGATTGTAGATAAGTGAATCTAGTGCTAAGGTGGTGGTTAGCACTAGAATAGAGAGTACATCACTCCTCTACTGCTCAAACGTTCCTTCACTAGGTGCAAATGCTTCTGATTTTTGATTCCACTGAATTGTCAAATGCATGCTCAATTCCTAGTTAATCTTGTTGTGAATGCATGATAAAACTTGTTTAGATTGATCTTACTTGATTCTAGTAGTTTGTAGCTTAAGTGTTTCTTATCTGCTTATTGGTTTGGATTTTGTTCTAGCTTATAGCCTTAATCAGTCATTTTTAGACTTACTTCCTTATTTGAGTTCTAGTAGTGATCATTGTTTGCATCTAGCTTAAATACATCTCTTCTTAATCACTAAATTCAGGTTGCTATAGCTTTGCATCCACCTTAAACTGGTGCTTAAAAAGACTTTGCAAAATTCCCTTTAAGTTCAGTTAAAGAGTGTTTGGCATTATATGATTTTTGACTTTCAAGTGTTAATATTTGGCAAATAAGTGTTCATTTACAGTCACCAAGTGATAACAAGTAGTTTTGAGTCTTTTTCAAGTCAACTCTAAGGTCAAAAAGGCAATTGGCAATATAAAGGTTTGGGTCACATTTCAGTCATTTTTGCTTAAAAAAGTTGTCAAATTCATTAGCTTGGCATTTGTTTGTTTGTTGATGAAATTTAACCAAACCAGTTCTCATTTGTAGTTCATATTATGAAGTTTCATATCCTATAAGCATTTTGTACAGTTTCCATTAAGCAAAGAGAAATAAGCAAAAATCTGAACACATTAGCAAAAGCATGTTTCTGTAAATGAAAACTGATTTTTCAAATCTCTTAATCCACTTCACAAACTTGGCAATTTTATTTTACAATATCACTTAGTAGGTGTTGTTGGTTGATTTTTGAGAATTTCAGCTTTTTGGAAAAAATCTTGGTCAACGCTTGGTCAACATAAGCCAAATTCAGCTTATTTCAATTTCCAGGCTTATTTCTTGATGAATTTTGATATGACTTGATTTCCCGTTCATGTTTTGAGCTCTTTAATCAGTTTCAGTACAAAAAGCTAATTGTGCATGTCTAGATTCTTGTAGGGCTTATTAAGTGCTTATTGGAAGTGCTTATTTGCTTATTAGACACTTTTAGCCAAAATCCTCTTACAGGTCTAGCTTATTTTGAATTTTAAGCATTTTGAAACTGGTTTGACTGATTTTGGTTGAGAAATAAGCTCAAATGAGCTTATTTGTTCTTTAAACCCGTTTTTGCTTAAATACTTTTGATAATTGCACTCTAGTCCCTAGTGTATTAAACTGTTTAAAATTTTGGCTAAACTTACATCTTTTTAGGGTTTTCACTAATCTAGTCCTCAAAGTTTGAATTTTGTTAAAATTCAGTTAGTAGTTTTGGAAATTGTTACAAGTTGGTTAGTTTGTTACATAGTTTTCAAGTTCAGTCCTTATAGTTTGCTGATTTGACATTTTCAGTCCTTATACTTGTTAGTTTTATATTTTGAGCATTTATATTTCATAGAATTTACAATTTCAGTCCTTTTAGTTTTAAAATTTACATTTTAAATTTTACTTGAATAAAAACTTGGTATTTGTACGATGTTTTACATATAAATAGATAATATTTTTCAGTTTTACAAGGCTTGTTTGAATTAGCAAATAGAATATCCAAAAAAAATATTAACAACCAAAAATAGTTAAAAACCTGAAATTGTTAGGACTTTCAATTAGCAAGAACTGAGAAAAACGAACTGCATTATACACAATTTCAGTATCAATCAAAGTAACGGCGAGCATGTTGCGGTTTGGACATCGATCAATCAAAACATTATATCGTTCCCAAGCATCAAAAAGTGATTCATCAGGTTCTTGTGTAAATCCACTAATTTGATTCTGAAGGCTCGTGACCATGGATGGTGGAAAGTAGCGCGACAAAAAGCGTTGAGTCATCTCATCCCAAGTATGAATTGAATTCTTTGGAAGACGATCAAACCATTTTTCGGCATGGTGGGATAAGGTGTGTGGAAATAGGTGAAGGCGAAGAAAATCCATAGTAACCCCGGGCAACTTCATGCCTTTAGTAACGGTAATGAACTTGTCGAGGTGTTTGTTGGCATCATCATCCGGCAATCCGCGAAATGGACAAGTGTTTTAAACTTGTTGGATCATGTGATGCTTCAACGAAAACTCTGGAGCCGTGATTTGCATCGGCGCAATCGGTGCTCCTGGTCCATTCATCGTAGGTTGACACAACTCCTCCATCGTTCGAAGGTCGGGTGGTGGAACATTGTTGTTGTTATTCATGTTAGGGTGGGGCGGATTATTGTTGTTGTGCACACTAGCCATATCTAAATCTTCACGAGTCTCGGGCTCTGAATAAGTTGAAAATCTAGTACGCATACACCTGCAAAATCAAAAGAAAAAGATACCAAAGAAATAGAGATTATATATGTACGTGTAAAAATAAAAATAAAAATCTTTTTGGATTTTTGAAATTTTTTAATTTTTATGAATTTTTAACAATTTTTAATATAGATTTTTGAAATTTTTTGAGCAAGAAAAATAGCATTCACGAGTGAATGATCCCAAAATTCAACGCGTCTCTCACAGAAAACCGTTAATCTTTACGAAATTTGATACAAGGCTTTTGCCAAGTAAAAAAATTAACAAAAATAAAATGAGGTGAAATGTCTCTATTTATAGGAGATTAGGGAGGTAAGCATGTGTTGGAAGCTTCCTTCTTTCTTTCTTTCTCGGCTTTTCGTCTTCTAAATTATTCGACTTTTTCGACTTTGTCTCGGGATTAATTAAACTCGTCTTGTAATTTCTTCATTAATTAGACTTGAGTTCTTCGGCTTTATTAAACTTCCGTCTTTAGACATTTCTTTGATAAATCTTCAGAATAGGCCTTGACTTTCGTTCGTTTTGCACTCTTGATCTTTTGACTTCGTCTTTTGTCTTTTTCTTCGATAAAATCCCGTGAAAGCCCGTGTTTTCTCCCCTTTTCACATTTTGATCCTAAATCACAACAAAAACACAAACCACACATAATTCCGACATTTACGACATAAAATACACGTTTTGGCTTGGTTATTATTATAATTAAGTGGTAAAAGAATAAGTGTTTTCACACTTATTATAAACATAGTGTTAATAATCATACCATACAATTTTAAAAGCACTTGTATTCCAGTTTTGCATATATCCCCCTCACGGGTTTTGAAATCATTTAGAAAGCATTTAAAAGTGAGGCTATGAAATCATCATATGTCCATAAATTCTGAGCTATAATCAGATGTATTTCATTCACAGATAAACCGCTTGATCATACAAATCAAAACTTGGTCTCATAAACAAGAGCTTGATCTAACACAAACCTGGATTAATACATTGTGTTTGGTATCAAGTCTTTGAATTTTAGTTTAATATTGTTAAGTGTTGGTTTAATATTCTTTTATTAATATTTGGTTGTAATTATAGCACCATTGTTCGGGCCATCATACTCAAAAGCCATTCTATAAACGTTTGAGGAGCGAGGGCACTTTAAATCGTAAACCCAACCACTCAATCAAAACGTAATATCGAGATGGAACATCTTTGTACAAAGTTCCCTACTAACATGATATTTTCATTACTTCCTCATATTCATGATTAATCTTCTTTAGTTTTCTAAATTGGAAAAATTAGTCCTTTTGGTTACACTTTGGTATAATTACACTTTTAACCCCTTAAGTTTATAGTTTTAGTATTTGCATTTTAAACCCTCAATATTTAACCTTAGGACCTCAAACTTTCCAAAATTTATTATTATGGCTTTAACTTTCATAAAATGACACTTTCGGCCCAAAATGTTAAATAGTTTCAAAAATGACAGTTTTAGTCCCTATACTTGTAAAAATCACATAACAAACTAAAGAATGGACCAAATGATCTAGGATTTTAAAACAAAGTTTCAAAACAAGTTTATAATAATAACAACAACATTTCTACAGAACTATAGCTTTTGAAATATGTTTTTGCTTATTATTTGTATGTAAATTATAAAACTAGGGTTTTAAGACATCTTTAACTTATAACTTCCATTTAAAATGAAAAAATGACTTAGTTTCTTTTAGATTATATTTCTAACATAATTTTGGAATTATAACAACACTAAGAAAGTATTATAACAAGATCAAAGCATAGCTAGCATAGAAATTACCTAGGATGCTCCAAAATGGCTCCTAATGGCTTCTTATGAGCATATCTTGCTATCAAAGCCACAAGAGCTTTAATTCCTAGCTTCTAGACCTGGTTTCTGGTCTTGGGACATGTCCTAGGACATATATAGAAGTGGAAATAGAATGGGTAATGAAGGTTAAGAGAAAACAGGATGCAAGTTGAAATGAAAGCTATACGCCTCTATTTATAGCAATTCCAAGCCTTAGGCTCCGGTTTCTGGTTATGGACGTGTCATATGAACAAATAAGTGACTAAGGGTGCCTAGGGAATGTCTATACATGTTTGTAGAGTCTAGGATTAATCTTATCTTTGGTTTGTGGCTAAAAATGTACACGAATGGATATATATAGGAATGGAGATGTGGAACACACAAGTAGATTATGAACCTACTTTTTGGCACCCAAAATATCTAGGTACATGTAAATATCGGATTTTAAAAGTTGTAATGGGATGGAAAGAGTTTAAAATGAGTTTTAGAGAGAAAAACCAAAATCGGGTACAAAACTAGGGCTTGTAACTTTATACTTTGTGATTTTGGTGATTAAGGGTTTAGAAATGTGATAGTGATGTATTAGGGTTTAATTAGGGTATATACATTGTAATTAAGAAGTTTGGGTCTTTGGTTTTAAGTTTAACAAATGTTTGATGTGAATAGGGGAAGTATACTTATGTAGATTAGGGTTTTCGAATGATCTAGGGTTTTCTAATGATCTAGGGTTTAATCTTAGTAAATGTGATTATCCTTCAACTAACTACTGATTTAAACTCAATTTATACATCCTAAATTGTCCTCAGTGTGTTCATGAAGTCCTCACATTGGTTTTATTAAGTTATTCTAAGTAAACATGTCCAAAGGGTGAAAATACCCATTTTGACATAATTTACAAGCCATGCATTGAAATCTTGTACCTTGTGCATTAGGGTACTTGTACATTGTCTTAGAATACTCTTATAACCTTAATGAAGTCCTATAAATATTTATAGACTTGTCCAAAAAGAACTAGGTGATTATTCCATGTAGATTTCTTAATATAAGGGTTTTTAGGTCATTAATCTAATGACTTTCTATCTTGGGTAATTAGTGTTTGTACCTTTGTAAATACGTATTCTAGGGCTTATATAGTATGTTTATGAATTCTAGGGATTCTACATTTTTAGTTTAAGGGTTTGTATAGGTTGATCATATTCTAGGGACAATTATGGGAGTTTAAGATCCTATTCTTTGATAACTTGTACTTTATGCTTTACCATCTTGTAACTTGACTTGAAATAAATATATATTCTTAATATGATATGTAGTTGAGTTTTATAATTTATGGCAAAATATTAGACTCTAATTTAATGTGAAATGGATTTTATATGCTAATCTTGGTTACTAAGTCTTAACTTGTAATTAGCCTTGGATTAGTGAATATTAGCATTTTGTGATCAATTCACTTTACTTTATTTAATAGATTATAATTAGTATATTGTTTTTGATACTTATACATGGATATTATTTAATTACATTGCTTGAAATATTGTTTACCAAGGGTTTCTAGGTGGTGATCTTGACTATTATGTACAATTACTTGTACTTAGCTTTGTATGGTTTGTTCTTGCCATTCTTAGGTATTTTATTGTATAGTTTACAACTTGTTTACATTTCGTAATGACTTATTCATATGTGTTTTCTAGTCATAGCTTACCATTCTTGAGTTTACAATTCATTTATAGGGATTCTATGGTTTCTATGGGAATTTAGGGCATCATAGTTACATTTGAGATGTTCTTATTAATATTGAACTTATTAGATCACTTTTAGATCTTAGACTTGATATATACATTGTATTGAAAACATATAGGAATATGTTGTAATGACAGTTCATCTTACCAAGTAAGGTACAAAAAGCAAAAACTTCTAGCCAAAATTTTATACTGAGACAATCATAGCTTATAGCATGGATGTGAAATTTGAGGTTTGTCACAGTCTCTCCCCCTTAAATAAATCTCGCCCCGAGATTATGAGGGTAACATAGCATATCAAGTGCAAAGATAGCTCTTAGGTGTTCAAATTCTTTCTTAGAATTCTATTCACATATCAAGAATACAGCTTTACGGTTGGTATTTAGTTTCAAATCAATCATTTAATCACATAAATATTTATTAGATTCCAAAATATAAAAAGGATTGTGATTATTACTGAGTTCTTTGGGAAACTCAATTCAATATGTCACTGCTCATTTCAAAGTCTTGAATTGATTATCGCATTATTCCAAATCAATTTGGGTAATTGATAGAGAAAACATCCTTCTCGCATAGATACTACTTAATATGGTGTAGTTTCTTATTTACAATGAGAAATCTTTATCAAAACAGTCTTTCCAATTTACCATTTATATCTAGCAGTTACCTAAGGTCACTATTCAACGTACCATGAAGCTCTATTCTCAAATAATTTTCTCAAATAGTTTCATGAACTACTTTGGGTTTCGTAAGTTAAAAATCTCCAACTTTAGCCCAACAGATACGCAAATGGCACTTCTTTCAATAGAGTGCTTCAAATAGTATTACTTTAATTTTAGCATGAAAACTATTGTTATACGGGAATTTTTTTCCAATGGTAAGTGTTCTTTCTAAAACTTATAACACATACGTGGAGTATGTAGTTTAGTATCTGGATAGTTCTTTCACTTAGCACCTTGGTATACTTATCTAAGTATAACACACAAATTTTGAGTATACTTTTAGGATCAAGATGTGAAACACTCGTCACGATCTTAGATGATAGATATTGATACTCTATGTCGACAAATTATTTCTTGTATAATCTCGTCAGAGTTTCCATATTATCAATTTTTTAGATAGGAATAGATCCTGTAATTAGTTAGATAGGAATAGATCCTGAAGCCTTGGTAAAACAATCGATAATGATCCGGATGGCATCATATCTACTTGAAGTAACAAAATCCTCATTGTTCTTTCCTATTTCCATGGAGGAAATTTAGATTGAACTAGTAAGTCGGATGACTTAATATTCTTCTTTAAGAGCATAATATAAGGATATCAAAGTTTCTCCGAGTTGAATGGAATACTTCAACTTACAAATTCTAAATCTAAGACGAACATTGACGTACTTTTCTAATATAGTAATACACGTAATTTCTCACTTAGAATTCTAACGTTTTATTTGGTCTATACTTGTCTTATATCGAATCTCTTTAAGTCCATTTATAAATTCTTACTAACATTAAGATGCGTCCAACTTTATGCATGGAAGAAATTATAAATTTGATGATTTAAATTTATTCATTTGACTGAAGAAGCGTCCTAATTCAATCAAATAAACAGAATGTAAATCACAGACTTAGAAATTTCCGACATAACACGAATATAGACAGATGTTCTACCCTTAAGTTTCCTTTTTACGTTGGCGTGTGTAAGACGCCTGTACATAAAATCTAAGAATACGGTGAATGACGTGAAAACAGAAGACGATATTTTATTCCCTATAGAATAATCCTACCAAACATATGATTTATAAGGCCACTTGCCCTTACTAATCCTAGTCCAATGATCTACTATGTTGAAAATTCGACACCAGATGGTGCAAATTTCTGTGTGATGAAGGGTGCATTTCTTACACAGAATAAAATTTCCATCATATTTACTGTAGATTGGATTAGTAATTCCAGTTATGGTAGTTTCTTGTTTCATTATAATTTACGGACGTTCATTCCTTGCGGAATTTATGCTTGAGATTTTTTCGATTTTTGCACAGGATTGTGCTTAATTACCTTGTCCATTAACTCTTTGGGTACAGGTAAATCACTTTTTCCAATATATTGGGATTTTGGAAGTGGTAATCTTTCTTTAAAATCTTCGATAAAATTCCTTAATTAACTTTTCTAACAAAATCTTCTGATGGAGTCTCTTAATTAGATGAAATTCCATGACATATTCCATGATAAAATCTTCGGATGAAGGTTTTTATCATTTTACGGAATAGGATCTAACTACTAACTTTTGAAATTTCCTCGTGTATGTCTCGAGGTTAATTCCTTTTAGAGTAAATTGCATAAATCGTCCCTAAAGTTTGACCAAAACGCATGTTTTGTCCTAAACATTACGAAAGTGCAAGAATCATCCCTATTTGGAAATTTTAATGCAAATATCATCCTTTTAGAGAAAATTCTTGGGACGAAACACGCAAAATGGACAAAATATTTAGGACGGAACATGCAAGATAGCAAAACTTGAAGGATGAAAATTTGCAAAATAGTTTAATTTTGGGACGATATAAGCACTTTTAAAACATTTGGGACAAAACCTGCAAAATGACCAAATTTCAGGGACGATTTATGCAATTCCCTCTTCCTTTTATCTTTAGATAGCGGAGTTCTTCTTTCATCTTCTCGATCATCTTTCTAAGAAATATTTAAAATTTAGTCAAGCGATCTTGTGTACTCCTTTTATCTCAATTGGTTGAGTATAAAGAATTTACCATGATAAATGAAGAAGTGCTATCTTCTTATAGCAAGCTTCATTTTATAATTTCAAATACGATTACAACGATAGAAAACTGATTAATTTGGCTTTTCCAATCAAACGGGTGATACTAATAGCATATTTTCTTAATTGGATATTAAAAACTAATTACTAACTAGTCATCGAATCTTCTATCGGGTAATACTTCTTATTGACAATTTGCACTTGCAGGATTGCAGCCACGTTATCGTCAATTCTTCGTCAAATACTTTTTAGGGTTTAGAATGTGGGGAAAGAATAGAAATAATTTCAGAATCTATGGTATACTCATATCTGAAAACATTTGTCACATATATATAGGAATACATATAAATGTTTATCGAACACAAGGTATATCTTTTGGGTTTATTTGGTAGGGTGTAGGGGAAACTTAATATGTTGATTATCATTCATATATGAGGATAATAAATCCAACTATGAAACATAGTTCCAAAGTTTACAATGGATTTATATAGATATGACTCATGCATAATCGTAACATAATTTGATATGAAACAACTTGTCTTATATAATAGCCAAGCATACCATATATCTTCTTAAGTATTTCTTCCAAATTGCAGGTTATATTCAACTGATAATTTGTACTATCATCGAAGATAACGAAAATTCCAAAAATATATACTTTGTCAAGTATATGCTTTCTTCTTGAATTAACGCAATTTAATTCATAATCATTTATGAGAAATCCAAGAAATAGGGGTTTCTTACTCCTGAAAAATAAATATGAAATGACAAGATGAGAAACACGACTTTTATTTATTAACAACTTGTCTTGTTTAAACTTACAAGACAAGCTTCTCTATTAATATAAAAGTAAAGACATAAAATTGAAAGTATTAACAACTTCTAGTCTAATGTCTTCATCTTTCCTTCTTGAGTTCTTTGATGGCATCAAATGACTTCATATGTGGGCTCGATGTCTAATTTGAATGTCCTCAATGACTAACTCAAGAGTAGAAATCTTCAATCAAGCTTGAATAATTTCTTCATCGTGTATCATCTGTCTTCTCCACAACTTAGCCTTAATTTCTTCAAAATCTTCTTCTAACTTCTCAAAATCTCATTGTATAATTCTTCGGCCTTTCCTAAGCCCTTCAAATTTATCTTCAAGATCTTCAATACGCTCGGGAGGAAGTTCTTTCATATAGGGTAGGACATCTATAAGTTGTTGTTCGTAGGTATTTTTAGGTAAGGTTTCAGATATAGGTGATGGTATAGTAATAGGGTAAGGTGATGGATATCTTTGGTGATGAGGTGCAAAATCTATTTCTTCATTATATGCATGTATAACTTGCATATAGGGGTCATCATCAAAGGGCAAAACAGGTTTTGGGATTTTATGGTCAGAATCATATAATAATCCATATGATACTTCGGGAAATCATCAGGAATACTTACAGAACGCTCATCTTGAGAATCTGATAAGATGATAATAGGAGGGAGACAATGATACCTATTTCTAGAGACGTCGATAAATCCTAACTTATAACATCTTTTTTACTTACACATACACATGGGATCATTTACACATTGTTCTATAGGGTAGCAATACTAGTATTGGTATAATATTACCTCATTCTTGTAGCAGCACTAACATTGGCACGAAGGACTTTCTTGAAATTATTTTAAAAGTAGCTATAGTCAAGATTTTACTTATTCTCCACAACCATGGCTCCGAGTACTAATCCGTAACACCCCCATTTTACCTTTACGTAGCGGAACATTGATCTGGGGTATTAATTCATAGAACACAAGTCATAATAATAGGAAACAACTTAAAAGTGTGATGAAATCAAATTTCTTTATATTTCATTGAAAAATTAGAGTTTTACAATATGAGGTTCCTAAAATCTAGAATAATTTTAGTCTTGTGCCTCTTCATGCCATCCTTGTGCTGCTCCATGCTATCAGTCACCATTTATTTGAGATATATGCTTAAAGTAAACACAAAGGTTGAGTGAATTCATAGGCTTGTACTAACAGTTTTGAATACAAGTATCCTCCGGGCTACGTTGTTATACACCCACATAAAATAGTCATCATACTGCACTATGCTCATGCACCGCTACTTGACATATAGAAACCAACAAATTGCCCTTATGTAGGCAGTTTGCCAAACTCCTGAGTTAAGCAAAATAAAGTGTATATGGCTAGCCTAGGTAGGAACTTTCAGCTGCTAGCAAGTTCGACTTGCCCAGATAGGAGATGTCAACCCCCAAATAGTACTATTCACGATATTAGCGCTCATTTTCAAGAAATGATTAGCGGTTCACGATTAAAAAGGGACTTAACGGCAGTAGTAAACATAGTGTCAATAATCATAGCATACAATTTTAAAAGCACTTGTATTCCAGTTTTACATATATCCCCCTCACCAGTTTTGAAATAATTTAGAAAGCATTCAAAAGTGAGGCTATGAACACACCTTATGTCCATAGAATCCGAGCTATAATCAGATGTATTTCATTCACAGATAAATAGCTTGATCATACAAATCACAACTTGGTCTCAAAAACAACAGCTTGATCTCACACAAACCTGGATTAATACATTGTGTATAGTATCAAGTCTTTGACTTTTAGTTTAATATTGTTAAGTTTTGGTTTAATATCCTATTATTAATATTTGGTTGTAATTCTAGCACCATTGTTAGGACCATCATACTCAGAAGCTATTATATAAACGTTTGAGGAGCGAGGGCACTTTAAATCGTAAACCCAACCACTCAATCAAAACGTAATATCGAGATGGAACATCTTTGTACAATATTCCCTACTAACATGATACTTTCATTACTTCCTCATATTCATGATTAATCTTCTTTAGTTTTCTAAATTGGCAAAATTAGTCCTTTTCGTTACACTTTGGTATAATTACACTTTTAACCCCTTAAGTATATAGTTTTAGTATTTGCATTTTAAACCCTCAATATTTAACCTTAGGACCTCAAACTTTCCAACATTTATTATTATGGATTTAATTTTCATAAAATGACAATTTTGGCCCAAAATGTTAAATAGTTTCAAAAATAACAGTTTTAGTCCCTATACTTGTAAAAATTAAATAACAACCTCAAAAATGGACCAAATGATCTAGTATTTTAAAAAAAAGTTTCAAAACAAGTTTATAATCATAATAAAAACATTTCTCCAGAATTATAGCTTTTAAAATGTGTTTTTGCTTATTATTTGTATGTAAATTACAAAACTAGGGTTTTAAGACATCTTTAACTTATAACTTCCATTTAACATGATGAAATGACTTAGTTTCTTTTATATTATCTTTCTAACATAATTTTGGCATTATAACACTCTAAGAAAGTATTATAACAATATCAAAGCATAGCTAGCATAGGAGTTACCTAGGATGCTCCAAAATGGCTCCTAAGGGCTTCTAATGAGCATATCTTGCTATCAAAGCCACAATGGGTAATGGAGGTTAAGAGAAAACGGGGTGCAAGTTGAAATGAAAGCTATACGCCTCTATTTATAGCAATTCCAAGCCTTAGGCTCCAAGTTCTTGTTATGGACGTGTTATATGAATAAATTAATGACCAAGGGTACCTAGGGAAGGTCTATACACGTTTGTAGAGTCTAGGATTAAGCTTATCTTTGTTTTGTGGCTAAAAATGTACACGGATGGATATAGATAGGAATGAAGATGTGGAAAACACAATTAGCTTATCCACCTACTTTCTTGGTACTCCAAAATATATAGGGACATGTAAATATCTGATTTTCAAAGTTGTAATGGGAGGGAAAGAGTTTAAAATGAGTTTTGGAGGGAAAACCAAAACCGGGTACAAAACTAGGGCTTGTAACTTTATACTTTGTGATTTTGGTGATTTAAGGGTTTAGGAATTTGATTAGTGGTGGATTAGGGTTTAATTATGGTATATAAATTGTAATTAATATGTTTGGGTCTTTGGTTTGAAGTTTAACAAAGGTTTGATGTGAAAATAGGAAGTATACTTATGTAGATTAGGGTTTTCTAATGATCTAGGGTTTAATCTTAGTAAATGTGATTATCCTTCAACTAACTACTGATGTAAACTCAATTTATACATCCTAAATTGTCCTCAATGTGTTCATGAAGTCCTCACATTGGTTTTATTAAGTTAATCTAAGTAAACATGTCCAAAGGGTGAAAATACCCATTTTGACCTAATTTACAAGCCATGCATTGAAATCTTGTACCTTTTGCATTAGGGTACTTGTACATTGTCTTAACATAATCTTATGATGTTAATGAAGTTATATAAATATTTATAGACTTTTCCAAAAAGAACTAGGTGATGATTCCATCTAGATTTCTTAATATAAGGGGTTTTAGGTCATTAATCCTAATGACTTTCTATCTTGGGTAATTAGTGTTTCTACCTTTATAAACACTTATTATAGGGCTCATATAGTATTTTATGACTTCTAGGGATTCTACATTTTTAGCTTAAGGGTTTTTATAGGTTGATCATACTCTAGGGACAATTATGGGAGCTTAAGATCCTATGCTTTGATAACTTGTACTTTATGCTTTACCAACTTGTAACTTGACTTGAAATAAATTTATATTCTTAATATGATACGTAGTTGAGTTTTATAAATTGTGGCAAAATAGACTCTAATTCAATGTGAAATAGATTTTATATGCTAATCTTTGTTACTAAGTCTTAACTTGTAATTAGCCTTGGATTAGTGAATATTAGCATTTTGTGATAAATTACCTTTCCTTTATTTGATAGATTACAATTAGTATATTGTGTTTGATACTTGTACATAGATATTATGTAATTACATTGCTTGAAATATTGTTTACCAAGGGTTTCTAAGAGGTGATCTAGACTATTATGTACAATTACTTATACTTAGCTTTGTATGGTTTGTTCTTGCCATTCTTAGGTATATAAATTTATATTTTACAACTTGTTTACATTCCATAATGACTTATTCATATGTGTTTTCCATTCATAGCTTACCATTCTTGAGTCTACAACTCATTTATAGGGATTCTAGGATTTTTATGGGAATTTAGGGCATCATAGTTACATTTGAGATGTTCTTATTAATATTGAACTTATTAGATCACTTTTAGATCTTAGACTTGATATATACATTGTATTGAAAACATATTAGAATATGTTGTAATGGCAGTCCAGGTTGTGAGAAGTAGTTCATCTTACCAAGTAAGGTACAAAAAGCAAAAATTTCTAGCCAAATTTTCATACTGAGACAATCATAGCTTATAGAATGGATGTGAAATTTGAGGTTTGTCACAGTCTCTCCCCCTTAAAGAAATCTCGTCTCGAGATTATAAGGGTAACATAGCATATCAAGGGCAAACATAGCTCTTAGGTGTTTAAATTCTTTCTTAGAATTCTATTCACATATCAAGAATACAGCTTTACGGTTGGTATTTAGTTTCAAATCAATCATTTAATCACATAAATCTTTCTTAGATTCCAAATATGAAAAGGATTGTGATTATTACTGAGTTCTTTGGGAAACTCAAGTCATAAGTCACTGCTTAATTCAAAGTCCTGAACTAATTATCGCATTTTTCAAAATCAATTTGGGTAATTGATAGAGAAAACATCCTTCTCACATAGATACTGCTTAATATGGTGTAGTTTCTTATTATTAACGAGAAATCTTTATTAAAACAGTCTTTCCAATTTACCATTTAAATCTGGCAGTTACCTATCAGACACTATTCAACGTACTATGAAGCTCTATTCTCAAATAACTTTCTCATCTAGTTTCATGAACTACTTTGGGTTTCGTAAGTTGAAAATCTCCAACTTTAGCCCAACACATACGCAAATGGCACTTCTTTCGATAGAGTGCTTCAAATAGTATTGCTTTAATTTTAGCATGAAAACTATTGTTATACGGGAAAAAATTTTCCAATGGTAACTGCTCTTTCGAAAACTTATAACACATACGTGGAGTATGTAGTTTAGTATATGGATAGTTCTTTCACTTAGCACCTTGGTATAATTATCTAAGTATAACACACAAATTTTGAGTATACTTTTAGGATCAAAATGTGAAACACTCGTCACGATCTTAGATGATAGATATTGATACTCTATGTCGACAGATTATTTCTTGTATAATCTCGTCAGAGTTTCCATATTATCAATATTTTAGATAGGAATATATCCTATATTAGTTAGATAGGAATAGATCCTATAGCCTTAGTAAAACAATCTACAATCATCCGGATGGCATCATATCTACTTGAAGTAATAAAATCCTCATTGTTCTTTCCTATTTCCATAGAGGAAATTCATATTGAACTAGTAAGTCGGATGACTTAATATTCTGCTTTAAGAGCATAATATAAGGATTTCAAAGTTTCTTCGAGTTGAAGGAATACTTCAAATTACAAATTCCAAATCTAAGACGAACATTGGCATACTTTTCTAATATATTAATACGCGCAATTTCTCACTTAGAATTCTAACGTTTTATTAGGTCTATTCTTGACTTATATCAAATCTCTTTAAGTCCATTTATAAATTCTTACTAACATAAAGATGCGTCCAAATTTATGCAAGGAATAAATTATAAATTTGGTGATTCAAATTTATTATATATATATATATATATATATATATATATATATATATATATATATATATATATATATATATATATATATATATATATATATATATATATATATATATATATATATATATATATATATATATATATATATATATATATATATATATATATATATATATATATATATATATATATATATATATATATATATATATATATATATATATATATATATATATATATATATCTATATATATATATATATATATATATATATATATATATATATATATATATATATATATATATATATATATATATATATATATATATATATATATATATATATATATATATATATATATATATATATATATATATATATATATATATATATATATATATATATATATATATATATATATATATATATATATATATATAT